>JAQIBA010000011.1:0-377015 GCA_028293925.1 Brueelia nebulosa
TAGATTTCGATTTTTGGTACATTTGGGAGTACAGAAAAAAGTTTGAAAAAGTTTGAAAAAGTTAGTTTTACGGATAACTTGAAACAACGGCGTCACCTGAGCTCAGGAGAGGTTTTTTCCGTTTCTCTACTTCCTAAAGAATAGATCTATGTGTATTTTGTTTTATTCTGATAGATTTCGATTTTTGGTACATTTGGGAGTACAGAAAAAAGTTTGAAAAAGTTTGAAAAAGTTAGTTTTACGAATAACTCTAAACAACGGCGTCACCTGAGGTTCCGACGGGTTTTTTCCGTTTCTCTACTTCCTAAAGAATAGATCTATGTGTATTTTGTTTTAATTAATCACATTTCGATTTTTGGTACATTTGGGAGTACAGAAAAAAGTTTGAAAAAGTTTGAAAAAGTTAGTTTTACGGATAACTCTAATCAACGGCGTCATCTGAGGTTCCGACGGGTTTTTTCCGTTTCTCTACTTCCTAAAGAATAGATCTATGTGTGTTTTGTTTTATTCTGATAGATTTCGATTTTTGGTACATTTGGGAGTACAGAAAAAAGTTTGAAAAAGTTTGAAAAAGTTAGTTTTACGGATAACTCTAAACAACGGCGTCACCTGAGCTCAGGAGAGGTTTTTTCCGTTTCTCTACTTCCTAAAGAATAGATCTATGTGTATTTTGTTTTAATTAATCACATTTCGATTTTTGGTACATTTGGGAGTACAGAAAAAAGTTTGAAAAAGTTTGAAAAAGTTAGTTTTACGGATAACTCTAATCAACGGCGTCATCTGAGGTTCCGACGGGTTTTTTCCGTTTCTCTACTTCCTAAAGAATAGATCTATGTGTGTTTTGTTTTATTCTGATAGATTTCGATTTTTGGTACATTTGGGAGTACAGAAAAAAGTTTGAAAAAGTTTGAAAAAGTTAGTTTTACGGATAACTCTAAACAACGGCGTCACCTGAGCTCAGGAGAGGTTTTTTCCTTTTCTCTACTTCCTAAAGAATAGATCTATGTGTATTTTGTTTTAATTAATCACATTTCGATTTTTGGTACATTTGGGAGTACAGAAAAAAGTTTGAAAAAGTTTGAAAAAGTTAGTTTTACGGATAACTTGAAACAACGGCGTCACCTGAGCTCAAAAGAGGTTTTTTCCGTTTCTCTACTTCCTAAAGAATAGATCTATGTGTATTATGTTTTAATTAATCACATTTCGATTTTTGGTACATTTGGGAGTACAGAAAAAAGTTTGAAAAAGTTTGACAAAGTTAGTTTTACGGATAACTTGAAACAACGGCGTCAGCTGAGGTATCGACGGGTTTTTTCCGTCTGTCTACAACCTAAAGAATTGATATATGCGCATTTTGTTTTATTCTGATAGATTTCGATTTTTGGTACATTTGGGAGTACAGAAAAAAGTTTGAAAAAGACACGCTCTTTCCATCTGTGTTTGTGGCATCGAGATTTGAGGACTTTCGATTTTCGCCAGTTTCTGAAAAAAGTCTAGAGGTAGCTACCTGTGCCTTGTTTTTTTAACTTTAAACCCTTGTAAAATAAATTCGGCGGATCCGATTGAACTCAAAGTTGGTGTTCCTATGTTTTGAGACACGCTCTTTCCATCTATGTTGGTGGCATTGTGATTTGAGGACTTTCGATTTTCATGATTTTTCGAAAAAAGTCCAAAGGTAGCTACCTGTGCATTAATTTTTTATCTTTAAACCTTTGAAGAAAAATTTCCGCCGGTTTGATTGGTAATGTACCTTCAGAGAATATTGACGTGAAGGAGTTGTAAAAAGTTAACAAATGTACTTCATAGTGAATAGATCTGTGGGTATTTTTTTTATTTCTCTGAGATTTTTTTTTTTTTTTGATACATTTGTGAGTACGAGGAAAAATCGAGAAAAGTTTGAAAAAGTATCTGAATAGTTAGTTTTTCATATGAAAATGAACAGAGACGACGGCACAGCTCCGGAGGGGTTTTTTTAATTCTTTTGGGGTAATGAATATTGGAAAGCATATAGAGTCGGAGTCGTTGTTTGTTTTTATATTCAATTTATATATGTATAGGCATTCATATATGTATATTCATTCATAAAATATAAGGAATAAATCAGACGTATTTCATAAAGAATTATATTTGACTCAATGTAACTTATTTATTTGGCGGTCCAAATTTAACGGAGAATATATGAGCAGAGAGAAAACCTTTAAGTATAAAACAAATGTTCTTCTAAGGAAAACGAATCTGTTTTTTCTTTATGTATTAATATATTGAAATTGGGTAGCCCAGAAAGTAAACATTATTTCTACACATTTAAGAGGTTAATCGGATGGGGAAATGTTTGAATGTCATGTTAAAGTGGCCCTTTTTTTGCAGTTCCAGAATTTAAAAAAATCATCAGTTATATGTGAGAGCAATGAAGGAAATTTTTTCTGGTCAATTAGAAGAAAAGTTTGGTGAATCTGGATTCAAAGGACTTTGTTTAACGAATTGAAATTTATTTAACAAAGAAATGTGCAAAGTAATTCAATTGGAACATAACTGACTGAGAAGACTCTCCTGAATGCATTTTTTGTATAAATATTTATATTTTCATCAATGTACTGGTTTTACTGTCTACATTTATGTCTAATCCTTACTTTGAATCAGAACCTTACTGGCCAGGTACAGGCAGACCAGGTTCAACATCACAATCTTGCGTTAAATTTCACATATTTTCTCATAAATCACTCAATTGATTCAAAATTTACACCACTTGAGATGTTCAAAGTGAGACATTTTGGACCCCAGGTGAGGAGAATTTTTTTTTAATTAAAGGCTGCCTTCCATAACTGTCATTTCATCAATCTTTTAATTTCTCCACAGGAGACAAGGCCAACTTGCTTTATCGCCAGGACTGGGAGGACCTTGTGCTTGCTTCTCAGATGCAGTCAAAACAAAAAATCTTACTCTGCATGCTTTAATTCTTAGTCTTTCAACCATAATTTCATATGCATTCATTTCCAGCATTTTCAGTTAAGGTATCTGCTTCTTTGGTTTGTGCTTCAGTCATGGAGTCAGCAGAGGACTCTGGCATCGGCGGAAACTCCCCCTCGACCCCAGTGCACATGTCCGAGGTCGCCGTCTCCATGGGCACCTCACCCATTATTGCTTCTCCATCTGCATCACAGACTGTTAACTCTGAACTGGAAGATGCTGAAGATTCTGCTGCAGGCTTTGATCCGTCCACTGATATGTCTGATGTTGAGTCCAGACTCCCTGCTTCCCCTTCGATTCCTTCCTCTATTTCGCTTGCCTGTTCAGGTGCATCTGAGCTTGAATCAGCTGTCATCATTGGTGTGACCTCCTCCTTTTCATTTTCCGGATAAAAACTGACTGAAGTTGCTTCCTGGATTGAACTGGCTACTGTTGGTTGTTCGACTGATGGTTCAGCATCCGGTTCAGAGGGAGGAAGATTTGATGTTTGCTCTGATTTTGAAGGTGAGTGTTCGGATTTGGGTTCGGATGTGGATGCGGGAGTGGGCGTTGGCGCACACTCAACGGACACTTCCTCTAAATTAGCCGATTTTTCCTCAAAATCCGATTTTTCTTCCGCATTCGAAAAAATAGTTCCATTTTCATATTTTTCTATGAGATTCTTCACGGAGGTGCACTGAAGCGAGGTATCGTCTGCGTCATTGTTGGGCAATATTTCTGTACTATTTTCTTCTTCCATAGTCTCATATTCGTCCATTTCTTCTTCTTCGTCTTCATCATCATCCTCATCGTCGTCAATCAGTTGGGGATGACCACTGCAACAAAATGTAATATTGTATGATAAAACTTTTAGAATTCTATGCTTTTGGAATGAATCCAATCAACAGACTGTACATAAATTGTTTGACTTTTTAACAAATGAATATCATCTCCGAAAACTTCAGCTATGCAATCATTTTTTATCACTGAAAAAGTAAATTTCAAGCTAAGAAGGCATCCAAAAACTCATGAATTGAAGACAGTAAAATTTTTATATAAGAAGTTGCACTGAAATATAACCATAAGAAACATTATAAATTGGACTGAAAATAAGGATTAAAAAGGAAAAACAAATTTTGATGACTGACATTAATAACTTTATTACTTTCTTTTAAATATTTCTCAAACTTTGACAACCTTTTCATAACAGTGAGCCATTCTGCGAAAGATTTACCTCTTTTTTTACAATAGAAAAAAAATGAAGAGTCTGTGATAATTTGAACAATAGTAATTTGTTTTATTAATAAAAATTTTTAATTAATCAACAATTAGCATTACATATTTTTCAATGATTCATATAAATTGGCATTGACTCTTGCTGAGGAGATCCTAAGAGGTTTTATAATTTTTTTTTGAATGTTTTGTACCTCTGAAACAACATTCAATCCTGAAAATGTTCATATCGTGAAAATATCAACAATTTGCATTTTTGAAAGATATAAATGTTTTTCATTTTTGATATTGACTTTAATAAAAAAAACAGGGCCAAATTACATTTATTAAAAGTAATGCAGCTGTAATACTATTTGTCATATATTTTTAATTGAATATTATCACTTAAACTAACAATGTAATGTGTAATCCTTTGGTGAGAATTGAATTTGCTGTACATAATGACACATTCACAAATCAGATAATGTATTGTGTGATAATATTTAAAATCCTACAAACCTTTTAATTCGTTCTTCTATAGATTTTACTCTCTTTGGATGTTTGACAGTGACACAAACTCTAGGAGAAACTCCATTAACGAGGTTGGTGGACGTTTCCTGAGTGCTGGCTGGTTCTCTCGGTCCGGGTTCTCTGGTGCTCACCACCCAGATATTTTTCTCTATGGCACGCATGAACTTATCCACGCGGTTGTATTGTTTCCTAGGGGTTGTCAACAATTCGGATATTCGTTGTATTGTGAATGGGGCGCTCGAAAAAGAGTCAAGTCGTTTGAGTAGGCTATTTTTCATTGTTTCATAATTAAAGGGATCCACGTTGGGACAACGCGGTATGTCTATCACTGGACACATCTCGTAAAACTCCGTAATTACGTTAATTAATTTTTGTCGATACAAAGACTTAATCAAAGACCATTGGTAAACGGGATCTCCTGAGGCTGCGACATATAATAAATATTCTTCCAAGTCATTTGGAATTTCCTTCGACTTTAGCTTTGCGAATTCATCGAGTAAATTCAATACTCCCTCCGGGTTTTCCATTTTCACTAGTACTCTGTTTTCACTCCACTGATAAATGACTTCAATGTTCTACAACCGAAACGGAAAGACGCTTGCTTGTTTTCTCATCAACACAGTTGCCATTTCGATGTTTGTGACGTCACTATTTACTAATTCTCAGATAAAGATTTATCATGACGTATTCATCGAATAATCCCCTTAATGAAGCAATCATTCTCACTCCAATAAAAAGAATATGCTCTTATAAAACATTACGAAACACTTTAAAATTTTTACTCAAAAAAAATAAATGAAAAATAATTAAAAATGAAATTGAAAACAGCCTTCTTTGAAAGTAAATGACGTCACATTATCTGTCATTAGCATGTCATGAAGTCACGTGAGTAATCAAAAAGATGGCCGGGTAGGGAATGAAATTAAAGTGTGTCACCGATTTTTTAATTTTAAAAATTTAGTTTTTTTTAATGATTATTGTTTTGAAATGCACCGCACCGAAAATGGAATCTCACACTCTTGAAATTCTTCAGCAGGGAGTTTGGGCTTCCCTTACTGGAGGCTGGTTTTATGATCTTCGTCAAAATGTGTTTTGTAACACTTTTCATTTGTACCTTTGGCTCTTTCTTCTCTGTTTTCCTTTTATCCTGCATTTGGTAATTATTTCACCGTTCTTTGTGTAAAGATCTAAAAAAATCCACAACACGGGCCTGCCTCAATTGTTTTATTTTAGATTCATTGAATTATTTAGGCCGGGGACAAGTAATTGTCAGGTTCCAGGCCGTCTGACCTTTTCACTTTAAATGTTCGTTTAGCATTAAAATGATTTTCAATAATTTTTTTGATAATCGAAGGAAGTCATTCACGAAATCTTTGCATTCTACTTTTTTTGGTGAATTAATTTCATCATAAAAGTTTACAATGAAATAGTTGTCACACTTTATTTTATGAAGATGAAAAAAGTTTTAAGAATTGAAAACTTCAAAATTGAAATGAATGAGAACAGTTTATTTGTTGATTGACTCTCTCTTTTTTACTTAAGAAATACTTATGAAAAAAATTAAAACAATTTTTTTTTTCAGTATTTCACACCAAGCATTGTTATGTACAGTTTTTATTGCGGCACAGTTGGAGTTTTATTCTCAGTATTAAAACTAATTAATCATAGACTTCATAGAATGTTTGATACTTCAGAGTGCATTCAGGAGACAGTTCCAGAAGAAGATTTACCTGAAAGCCAGAAAAAAAGGCTGAAGCCCTTGAACACTAAAACTGTTCTGTGAGTGTGTCTTTAAAAGTGTAAAACCATTCAATAATTTCCTTTTCATTGGTTTTGAATGCAACTTTTTTTGATTTCAGGGAGGATGAGGGGATAGAGCTTCAGGTTTTTAATGGTGCCAAAACTGGTGAAGGAGGTTTGAATGGTTCTTTTAATGAACCAACAGATGATGACAGCATAATTTCTTTAGAAGTTGAGGCCAGTTCTGTTTCTGGTACTATAGATCTCAAAGTTGATGTGCATAGAAAAAACAGTTCAGAGAGTTCTGATGAACTCCCTGTAAAACCTGTCATAGAAAACAATCAGGGTTCATTAATCAAAGGAGAAGAATCCATTCTGAAAAAGCAGATGCAAACAAAAACACCTGATTCAATGAGATCCAGTTTAAGGTGCCAATTCAATCAATTAAACAACACAAAACTGAGGTCAAAGGTTGAGGAAGGAATAACAAGGGTTCAGGATGATGATTTTGCATTGTCACAAAGTGATTGTCACATAGCCAAACTCAGGAGAGAAAACATGGAGGAACTGACGGAGGAGTACAAAATGTCACAATCTGATTGCCAGATATCAAACTTGAGGCAAGGCATGGAAGAAGCCACTGAGGAACACTCCAGAACTGAATGGTCACCCAGGGTCCCCAAACATTTCAACAGTAAAGATCCTTTGAAGAGAAAACATCGCAAGGGTTTTTACAAGAACTTGCGTTCGGATTCCCAGTCCAGTAAGAACTTGGTGGGGAATGACAAAAACAAGAGCTTTGATATGGGCGAGTTAGCTTCGAATGGCAGCTGTGGAATTCTCACACTGAATCAGGGCAATAATAAGGAGCAAATTAAGAACACGGGATCTCTTGAACTTCCTTTACATGATGCAGAAAACAGTTCGTCTTTAGAAAAAGGTGATTGCAATTATAGAGAAATTATTTCGATCATTTTATTTGAACTGAATAAAAACAAACCCATTTAAACTTGTGAAATTTAACAGGGCTACTTTATTGGAAGCAGCAAAATTTAGACAGAGTCAGGACTGACAAACTGAGGCAATTACAAAATATTAATTTACATGAAAAGCAAAAAAATAGCTCGGAGATGAATCTTCATTCATCCGACATGACTGGTATCGATAATACAAATAAAAGACTGAACCAGATTTCTGATTTAAATGAAATTAAAGGGACATTAGAACCTCAAGAAAATGGTATGTGGATATCATACTTACTATTCCGGTGTATTCGAATCCCAAAAAACCCATTCAACCTTATTTTCAGAGTATAAGAATTCGTTATTTTGCAATCAAGAAAATAATTCAAAGGAAAAGTCATTTTTGCAAATTTTAGAAGAGAATTTCGATTGGTACGGCGGCGAGTATCAAAACACAAATAACGAAAACTCGGTTCAATCGCAAATCAAATTAAAAAAAGAGGAAAAGTACAAGAGCGAGGAAGTCATCAGGGAAGAAGAGTCAGCAGAGGGCAAACGGAATTCAAGTTTGAAATTTCAGGCGGACTCTGACGAGGATTCCAGCGACAACTGTGGTTCTCGAAGCCCACTGCTGTGTCGCCACGAGAGTTTGGAGCACACCAATCCAGGCTCTTTCCCTTGCTGTCAAACGTCCGAGAAGAAAATTCCTAGAACTCACTCCAACGAAGA
The DNA here is from genome assembly GCA_028293925.1 of Brueelia nebulosa. NCBI lineage: Eukaryota > Metazoa > Arthropoda > Insecta > Psocodea > Philopteridae > Brueelia > Brueelia nebulosa. Next base: position 8,121 of record JAQIBA010000011.1, read on the forward strand.
GAATCATCCGCGTCGATTCTCGAAAATCGCTCGGACTTTATCCGTGGACGAAAACGTGGTTTTATCCAAGAAAGAAAGGAGCTCTAAGAACTCAGATAAAAGTTCCCCGTCTTCTTTTTTGTTAACCGCAGCAAAGGAGGAGGCCGCTGGCAACGACTTTGGTGCGGGAGACAACAAATCCACGGAGCTTTCCAAAGGTTTCGGGAAATCCTTTCCGAAACGGGAATCTTTTCTGCATAGAAATAACAAACTCTCCCTGCCGGGAGGAAGCGGGAGTGGAAAATTGGAGGAGCCATATGAAACGGAGAAGAAAAAGGGAGAGGACGTGCTTTCTTCGGCGAGTGAAAGGGTTGGATTGGATTGGTTATTCGAGCACACTGACAGCGAGACTGAGAATCCTCGAGGTGAGTCAAGTGTTTAACACTTAAGAGTGCAAATTGTCGGAGCAGTTTTGCTCATTTATATATTTTTAACACAGCCAGCTTTTGGAAGTACACATACTCCGAAGACAGCGATAATAATAGTCCAGAATGTAAGTTCTGTTAGTTCTCCTTTTTTCTCATTTAAGTCTAAAAGGAAAAGACCAAAGGAAAACCTAAATGTGCTTAATAGGAAAAGTAGAGCATTACATATACGGCTCATTTGATGTCAAGTGGACCAGTAAACCCAGCTCGATAATTTCCGATTTTTTGCGCAAATATTTCGGAAGATATGGGACCTCAAAAGATGGTGGAAAACTAAAATTTTCTAATTTTAATTAATCGCGGTCAGATTTCTCTAACTGTGTTTCTTCTTATTTTTTTCTAAATAATATCTTCTAAAAGAGCATATATTAAGCTTTCAAACGCACTCGTTTTAATTTAGGGAAACGACCCTGAATGGGTGAAAATCGCCCGCCAAAGATGTCGTAGACAAAGACAAGAAAGCTTCACCTTTTTTTTAAAGTGTAAAAAATGTTATATTTGAATTTATCAGACTTTAATGAAGTGTGAAATAGTATATGTGTCGATATATTTCATTTTGATCAGCTAAACATAGAAAATTATTCAGAAGTTTAGTAAATTTTGTTTATGCGTAATCCGTAAAATGGCAATGCAACTGTTAATAGTTCTTTCAGACCAACAAGGATGCTCCTGCAGTCCATCGGTGACGGAATTGCCTCACACGAAACCTTCGCTCTCCAACAAAGACGTGAAAAACCTGGGCGCCATACCCAAAAACAGAAGCAGACATACTGAGGGAGCGTTGGGGAAAAGAAACGGCCATCATAGAATGCAAAGAAAGCCTGACAGCATGAAGTACAATATTTCTTCGGATGATTACCTCGGTTCGAGTGCAGACGGTCGAAAAGGCAGAGAGGCCTCCGTTAAAAAAAAAGTCAAAGCCGAGAGAGAAAATGCCATCATCGATGAGGAAGAGAGTGACATTTTACCGGTTCTTATCACAGTTTTCTATTCCGAATTCGAGAATTTATCGTTAGGTAATATTGATTTTTCTTCTCAGAGGGACATCGCGCTGCTGAAGAACGATGATTCCAGCCGACAAACACAAAAAGATGGTTCCTGGAGGGAGACTCACGATTCTTCAAGCGGTTCAACGACGGAATTGAGCTCTTTATTACCGTTAAGTTCTCTGTTTTCCTCATTAAACCCGCCAACGTCTCCCCTCCTGGCCGCTTTCCTTTCGACCAGAAGAGAAGTTAACAGAGGGAATCAAATTTCCGGTCACGGCGAAGGCTTAGAAAAGGAAGGCCAGCCAAAGGAAACGGACATTCAAAATGCACATTTTTCTAGAAATCGGCATAAAAGAAACAAGAGATCTAGTCGAACTCAGAGGTAATCCTTAAAAAAAAACATGTTTACTTTTTCTCGCAGGAGGAAAAACATAAAAGCTTAATTAAACTATTTGTCGGACAGAATATCGAGGTCATCGCGAGTATCTTCCATCCCCATGGCTGCCCTTTCATCTGTCGTCAGCACGAATTCTGGAACCCATATTGCGATCTCCCACGATGACACTTCTCAGGGAGCCGTTCATTGTTTTCAGGTAGTCTTGTTTGTTGCTCGTTTTCAATGGTTAAACGCGGCCACCACAATGTATATATTCTATATGTATAAAATCCCAGACTACATCCTTTCGGGACTTCGGTTAAACTCGGAATTATTCGGAAGTGTTCGTAGTGAAATAATTAATGTTTGGCCGAGTGTGAAAGGATATGGATTTGGGGACAGAAGGGACGGGGTTCGAATCCCAACGGCAGAGAAAAGTTTTTCATTGGTTTTAGATTATGGCTACTGTTAGTGTTGGTTTTAGATATTTTAGATTTTAAAATATAAAGCCCACTCTGTCGGCAGTGAGTACCTTTTGAGTGAGAAGCTTCGCGCACTCATTTAGGGTAAGAAATAAAGAAAGAAAGAAAAAGAACGAAAGAAAGAAATGATAATTCATTCTGAGACGACAAATTTTATTACCTAAAATTAATAGCATATAAAACCTCTGTCACCGGTCAATTTAACCGGTGTTTTTTTCTAAGAAAGAAGACTAATCTATAACTCATTGTTTCAGGATGAAAAGGGAAACTGGATGAGCTACACTTTCGACTCTCTCAGCGGGGGAGGCAATCATTTCCCGGTTCCTTTAGAAAAAGCCTCTTCACAGCCTGGAAAAGCTCCGAACGCGTGTCACGCCGCCAATTCCAGCAAACTCTCCCTCAATTTGGCCAGTTCAAAGAACGGCAACATCGAAAACTGTGCAAATTGCGGTGGCTCAAGGTTACTTCAGCCCATTTTGGGCTCGCCCTGCGTCCACATGGCCACTTGCAAAAACAACGAGGCCAATTTGTCGACTTTCGCAGTGGAGGAGCCACTTCGTGTGTCGGATCGTCGAAAGTCGGACCAGCGTCGGGGCTCCTCGACTCAAAGCGTTCAGTGTCGAAACGAGAAAGCCGCGGAAGCCTGGGACTCGAACATCAACCTGGTTTCGAATTCGAATTCTGAAAACGAGAGTTCCCTGAGTTTGAATTCGGCCGCGGTGAGCCCGAACGTGGACGTGAGCATAACGAGGCCGACGTTCGCTTCTTTCGTTCGGGAACGATTTCTGGCGAACCAGCCGACATTGGGGATGGTCACGCCGAATATGAACGCGAGTTCGATCGTGTTGAGCCTCAACGAATTCCGCAACAACGATACCAACAACAACAACAACAATATGAGTAATAACAATAACGAAAACAATCCCGGGAGTTTTTATTCGGACGGGATAGTTGCGAGTTCGGTTCGGTCGCCTTTCGGGCTTCTCACTGAGGGCCTTTTGGAGAGGAGCCGACATCGGACAGCTTTCCACAGTCCGACGATCATACAGGACTCTCAGCTGTCGGTGAGCGTGACTCAGCACGGGAACGAACAGGGAAACAGGGAAAGGAATCACTTCCGACTTTGTGGTTTCTACGACATCGATTCGAACATCGAGATAAAGAACAAACCGAAGCAGTACCACAAACTCTATTACACGCCTTGGAATTTCATAAAAATTCGTTTCGACAGATTAGAATTAATGGCTTTATTAGATAGGAATTTGACTGTTTTCGAAATTATGCTGTCTTTGTTTTTATCAATAGCCGTTTCCGTGTGCGGAATCATTCTTTTGAATTATGGCTTTTACCGGGATTTATTCGCGTTCATGTTTTGCTTCGCTCTCGCCGGTTGTCAGTATTCTTTACTGAAAAGCGTCCAACCGGACGCCACGTCCCCGACTCACGGCTACAACCGCGTCGTCATCTACTCCAGGTCCATCTACTTCTGCATTACGTCTCTTCTCATTCTCCTCCTGACCGAGAACCTGAATAAAAACTTCAATTACTCCTTTCGCTTCTATAGCATTCAATTGTCGAACAATAATCTCATCCGGATAGTGCGGGACGGTTTGGTGAATTTATTGCTCGCGTTTCCCGCTCTCTTCACACTGGGACTCTTCCCGCAGATAAACACATTTTGTTTGTACCTGCTCGAACAGATTGACATGCACGTGTTCGGGGGAAACGCCATGTCTAGCCTGATCGGGGCCGTGTACTGCGTCCTACGAAGCATCGCCACCGCCTTATTCATTTACGGGTTTGCCTACGGAGCCCTGAGTGAGGCCAAAGGCAGCCAGCACATTCTCTTTTCCATATTTTGCGCCCTTTTGATATCCCTCAGCTACCATTTGTCTCGCTCGTCCAGCAATCCAACCATCTTCTGGGACATTTTCAAGACTCATTTGTTTCAAGACGAACTGGACGATAAGAGCTCCTCGAAGGAGGATTTAGACAAACGATTGAACAAAACTCCGTTGGATAAATCCATGGACGAATCGCTCAAAAGCGAGCTCAACACCAAAACTGAGGGCGATGAGAAGAGCGAAGACAGAAACAGTCATAATAATTTGCTGTTGAATAGTAATCCGTCTTCGAACGAAATGTTGAAAACCGTCGATTCTCAGATGAGGTCAACCTTCAGCGACAATTTCGACAATCTGGGAAGCGGGACCGAAATCGGGGGCGGAAAGAAGGACAAAGAACACGAGGAGTTCGTCGATCCTCTCCCTGCGAAACTCAAACAGACCGTCAACGCCCGGCTCAAAAACGACGCCATCGTTTGCAGCTTCGTCGCTCTGCTCGTTTTCGGAATTCATTGCTCTACTGTCTTCACGGCTCTTCAGCCCGACCTCAATTCTGTAAGTGGCTTTCTCATTTTATAGGTGGATGTTGGACAGCAGAAGCTAGATAATAGATAATAATATGATATATTTTCGCCTTTCGGCATTAAATAATTATTTACATAGTTGGGAATACAAAAAGAAACATGGAACAAAAATTGTACACTTGTTCTTATTTTCCTTCTCCTTTTTCTTCTTTTTTCTTTTCTTCATGTTCCGATGTTTTCGCTTCCCTGAGCTTTCTCATGTTGCTCTTCTTTCTTAGGTAGGAAGGGAGGGAGGATGTCTGGATGTTTTTGTATCTGGGGTTCACTTCGGACTTTTCTATTCTCCCGTGTTGTAACTGCTTTTGATTTTCTTTATCTCTTTTCTCTAATTCTATAAAATTTTCCTCTATTGTTCTTTCTCCAACACCGTTTCGTTCGAAATATTTTCGCCTTTCCGCTTTCCATTCCTTTTCCAGCTGCTCTTTGTCTATTTCTGCTATACATTCCTTCAACACGTCATTTCCGCCTTCTATTTGTAACGGGCTTCTTTTAGTATCTTCTAGAACTATACAGTTAGGTGTTAGAAAATGAAGACCTAAGACCATCTCTTTTTTTTCAGATACTCTGGGGCATAGCTGGGTGCTCTGGGATCATCCTGCATTACATTGTGCCTGAATTGCGGAAGCATTTACCCTGGTTGTGCTTGGCGAAACCGGTTCTGAAATGTCACGAATACGGTCAGTTCGAAGTGAAGGATGCAGCAAGGATTATGTGGTTCGAGGAAGTAAGTCGGCTGGTGATTTGAACGAGCAAAGTTAGAAAGAAATCTGAGAATTTGAGTTAGAGTTAAATCTTTAATACTGGGCCTCAGAGATAGCAAAAACGGTAAAAAACTCTACAACTTTGAGCTCCTATTGTTGTCGACGTGTCTGTGGTACTAATATAACTAATTTTGTTGACGTTTGACCAGCATTGGGACGATTTTATACTTTTATAATTATACTCTGAATAATTTCACCAATTTTCAGGTTTTTAGGAATTACTTAACTTCAACCCCCATTTTTGAACTAATTCGACGGGACTTTTTAGTGAAAAAGCGATTTCGTTTCAGACCTACGTGTTGCTGTGCTTTCTCGAGCGGAACATCCTGTATCCGGTTCTCGTGCTCGCAGCCGTCACTTACGACGGCCCCAAAATCTGCACCAAATTGGGTGTTCCCTTGGGAGCACTCATCACATCCGTCTGCGGACTCAAAATAATGCGCTCAGCCTTTTCCCACACTTCGCATCAGTACCTCATCGTCATTTTCTCTGCTTTACTCTTCGAGTTCGATTATTATTCCTACAGCGAAACCTTTCTGGTTGATTATTTTTTCATGGGAATTATTTTCGCCAAAACTTACGAGTTTTTACTCAAGGTATTCATTTTTTTTTTTTGAAGTATCAGAGCTTTTGGAGTTTCATGTGCTCTTTTCTTGCAGATACAATTCGTGGTCATTTACATCGCACCCTGGCAAATCACTTGGGGATCCGCTTTCCACGCCTTCGCCCAGCCTTTCTCGGTTCCTCATTCAGCCATGCTTTTTCTTCAGGCGGCGTTTTCCGCTTTTCTTTCAGCTCCTTTGAACCCATTTCTGGGTAAATTGATTTTGATTGCGCTTGGATTTGGCGCACTCACAACTTGTCCGTAATCGACTCCTCCGATTTACAGGGAGTGCAATTTTTCTCTCCTCATACGTCCGCCCCATTAAATTCTGGGAAAGAGATTACAACACAAAACGAGTCGATCACTCCAACACGAGGTTGTCCTCTCATTTGGACCGGAATCTGGGCTCCGACGATAACAATTTGAATTCGATATTCTACGAGCATTTGACGCGCTCTCTGCAGCACAGTTTGTGCGGGGATCTCGAATTAGGTTTGCGTCTTCCGCTGCTCCGCTCCTGAGTGACTGTGTGAAATGTCAGGGAGGTCTTTCGTGCTTTCAGGGCGTTGGGGTCCCGTCTACCAGGGAGATTGTTTCGTCCTCGCCTCGGATTACCTCAACTGTTTAGTCCACATCATCGAAATGGGCAACGGGTTGGTCACGTTTCAGATGAGGGGACTCGAATTTCGCGGGACGTACTGCCAGCAGCGCGAAGTGGAGGCCATATCTGAGAGGGTGGAAGAAGATGATGGTAAGGGAGGTAAGGGTTGAAAGGAGAGGACGATAGCCGAAGGGTGTTTGATTGTTCAGGTTGCTGCTGTTGCGAACCCGGTCACATTCCTCATATTCTAAGCGTGAACGCGGCTTTCTCGAAAAGATGGCTGGCGTGGGAAGTAACCGCAGCGAAGTACGTCTTGGAGGGATATTCAATATCTGACAATTCGGCGGCATCGACACTGCAGGCTTTCGATTTCAGAAAAGTGTTGGTCACGTATTACGTGAAGGTAAACGGATGTCTCGTCGTGAGGGCAACGGTTCTCAAGACTTGAAGAAAACTGATGAATGGAACTTTTCAGAGCATCATATTTTACTGCGTGAGTTCGCCGAAACTTCAAAGTTGGCTCATGAATCCCACCATATTGGCAGCACTGGAACCTCTCTCCGACAGAGCTTTCGTCGATCTCGACCCCGTTTTCAACATAAACATAGATCAGGACTTCGACGTACGCGCCGAGGGAATAACTCGAACTTCGTTCTGCAACGTTTATCTGGAATGGATACAGTACTGCTGTTCCAAGAGAGACAAGGTGGCGCCATCTTTCGCCTCTTCCGAATTGACCTTTTTTATGGAAAAACTTTTGGGCGCTTTGGATTGTTGAAGAGTTGTGCTAAATTTTACATTTTTAAGGCCTTTCTTTTTTAGCTTTTTTGCTCTTTGTGATATTTGTATCTCTTTGTATTTTTAAGTTTTTTTGTTTTTCGGCTTTATTTTCATTTTATTATGTGTACTTTATTGAGTTTTTTTAGGTTTTTTTTTATCATTTTTGTTTTTCATTTCTTTGTTGGCTTTTTTGTTCTTTGTTCTTTTTTTCTTATTTTATTCTCTCTTTTTTGCTGTTTGCCCTTTTCTAACTTATTTGGGCTTTCTTGTGTTTTGCTTTTGTTTGTTTTTTGACTTTTTTATTTTCGACCGAAAATTGTTTACGGCTTCATTTTCGCTGGGCTAAAATTTTATTTCCGATACACAGAAATCATCAGATTTGGAAAAATAACTAGAAAAAATAAGCCCTAGTCGTTCCATTTATAGGACATTCTATTCCGAAGCCCTTGAAGCGCCTGGAAAAATTTCTGTTGTATAACTGTTAAAAAAGGAATTCATTATTATGGGCGTTAACAGGTTTTATTTTGTATAAAATATTTTCCAGCCGATCCACAAATCCTTCGAAAACTCTCTGGTGACCCTCTGCCTCGCCCTGAGTCTCATGGGCAGACGAAGCCTCGGCACCGCCTCCCACAACACCGTCTCCAGCGTCGAGTTCTTCCTCTACGGTCTCCACGCTCTCTTCAAGGGAGATTTCCGCATAACCAGCGTCAGGGACGACTGGGTGTTCACCGACATGGAGTTCCTCATGAAGGTGGTCGCCCCGGGGGTGAGAATGAGTCTGAAACTGCATCAGGACCATTTCATGAGCCCGGAGGAGTACCAGGACCCGGGTGCCCTCTTCGACGCCATTTCCAGTCATCAGGAGAATTTGGTTATTTCCCACGAGGGAGACCCCGCGTGGAGGAGTGCCGTCTTGTCTGGAACTCCCTCTCTTCTTGCACTCAGGTACACTCCCTAATTCTTCTTCACTCCTCCCAATCATTTAAAAATTGTTTTTTTCAGGCACGTCTTGGACGACGGCACAGACGAGTATAAAATTATAATGCTCAATAAAAGGTTTCTCAGCTTTCGAGTTATTAAGTTGAATAGAGAATGCGTACGAGGTTTATGGGCTGGTCAGCAACAAGAATTAGTTTTCCTCAGGAATAGAAATCCCGAAAGGGGTTCAATCCAGAATGCGAAACAGGTGAGATTTTGCCTATTTCGAGGGGGGTGAAGCGTTCGAGCAGACGAAATCCAATCTGATTTGCAGGTTTTGAGGAACATGATCAATTCCTCCTGCGATCAGCCCATCGGCTATCCGATATACGTCTCTCCGTTGACGACTTCTTATTCTGACACCAACAAACAGTATACCGGGATTATCGGAGGTCCCCTCTCGCTTCAGGGAATGAAAAACTCCGCCCTGAAAATCTGGCGGAGAATCAGGCAAAGATGCAGGGAAGGCTGTTCCAGCGGAAGCGCTGGGAACGTCGATGAAGGCGGTTATAGTTTCGGCCACGAGGGAATCTACGCCATGACGAACATAAACGTTTACTCGGGTGAGTGGGAGACTCTTCTGCTCTTTCTTCCACCGACAGAATAGCTTAGTTTGATTTGGTTTTGCAGGCTACGGAAACAACACTTCCGGAAGCCAGTCTATCGACTCCGGCCAGATGCAAGTGAGTTCCTCCAACAGGGGAGGATCTCTCGGAAGAAGCTCTCTCGGCGGCAGAGGATCCCTTCCCTCGGTCGGCAAACCCAGCAGCGCGACTCTGGCCAGTCTGGCAGGTCTCCTGTCATCCGCGGAACTGGCCAAAGGGGAATCCTTCCTAAGGGAAAGAGAAACGTCCTTCACTTTCGTAAAGGAAAGACAAAACCGGGAGGAGAAGGAGATGGGGAAAAGGCACGAGGAAAAGAAAGAGGAACGAGATAAAAGGAGAGAAGAGAAGGAAGGACGAAAGGAGAAAGAGAAGGTGTCTGGTCCGGATCACGGTGAAGAGTCCAAGAAAAGAGAAACCGTGTACCAGAGAGTCAGGGTTAGTCTCTCGTCTCCCCATTCGCGCCAACTCTGTTTTAATCACAACTTTTCCTCGCAGATAACCGACCCGAATCTTGTCTTCGATGCGATCAATCTGGGTCGACGGATAGACGTGCTCTGGCCGGACGAGGCGATGAGGATAAGAGGCGGAAGGTCTTACTGGAAGGACTGGCTCCCCGACACGGGGATGGAAGGGCAGGTCGTGCATCGATGGGTGCCCAACCATCGGGACCCCTCGAAGAGATCCAACGTGGACAAGACGATTCTCCTGATAAAAATCGAGGATAAATACATTCCAATCGCGGAGGCCGGGGTCCAGGATTTGGGGGTCGAAGTTTGAAGCGCGGGTTTCCCACGCTTAAAAAAATAAAAAAAGACTGAGTCGTGCCCATTTTATAAATTTAATTAGGTAATTAGGGAAAGAATTCAATCGTTACCCTAAAATATGCACAATACGTAGAGGATGAAAGTTTTACTTATACAAACGTTTACACTCTAGTCAGTTTCTGTGAAAGATTCATTGAAGCTTTTGATCCCGCCAGCGGGTTTTAATTTAAATTAATTTAATATCATTTCAAATCCTAAAAAAATCATAAGGATTTCGGAATATTTACTGCAAATTTTTCGATGAGCTCATTCAGTATACTTTTGTATCGAACTAAACAATAGCATAAAATCATTTACAGTTCTTTTTTACGATAGGTTGTTTTGTAATGAAATAAATTAAATCCTTCTCGAGATTTATTTTTTTTTTTAAATCAAAATCAATTGTTTTTCAGTCAAAAAAAGGGAAATGCATAAAAATTTCGAATAAAATGGCAGTAATGAGCGAGAAGGAAAGATTAATTTTCAGCTCTGCACACTCACTGTTCATAATTCACCTGTGGAAAAAAGCTCGTTGATTCTGTTGTTAATGAAATCTAATTTTGATTTCTATAAATGTACAGTATTTCGCCGCTCTCTAGTAAAAATATTGCCATAAGTCGTTGTTATTATAATATTAATTAAGGATTGTAATTAGCATCGTTGGGTTTAGTTCTAAAGAAAGTTTAGATTTTAACTCAGGTTATTAGGATCCAACTTTTTTCCAATGTGGCGATCTTAATTAAACCCAAAGAAAGCGAATATATTATTGAATTTTTTTTCATAAGTATTGTGTCATCATTCTTTAGCTTTTGCCCCACTCAATGGAAAATAAATAAAATTACCAGTCCCGATTAGGGGGTAGAAAAGCCTATCTACTATTTATAAAATAAAATAAATTAATAAACAGTGAGTATATAACAAATAAATGGACAATAATTATATAATAAATAAGTAAACATTAAGTATATAATAAAGAGCAATAAATGTGCTGATAAACAGACAATTCATAGACAAATTACATATAAAGAAATAGATAAACACACAAGAATAAACGGAAAAGCGATAATTAAATAGACGTGTAAACGAACAATAAATAACAATAAAAAGTACATAATATTTAGATAAGCTAATGGTAAATAGTCGAAATAATTAAATATGAATAATGTAGCAGAAGTAATATTCGGCTATGTCCAAAATGAAGCTCTCGTTTTCGATGCCTCTTGCCTGAAGAACGCCATTTTTTTAATGACTTCAAGTACTTATTTTTTTATCGTGTCGTCATAAGGATAATTCCCACAATTTTTTAAAGAAAGTCGCTGTCTCCTTTTTAAAAATATAATGAATGTTTTTCATTTATAACAATTATGCTAAGGAATCATATAAAAAAACTGCTAAGATGGTTTTTTAACCAGGGGAATTAAAACTATTGCATTTTTAACGGATTTTTTAGTGTGCCATCGACCTATGCGATGCTCTTGTCCCACGCCCGCAATCAAATACCGTCCGTCGTTCGTGAAAGTCATGCAATTTATATTTCCCTCCAATTTGGTTTCCATCAATTTCTCAAAGGATTTTAATTTCTCAGCGCATTTGTAAAAATTAATAATCCCGTTGAAACTACCGCTGGCGAAGAGATCCGAATGCAGGTAGGTGGCAACGCTCAAAATCCAATTGGGAGTTCCGCTCACGGGATCCACTCCATGGGCTTCGTTTATCGTGAACACTGGCTTCTTTTTCAAACTCGACCACAGGCAAACTTTCCCGCTGTCGCCGCCAGAAATGCAATTTTCTTCATTTAGGAGCTTCACACAATCTATCGATTCCTTAAACCCTGAAAATAATGTTTGAATAGCAATTGCCAAAACCAAATAACCGTTACTAACGGTGCAACAATTGTTAAATATAATATCTTGATTAGACTCTTTTTAGGATATAATTTGTTTCATTTTTTGATGATGGGGTATTGATTTCTAGATAGGTTTGGGCCATGTCAGGAGCTTTTTTAGGTTTTTGGCATATCTGCTGTTTGTCATTCTCTTGGTGGAGATGACAAACAAGATGGCTTTTGTTGTATAGAAAGTTTTTATTTTTACAATTTTCTTGCACTACTAATAGGTTTGAAGATTTTACTTGCAAAACAGAAAATTTTGATAATTTTTACAAATCACACTACTCCTTTTAGTGGAGAAAGAATTTGCAAGAATAAATAATTCTCTGAGCAGAAATAGGTTGAATTTTTCTCATTTTTGTTAACATTCTTTGGGTGAGTTTAAATACTCTGAGAGCACAGCAAAATAAGAAATTTTTACCATTTAAAATCAAATGAGACTCTTCAGGGACTTTCCAAATCCTAAGTGTACTGTCTCTCCCACCAGATGTAACTGCCCTGTCTCTGGCCAGAGCATCCACTGAAGTGATTCCACTTAAATGTCCATATAAAGTTTCAACATAACTCATTTCATCCAAGTTCCATATCTTAACTGTTTTATCTGAAGAACAACTGAAACCATTGAGGTTAAAAATATGTAAATTATAATTGTATACCTCTTCAGGATGATTCAACAATAACAACTGATGGTTGTTACCACTTAACTAAAACCTATATAATAAAAACAGAAACTAACCTGAACAACTGATGAGTATCTTTTCTAAAAACTAAACCTGTAATATCTGTTTTATGACCACTGAAACAATGAATGAGTGACATATTTTCAGGGTTCCAAATTCTTAATTTTGCTTCATATCCTCCACTTGCAAAAAATTTATTATCACTCGAAATTGCTAACGCTAAGATTTTCCTCTTATGACCATTTACATCTGTTCTTTTAACAACTGCTACCTTTTTTCTATCTTTTAAGGACCATTTGACAATGTTAAAATCGTCAGATGCGGTGTACATGTATTCATTATCGTTTGAAATTATCAAACAAGTTATCGAGCGCGAATGTTCCTTGCATCTCAATATAATATGCTCTCCACAATGAGAATATGTGTCCGCCACATTTTTTCTCAATTTTCCAGCCTTTTCAAGCACATCTTCTTTCAGCCTTTGGGCTATGACATCCCGATCGATTTCTTCGGTTTCTAATTTTCTCTTTTCCTCTTTTTCTATTTCTTCTAAATACGTTTGAGCTAACCTAAGTCTTTTCTCCTGAACTGTTTCTTCGATCTCACTTTCAGACGAATATTTGTACTCGTTTTGAAGTGTTAAATCGTCTTCCAAGTCACTGTCGATTTCTTCGTCATGGTTTTTCTTTTTAACGTTATTTTCCCATTTTCTTTTTTTACCGGGTCTTCCGGAATTACTAGTTTTATCGCCATTGAGCAATGGCTGCTTTTTATTTTTTCCCTTTATGAAAAATGGCATTTTACGTAAAAACTTAAATAAAATCACATTCAAAGAAACCACATGGTTTTGTTTTCACTGTTCGACCACTCAATTTGGCAACCATGTTTGGAATCTTTATCAGTGCTGCCACTTTTCGCTCTTACCGAATTCGCGCGCTTTTAAAATTACTTTCCTTATTTCCTTCTTTCCTTTTATTTTCTCTATGGTTCTGAACCACGTGAACTTACATTTCACTGTTGCTTTCTTTTTCATTTTTCCCGCTAAGAATTTTAGGAACCCTTAAACTGAGGACAGTGCAGATGACAGAAGATAATATAGACGAAGTTAATTTTGTGATAAAATGGATCTTCCGCTTGTAAAAATTCGAGGGTCAAGAAATTATTAAATAACTGACATGGGGGGTATCATGTAAACAATAAATGATCTGAAATTAAACGAAATGGAGTTGAAAAAGCCAACCCCGAAGAAAAAACCGCCGCCCAAGAAACAGTTAACTTTACCTTTAAAAACCGAAAAGGAAATCACCGGGATTTTCAATGGACAGTTTGTAACCATTGCTGATGTGGAATCTATGAATTACCTCTACGAAAAAGTAAAATCATTTCCATTTCACTTTTGCTTATAAAAAGAACAACGGTAACAATTGTGATGGTAATTTCAGGGAAATTTCGGGAAAGGCTCATTGTCCAGGGGAAAACCCAACCATCATGACAAGAAAGATGACATTCCTGAAGTAATTCTCCAACATCAGTTTGAGGATCAATCAAAATGGAGCACTGGCGCCTGTTTCTCGCAAGAAATCCAAGAAAGTGCACAAAAGCATTCAAGAACTTGGAAAGATTTTGATCTTTCTTTCCAGAGCATCAATAATCTTCTCCAATCATCATTTGCAGACTCTGACAAAGAGTCATGGAAATCTTGGAAGGAGGAGCATCAGCTGGAATTTCATGAATCCATTAGAAAAAATGAATTTGGAAAGATAGATTCAGCATTGCTGGAACTTGAAAAAGGTTGCTAATTTTTTAATTAATACAGTTTATTTAATGTACTGTCTTTACATATTAATGATAGTATTCGTATTTAACAATATGAAGTATTTGTATATAGTATTAATGTATTAGTATAATTATAATGTATATATAATAGTAATGTATAATGTATATAGTATTAATTGTAACAAAAGTAAACAAACTGAAAACCTTAAAAAGAACTGTTATAATTTCATCCATCAAGTCTTTTAAAGGAGTCCAAATCAGGATTGTCTGCACATTTTTTTAAGTTGTAACATGTCCCATTTTGTTTCAGATGAATCCAGTTATGAGGATGAAGATTTCAAGCAGGTTGTTAATGAAATCCTTCAATCAAGACTGTTAAAAAAGCCACAGAAAATGAGTCATGAAACAAATGAGGTGATTGTCTTGAGCACTTGTTTTGATGCAGACAACACCAATAAAACTCCAGCCAGTGTGAATTCAAGATTAGAAAATTTATGTGTATTTCCCAAGGAAAATCTCAATCTGAGTCTGGAAGAATCTTTTTTCTTGAAATCTCAACTGGGGTGCCTCAACATCATAGATCTGAGCTGTTCCCAGTTGGGAACCTCTGAACTGTGGGAGAAATTCAGTGCTGTTGATGAAAATTTCAAAGACAGATATGTGAGTTATCATTACTACAGAGCAAAAGGTTGGGTTGTCAAGTCTGGATTGAAATTTGGGGGGTGATTTTTTACTGTATAAAGATGGGCCTGCCCATTATCATTCAAGTTACCTGACAAAGGTGCTGGACAGGAGAAAGAAGCTCACTTGGAGAGAGTTTGTAATGATGAATAGATTGGTGGAGACATTTAATAAGGTGAGTTTGGCTTTGTTTGCCCAAAATGCCCAAAATGTATACTTCTGCCAAGCCACAGATCCTTCCATTCAACATCACAACACTCCTAAATAAAGTATTTTTCATATATTATTAAAAAATTTCTTGAAAAAGTATAATTTTTAATTCAAAACTTTAACTTTTCCATTTTATAATTAAAAAAGAAAATACATAAATAATAAGTAAAAAATTAAACAATTAAATAAATTTTAATTAATTCAATCAATAACAATTACAGAAACTTGAGAAATTTATTTCATGATAATATTGACATATAATTGTATAAACTTTTTCCTGCAGGATTTAGTACTTTGTAATGTGTTGCCCATGAAAACATCAGAAGAACGGGAATCCTTTCCTGAAGAATTCACCAAGAATTCGATCCAAGAAGTCCTCGTGAGGCGATGGTTCCCATCCAAAGAACGATTGTCAAAAGACAACGGTTGAAATAATGCATGTATTTATTTTATATGTTTTTGTATAAATATTTAAAAAATGTGAAAATATAATTATCTATTTTTTTATTTTATTTCTCTGTCGTATGGTTGGACTTTGGAAGGGAAGAGGAGACTTGGAGAGGTTTTCTTTTTCTTTCTCTCTGCTCTTATTCTTCCTCCTTCTCTCCTTTTTTTATTTTACTTTTTTCTTCTTTATTTTCTTCATTGTTCATTTCCTCTTCTCTTTTTTATTTTTTTCTTATCTTCTTTTTTCATTATTATTTCAAACCTTTTTAATTCTCCTTCGTTTCTTCATCATCCCGTCGCCTTTTTGCTTCTCCTTTTCCCTTCTTCTTTTTCTCTTGATTTTCTTCTTCGTCCTTTAAAATCCTACCGGGATTTTATATTTTTTATATAGAAGATCCAGCACAACAAAATTTTATAAACCAATCTTAATCATTGGTCTTTCAGCAGCTGAGACCAAAGCATAACATCCCGAATATGCATTTTTCGGTTTAAAAAAAACGGTTTAACGTAAAATTGAAAAATAACGGAAACATAAGATTAAAAACTCATTGTCATGGCAACCTGTGGCAGCAAAACTTTTCGGCTGCCGAAGGAAATTTCCAATGGCATTCAAATAAATGGAAAATGCAGAGTTAACCGTTTTGACAAAAAGAAAAGAGGAAGGCGGTCATGGAAAGGAGATGTTAATTCAATATCGGAGCAATCCATTTAAGCGAGCATTTGCATCGGGAATTCCCCTTTGTTTTTATTAGCAACTACACTCAGTTAACTGATTCGATATTCCCCGAATCACTTGTAGAGGATAACTCCGCGGGAACTGAATAAAAAGTTGCGAGAAATCCTTTCCAGTGTTTGTGTTTCCACCGCTCTTCAATAGCAACAACAAACCCCTTCTTTCGCATCATCTTTTTCGATTTTCCACTTAATTTTCACGAGAGATTTCAACGGACGAAAAATGCTCTTTCCTTCTCGGCAATTCCGTTTCCCTTTGCTTATTTTGTTTTTTTAGCACTGTTTGGTTTATAATATTATATACTCGTTTTGTATTAATATATAGTTATTTAGGCTATGCTTTTAATGTCTTATCTTTATTTATCTGTCTTTTCCCTTATTTTACACAGTTTTAATTAACACGTTATCGGTTTACACGGTTTTGAGAAAAAGGAAAAGAGAATGTTTCCATAAATCCGGGGTCTCATTTTACGCGGTTTTTCCTAGAACCAGTCTATCGTGTAAATGGAGGGACGAGTATATAAGAATACCATATTTTGTATAAATTTTAATCGTATTGTTGCACTCTTTGCAGATAGCGTTAGCATCAAACCTTTGGATGTAGCGGATTACTCAATTCGGTGTCGATGTGGATGTTGCAAAGGGGATGAAAGCTTGAAAGAACCGTAGGGAAGTGGTGCCAGAACCACCCCGAAGAGGCGACCATCCCCTCGCAAATACCATGAGGAATTCCTCTCAAAGCGGAGATGAAAATCTGGCTTTAAAACTGGGGTTTAGTGCACTCTAACCTAGGATATTAAAAACAAATCCAGGCCGGAAGCAAAATCAATTACATTAACACAAAATGAAATCCACTGTAGTTGGGAGACGAAATTACCCCTCTTTCTTCTTTCTTCTCTCCTCTGTCTTCTCCCGGATCGTATTATCGACGACTCGACCGCCTCCGGCCCCGAATTTAGGAAAACGAACAGATGAATGAGTCCCTGCTGCCTTCTGTCCCGCAGACCCTTCGGGAACCTTCCCCCACCGCCACCCTGATTTCATTTCCCTTTCCCGTCCTCCCTTCGCTTACTTCGGAGGTTAAAGGTTTATGCAAAAGAGCCCCGGCTAATCTGTTGCTTCCCAACTGAGCAAAGTGTCTTCGTTGGGCGTTTATGAACGCTTTTCAACGGAAAACTAAGAGAAACTTATAGCTTTGTATTGTTATGTGGTTCTCATTGATTGCAATTCCAGTATTTTGAGCCGTTTCCTCCGTATTAATTCAAATTTAAATTATAGTATTATTAAGTAATTTTTGAATAGGTGGTTCCAGTGCAAAGTTCCTAGGATTCAAAGGATTAAATAGTTTGATTAGGAGGAGTATTGAAATTTAAAAACAAAAAACCGTTAAACGGCCGTTTAAATTCAGTTGTCAGTGTGTTCGGTGACGTCATCAATTCCAGGAAATAGTGACCGATTCCGGGAATCGCTATCCAAAATCCCAACGGCCGGAATGCAAAAACGAAAATCAAATCACAAATCATAATTTACAAGTTTTAAATGATTTTTTATGATATTTTACTCTCTCTCATAAAACAAACAAACCCTTGCTGAATTTTTTCTTTTTCTAAAATTCTTAATAATTAAATTAAAATCGATATTTGTGAAGTTTTGTTCCGAATGCAACCCCCGGGTCTTTCACAGAGATTTATTTACTGCAATGAACCCGATTCGATGCGATCAGAAATAAATAAATAAATAAGAGATGAGAAAAAAGGCAACACGGTATGAATTTTGATACTTCACACATCCACACAGGACAAAGAGAGGAAATTCATTCTTTTATTCGATAATGGCTTTTAACTTGAAAGAGCTCTCGATGGTGTGAAAATCACAATATGACTTTACACCCAACAAATCTGTCTTAAATATCGAATTTCCACCACTTTCCCCCTCAAACGCTCTATTATTACTTCTTTCTATATTACTCCCCGTTTCTCTCCACCGCCGTTTGACCGACCACCAAAGGGTGCACTGGAATTAGGGGTGGACAGAGGGTGAGAGGGGGTTCGTTGCTAGCTTTTATCAATTATTACTTTATGCTCCAATCAAACAAATTTCGGGCTAATTATCGAAAAAAATTTAAGTCAAACCGTTTTCGTGGCCATTGAATTGAAAAGTCCTCGCTTTTGATTGTTCCTTATGTTTCTTTTGTGAATTTTACTCCTTTTTTCAAAATTGTCACCCCGAAATGCTTTATTCAGGATAAAAATGCCTAAAGCCAAAATTTTTTAATATTTAATTTATTATAAATAACTTTTTAATGATTTTTCAATTCTGCAGATCCAATCGCAAATATCGATTCTTTTTTATTTATATAATATAATATAATAAATTACTTCCCTATTTCACCCGTAGGTATTAGGGTTTTTTTTTACAAACTTTTTTCAATACAATTCGGATTCAGCACAATAAGATTTTCAATAGATTCAAATACAACAAATTTACAAAAAATAAAAATAAATAAAATTACTAGTCTGGATTAGGGGGCAGAGAAGCCTACCTAATATATATATAAATAAAATAAATTAATAAGCAATAAATAGACAAGTATGTAAAAATAAATAACAAAACAGTTTGCAATAAATTAATAAATAATAATTATATAATACATAAGTAAACATTAAATACATAATAAATAACAATAAATGTACAGATAAATGCAAATACTGATTTTAATATTATATTAAGAGTTGTAGAATGGGGTTTCCTTATTTTATTATTGAGTAAAATATCATAAAAAATCATTTAAAACTTGCAAATTGGTTTTGCAGTTTTATTTATGGGGACAACTACAAAGTAGGAAAATTTTGGAATGTCCAACAGAAAAATGAACACTTCTTTTGGTTAAAGTTTCAAATATGTCGGCGCTCTCTCAGAGAATCCTTGTCGTGGATTTTCTGGTACGTAGCAAATAACCCCCAAGCAGAACAATTCGGAAGGCTTTGTTCGGTCTTAAGAAGTTGCAAATCGAGTCTCGAATTGGTACATGGAGCGTGAAAATAAAGAATCACACGCCTCAATAAAATTCATTCAAGTTTGAATGCCGCGCAAACATTCTACCCACAGAAGCTGATCAAATAAACTCTGTGGCTATTGACCCATGTCCGATGCACAGGAGCTCATCTCTCAATCTCAAAGAGGCCTTTATTCTCCACATTCGGTGGATAAACCAGAGTTAAGTGCGTTCCTGTGCCATTCCAGGTCGCACGTCCTCTCGGGGGATGAAAAGTGGCAGACTGTTGCCATTCCTTTGGAAACCCTTCACAAGTGCTGTCTGATTGGGGGATGATAACATAATTCATTGCTAATCTGAGACTTAGCAGGGCCGTGCCTGAAACGCATTCATTCTGTGTTAGTTTTAGATATTTTAGATTTTAAATAAAATACAGAATGTTCGCTCTGTCGGCAATGTTTGCCTTACAAAAGAGATTTGAGTCAAAGGCGGTTTTTGGATAAAAATGAAAAAAGAAAGAATGAAAGAATGTAAAGAAGAATGAAAAGAAAAAAAGAAGTTAAGGTAGAGAAAAAGAGGGAAATAGAGAAAAAAAGAGAAAAGATTAAAAAACAAAAATAAAAAAACATAAAAGAATAAAAAACAAAAGATAGTAAATAAAATAAAAGAAAACAGAAATTAATGATCAATTTATTCTGATAGAAGTGAATTTATCATCTAAAATTTAACAGTAACTCAACGTTAATTTGACCGATAACTTTTTTACTCTTCAATTTAAAAGAAAATAGGTTTTCCTCTTTCCTCTCCGCGTAAAATTCATCCCCGAAAGAGAAACGCATTAACGCAAGGTAAAAGAACCCGGGGTCGCTCTCCTCAACCCCTTGGCCCACCGCGGATGCAAGCGAGGGTGTCGTCCTCCACCCTCCGTGTAATTACACTTCTCCTTTCAACAAAGGCACCCCAATCTCATAAACCGCCGGGATTCCCCACCCGGACCGATCAGCCCTCAATCTATTATGAAAACCGACTCACCACGGGAGAATCGAATTAAGGGAATCCCCATCCAGCCTCGCTGAGCAAACACGCCCGAAGAAAACCCAAAAGAACTCAAAGTGGCCTCCGCTAAGCCCCCAAATCAAATGCCCTCATTCAGC
This sequence comes from Brueelia nebulosa, assembly GCA_028293925.1. Classification (NCBI taxonomy): domain Eukaryota; kingdom Metazoa; phylum Arthropoda; class Insecta; order Psocodea; family Philopteridae; genus Brueelia; species Brueelia nebulosa. The sequence continues at coordinate 28,558 of JAQIBA010000011.1, forward strand.
CGCATGTCGGCTCCAATCAAAAACGACCGCCATGTTTACAAAGAGCTTAAATAAAGAATAATATCAACTCGCTTTATCTCTCTATTTCCTTGTTTATTTTCCGACTTTGGAGCAGCCCCGCCGCTACAGCTCCCCCAAATCCGATTCTTTCGCTCCTTCGGTTCCGCCATGGTCCGGGGACCAGCCCCCATAAGCACCAAAGGGGCGGAAGGTGGAGGGGTTGGATCCAATGCTTTCGATTGGGCGTCAATTAAAAGGGCTTGAGGGGGTGGATATGGGGCGAGTGAGGGTGGAAGAATTTGGAGAAGTGCAGGATGTGCAGGGGTCGCACATGTCGGCTGTTTTCATAATGAGAGAGAGAGAGAGGAGAGAGAGAGAGAAAAGGGAAAGAGATTTTTTTAAATTATAAAAGGAAAAAAACCCTTACAAGTTCATTTGTGAGTGAATAAAAAAGAAATCACATTCAAAAAGATTTTATTATAAAGAATTTTTTTGTGTTTATAATTACATAATTATACAAACTTTTGTAAAGTGTAATTGATGTGATTTTCTTGAGGATTTTATGAATATTTTTTGGCACTCTTTTTACAAAATTTTGTTTTAAATTAAATTAAATTCTTAATTAATGACTATTGTAGCGAATTAAAAAATGATGTAATTAAAACAAATCTTATCTTCCACATACATATTTTACTCAATTTCTCACCTTCATCTTTTGTAAAACTAAACAAAAAAAACAATTAATTAAAAAACTCAAGAAGAAAATAAGAATAACAGAAGGGATTATATTTTATAAATATATTCATGCAATAATTCCCGCGCTTATATTATATAATTATATAACAAAAAATCCTGATGCAACGATTAAGTTACACTGCAATTATATAAGTTTTAATTATGTTAATTAACTAATATTTTACGCGGCGCACTTCTATCAACTGAGCAACTGTAATGTTTTTAGCGTTTTTAGCGTTTCTAATTGATAAATTGAAATTAAATTCCAATCAATAAAAGATATGATAATTAATTGCATTTCGCTATGTCATTTACTATCAAAAATATGTTTATTCCGGGATTTCCCGAAAATATTCCGATTCGAAGGCGAACCTTGAAGTTCCTGTTTCGATTTTTCCTACCCTTTAACTCCTTCCGCCCTCATAACTTCATTCCGATACTCGGCTGCACCCCAGTTTTCCTCCAACAATATTTCCTGTTTTCCAATTAGAGTGTTTCCGCTCGACGAAGTGCAGTGTCTATCGAGGCCGCCCCCCGAAAGGGAGAGGGAGAGGGAGAGAAGGGGGTGAAAGGGGGGAGGGAGAGAAAAAAGGGTAAAATCCTCGTTTTAATTAAAACAACAGAACTGGACTTAGCCTCGATTAAAAACAAAAATGAGCATTGATCGAGAATTTCTGAAAGAGAAGTTAATTTAATCACAATAAACGGAAACGCTGTAAACAGGGAAGCAAAACCCCGGAAAATTCATCCTCGTTAGCCGAATAAAGAAAGAAAATAAAGAGAAAGAAAGGAAGGAAAAAGTCAAGTGGATGTTGAGAAAATTGGCAATTAGTATTTCACTTTATTCTCATATTAAAAAGGTTTCATTGCTGTCTGATCCCCATTCATCGGATCCCGTGTTTCTGACACGGGCATTTGCATATAAATGTCGCCCGCCACCAAATTCAAACTTAATGGAAACACAAAGGGAGGCTTACTGCGGGCAATCACATTGCGGGAAAATCCGGGAGGGAAGCCGTCGTCGTGTGCGTCGGAGCGACGGCCGATTCGGGGCGGGAGGGCGGCCAAGTCCCGCCGCGGAGCTCCCTTCGGCTCCCTCGCTGAGAAGGCGAAGATGCTCGCTTTCTGGGGGCCGATTATGCAAACTCCGTCTCGTAACGATTTCATGATGAACTCGCACTTCCGGTGAGCGGAAAGGGACCTCATTTCGTATGCTCAGTTACGTATTAAATGAGGTGCATTAACGCTAATGACGCGGTTGTGTACACAAACGCTAAATACAGCGGTCACTATTTTAGTGTGCGAAGCCACGAATGAGCACCAAAGGACTTTTCGCTTTGAACCTTTGCACTCGACCGCCCTCCCATGGGACATTAGTTCATACAGGACTGCGGGACTTCGCCCCCTGAGCGCCCATAATCCACTTAATTATACATGTTCCTTGAAAATCTAAATACACTCGAAAATGCCATAAAATCCATATACACTTGGCCCTGGTTATATACGATTTGAAATACCAAAGGAATAAATCTTTAATTCGTCTTATTCTGTAAGGCATGGTGCTACATTTGTCGATTGTGACACATCGCTGAGTCAGCAACCAACCGACAATGTATTTTCCATTATGTTTTTCGGTTGTGTTTGAGAACTGAATAGACCAAATTGTCTTTTCCCTGATTTAATGAACATATTCTGTATTTTAAATTCTATTTACAGGGTTTTCCAAATGAGTTTCATTTTACACGGTTATCCTTTACCGTGAACTACCGCATAAATCGAGGGACGGGTGTATTTTACAATCTCAAATATAAAACAAAATCTAAGTCATGTTCTCCAGCCTGAGAAAAACATATACACTGTATTTATAATCTTTATAACCGAGGTATAATGCATGCTAAACAAAAAAGAATGATAACGCCCGTTTTTTTTTGATTATTTATATTTGTGATTCTTAGAAAATATTAAGATATTCGAGTTTACATAAATTTCTGAGAATCCGAAAATTGGTGAAATTGTTCAGTGTAAAATTATAAAAGTATAACACGGATCCGATGCTACGAAAAGAATCAGTTTTTCACCCTTTCTCAGCGAAACGGTAAGTTCTATCATAAAATTAGCTCAAGCAAAACTTGTAGAGCATAAAATTATCTACAAAAATGTATCAGTAGTTTTCTCCTAAGAGCTACCGTTTCTGAGATATAACGGTTCAAAAAGTTGGTTAAATTATAAATGCATATTTTGCACTTTTTGCACAGGTGTTTGTGATAGGAGCTTTAATTTTTGGAATTATTAAAAATATCTAAATTTTCGCTAAATTTTCTTTAAAAAAGAGATAATTGTTTGTTGTCATAAATGTGACACGTTTTTATAAAATTTTGGCCGATTTTTAATTGACTCCGGGGAATGATCGCCTGTCAGGAGCGGCCCTGGTACAGTAGCGCTCAAAAGTATTTTGACAATACAAAATTTTTGGTTTTCCATCCGTAAGAGTTACTTACAAAGTGATATTTCATTAAAATGCTTTACAGCAGTCTTCACATTTATAAATATAATATTAATTAAATAACAAAAAAACCGTTTAAAAAAGAGTTTATTTTAAAGTATTAAAGAAAAAGCAGAAGACCAAGAAGAATATTGTGTTTTTACATTTTTTAATTTTAATCCGACAAATATATATTATTATTAGTATTGATAACTAAATAATACACAATAAAATCTAATAGTAAAATAATTAAGTAAATGTAACTAAATTTTGAATTGTCAGAATACTTTTGGGCGCTACTGTATGTCCGAGTATTAACATACAGTTTAAATTGGGAAAACTTGAAAGACTTTACATTTGTGCTAACGTTAAATTCCTCCATTGAGATAATACGGCAAAGAAATTCTCCGCTTCTTCCGCCCCTGCTCAGTTTTTCCGATTGAGGCCATTCTGTGTTGACTTAATCAAATACTCCTCTTTTTAATTAAACAACGTCTTGCCCGAGGCGCCCTAATCTTCTGGAACCGCCGCTGCTCCGGTTATTATGGACTTAAATTAAAACTGAAAATGTTTATAGTTGGGATAATTTGAAAATGAGAAAAACAAAGAAACCCTCCCCGCGAGCCCACTCCAACCCCCAAAAGAGAAAAATCTTCGCTATTGCTTCATTTCTGACTTATAAATTATGCGCGGAGAAAAAGAGATTTCACGAGAGAGAAACCCCTTCGCCCATTCAGACCTCCACTCGACCTTAAACCCCCTCCGCCCCCTCGCTCCGCCCCCCCAAAAACCGTGTCAGAACTCCCGGGAAATAACTCCTCGCAATTGGGTGCTCACGCGTGGTGACTTCTGCCCCGGCCAATCGGCGCGCAGCTCTCCAGCGGCTCGGCCAATGAGAGCGCGCGGAGAGGTGTCGCCGCGCGGGATTCACGCCGCTCCGGCAACCGCCTCGGAGGGTGCTCTGTCCTTCATTGTTATCTTATAACGAGCGGAACGGGGAAAATGGGTTTCGTGTCGGACAAATGGGGACGAAGTGCAGCGAGCGGAGGGAAAGCGTTTTCGTATCGGTGGAGTATTTCGTGAGTGAAGTGGAAGAATCGGGAGCCGAGTGAAATCTCGCGGCGTATCCTGGGGTGATAGTCACCCTGTGTTGTGTGGAAAATCGGGCGAAGAAGCGACGGCCGAGCGGATATTTTATGGGAAAAGGTTTTCCCGGCGGAAGTGGTTGAGTGGCGGACTTCCGGTGGTGGTGGTGCGTTAAATATGGGGTCGCGAGTCCGTTGTGGTCACCGTCGGAGCTCGTAAATAGTGTTAGGTAGGTTTCCACCCCCGAAAATGACCGCGATTTTCTCCGAAAATGTTCTCCCGACGAAATGGCCACCGAATTAAAAACTCAGAAAGTTTTCCCCCTCAAAGCTGACGGGAAGAAATTTGGCCAGTTGTTTACGAGAATTGATTTTTTGCTTTTTTATCTATTTTGTCAATCTAATTAAGAGCTTTATAAGTGTTAATTACTGCAGGAGTTTTATATTCTTATATTATATATTTCTCGTCTTTTGGTATTAAACAGAATGTACTTTCTCTTTCTTTGTTTCTTTTTTCGTCATTACCTTCTTATTCATCTTTTTGTTTTTCGTCTTTATCTTCTTCTTTTGTTCTTCATCTTTGTTTTCTTCTTGTTCTTATTCTTTTTCTTCTTTGCCTTGTTTTTTTCTTTTTAATCTTGTTCTTCATATTATATAACATTTTCCTCATCGGCAAAGTTTTTATAAAATTCAGTTTTCCAGTTTTCGATTGTTTATCATAATTCAGGACATTTATTCCATTCTGCTTTGTTTCCCTTTATTCTCTCTTCCATTTTTGTCACATCATCTTTCTATATGTTCGACTTCCTTTTGATTTCGATTGGTTTTTCATTAAAAGTATTTCGGCCACACTCGAGTCCTTTTTTCTCTTGTTTTCTTCACATTTCAACTTCCGTTTTGTCTAAAAAGCTCAACCTATTTTTCTTTTAGTTCTTTTATTTTATTTTCCATCACTGAGATTTTCCTATTCTTTTCCTTCATCTCTTTTTTTTATAAGTAGTCAATTCTTCCTTTAGCTTTTGATTGCTTTCATTAATTCCCTTCAGGTGTTCTTGGACAGTGTTTCAGATTCCTCCATTTTTGCTTTCTTTTTTCTAAGAGTTCTTTTTGTTATTTTCCTTCTTTCAAATGCATCGCTTTCTTCCATTTCTCATATCACAATATATTGCTATAAAATTAATTACTATAATGAAATGGTAGTACAATGTATAACGATTTTGCCTTATTATATCGAAAAAACACTGCCAAATCTTACCTTACTTTTATTTTTTTGGCATTAAAATTTATTAAATTTGTATATTTTCCAGTTTAATGTTTATTATAAATAAAGTTTCGCGTGAAAAATTTTAAAATGGTCCTTTGATTAAAACGGTTTAACGGTCGTCGGCATCCGTCGCCCGTCAGCAGCTTACGCGAAAGGAACGAAGTAAGCGACAGCAGAAGATGGCTTTGCACAACCCCTTATTGGGTGCATTTTCCGAAGGGGAAGTTTTTCTCGGGGGAATCGCTTACGGGGTGCACTCTTTATTGTATATTTTTATTTATTGGCAATTTTAATTAATCTATTTCCAAATTTTCTCTTCGTCCGCCATTTTTTGTGTCTCTCGGCATTAGTTTTGCGCTAAATAAACCAAATGTCGATTCGAATAATAAATAATTCAGTTTTCAGGTTACTGAGTCGATTCATTTGTGAGGTTTCTTTTTGGGGGAGTTTTCCGTTGATTATTTTCAAATTTTTTATTTTTCCATTAAGTTTTATTTATTTTTTATTTATTCTTAAGTTTTTATTTACACTATTCCGTTTATTAATTTAACTTTTGTCATTTAAATTATTTATTTTATTTAAAAAAGTGTCATTTATATGTTATGTCATTATATGTTATTTATTTTTATTGATTATAATGTTATTATTTATGTAATTTATTTATTACAGATTTTTAGTTTTCGGTTTTTCGAGGCAACTCGAACTGTAACAAATAAATAATTATGAAAATAAATATTGTGTTTTATGTGTAAACCGTTATTTTGTTTAACGTTTGAGTATTTATTGTTTGTGTATGTTTGATTTTATATGTTTCTATAGGTGTTATGTGCGTGTATATACACATATATTTTATATTTTATTTGCGTTAAAAGTTTTTAAAGAGGCTTTGCAGTATAAAAAAATATTTTGACATTAAAATTGTGTCTATTTATAATTTACTTATATATTTATGTGCATATTGTTTTCTTTGCAGCAACTTAAGGACAAAAGCACTGAGGTGCCGCCAAAATGGTCGAAACGGTGTCCTCCCGAGACCAGCTCACCTCTCCCCCCTTCACCAGCCCCAACCCCAACATACCCTCACCCACCACCCTCAGAACCTACTCCTCCCTCCTCAAGACAGCCACCCTCGATCACATCTTCACACCCTCCCCCAAGAAGACACACCTCCCCGCCCGCAACACCCACCCCCACAACCCCAACGACGACTTCCCACCCACCCTCGACCTCCGACACCTCTCCCCGTCCCCCGAGCCCTTCTTCCACCGCCCCGACAGGACGATCTCCCCCTACGCCCTCGACTCCCCCACAGAAGCCCCCGCCCCGGGCTGCAGGAAGGCGGCGCCCGGGGGCGGCCAGCCCCTCGACATCCGGAAGTCGGGGCTGCTGATGAACAATCTGACGGAGTCCGGGCCGGGGCGGGCCGTGGGGTCGTCGTTCAGCATCGAGAGCATCCTGTCGCGGGGGACGGGGGTGCCGAGCAGCCACCCCAGGGTGACGGCCATGCTGCACCCCGGACTGCACTTGGGGCAGCTGGCCGCCGGCTTCGGAGCTTCGTCGGCAGACTTTCTGGGTAAGGGATGCACATTTGAGCAAAATCTAGGCTCATTTTGACACCGGTTTTGTAAAAACATACGCTATAATGTCGAAGCAATTGTGCCATTCAGAAATAATTTTTCCTTCTTTTCTTTTTCTCTGCATTCCCTGTTTTTCTTGTTTTTATTTTTCCCCCATTTTAATTTTTCTCTGTTTTTTCCATTTTTCTTGCCTTTCTATTTTTATTTTTCATTGTTTTCCCCGTTTTCCGTTTTTTCCTTGTTTTATTCTTTTCTTTATTTTTATTTCTTTTCCCTGATTTCCTTTTTCTCTTTTTCTCCATTTCCTCGGATTTTCTCTATTGTCCTATTTTTATTTTTCTTCTACGGTTTTTTTACTCAATTTTTTGGGACACCCTTTTAGGGTTGTTTTGGAAAATGGGACAATTCTCAACAACTGCGCCGGAAATACGGACAATCTGTTTCAGCTTTTTGGAAAAAAAGGAACAATCTTATACAGTTTTTTATCGTTCATTGCAAAATAGAATAATATGTAACAAATGCAGCGTTACAATTCCATTGGAAAATCCCTAATTAGAACTTCACAATGATTTCAATGTATTCTCAATATTTCTAATGTGAAAGACAACATAAAGAGGTCATTTTGACCCCTCCCGAGCGTACAAGTGCGTGCGATGGTTTCCGAGACGAGGGTGTTTCGTCCCCGGGGGAAGCGAAGGGTTGACGAAGGCCACGAGTGGGGGGTGGCGAAGGTTCACGGGGGAGGGTGAATTCTCCTGTACAAGGTATTATCCGAGCGTAAATCCCGACGGCTTTTAAATGATTTCTCAGGAAAAAAAACTTTCCTAAGCCAGTTTAAGTAATGATAAAAGCGCTTTCAGGATCGATTTGGGGTTTTCCCCGAAAGGGGAAAAAATAATAATAATAATAAACACATTTTTTAAAAGTAATGTTTGCTGAAGCATACTTAAGAAGTATTTTTCCGAATAAGAAAAGTAAGAAGTGAGAAAGAATAAAGAAAAAACCCCCGTAAATCGGCGAATGTGTCTACTTAACCCCGGCTTTTCCCATAGGGGGTTTGCAGTCGGCGCCTTCTAAATCCTCTAAACCCCCAAAGATTTTTATACTGCATTAAGTAGGCGATTCCGCCACCCCTCGCCCTCGCCCCCGCCCAAACAACCCCTCCCACCGCCCCCCAATAATGCACAAAACCAATTGATTAAACTAAATGAGGTTAGCGAAAAAAGGCGTGGCGAGCGGTTGTCATAGTAAAGCGCCACCGTTCGCCACACCCTATTCGAAACTCACCTTTCTGTCGTGGGCCTTTGTTTTGGTTCCTTTGCAACCCTCTCCAACCCTCTGCAACCCTTGGCATCATCCCCGAGCACAAATCACCGACGGAAATTTAATTCGGCCATGGGATCGAAACGCCTCCCGCTCGATTTTTGCTCTTTTCTGACTTTTTATATTTTTTTACGTATCTTTGGGGCTGATTCAGGTGCCACCAAGGGTGAGAGGGTAAATGGAAAAGAAATAAAAGAAAGAATTAGTTTGAGTTTTGTTTTTTTCTGCCGCGAAAAGGCAAAATAATTGATGGTATTTAAGTGAAAAAACCGCTGTTTTGATTTTTTTTGTTTCTAAAAAAGGCAGAAACAGAGGGAAAAAATTAGAAGGGAAGGGCTGGGAATGAAAGTGAAGTGCAGATAAAATAAAAAAAAAGAAAAGAAAAGGAGTAAAACAGGGAATAGTAGATTAGAGAAGAAGAACAGAAAAAAAACAGAAAAGAAAGAAATTAGGGAAAACAGTGAAAATGAAAAATAGAAGAAAAAGAAGAACAAAAAAAACAGAGAAAACGAAAAGAAAAAAAAAGGAAAAAAGGAAAAAAATTAAAATTTATAAATAAAAGGTGGGGAAAAGCGGAGAAAACAAGAATCATTTGAAGGGGTCATTTGGACCCACGGGTCACTCACCCATCACCTGTTCTTCCTTCCAGCCGTGGCCTACCCCAACCTGTACACCCCCGCGGCGGCCAACTACATGTCGCACGCGGCCGCCTCCGCCCTGGTGGCCCTCAACATGGCCAACGGGGGCCCCCACGGCCACCACCCCATCCACGGGGCGCCCCCCAAGCGGAAGAGGCGCCACCGCACCATCTTCACGGAGGAGCAGCTCGAGCAGCTGGAGGCCACCTTCGAGAAGACCCACTACCCCGACGTGGTGCTGCGGGAGCAATTGGCGCTCAAAGTGGATCTGAAGGAGGAAAGGGTTGAGGTGAGTGTGTGGGGTGGGAGGGGGCGAGGGGCGAGAGGGGGCTATGCAAACAAGGAGAGATGAGAAGGAAAAAATTTATTTACGATAATCGAATCCAAAGTCGGTCGTAGGGTTTCTTTTAACAGAAGTTTTTGTGATGCTTCTCACGAAGTGGAACTGCGTTATTGATCAGAAAAAGGGAAGACGTAAAAAGGCTCCGAGTTAAGAAGAATTTCCAGAGAATTTGCATCTTTTCCCGTTCGGATTCAATCCGAGAAAACCCCGACAGACCGCTGCGTTTGTTCTTCCAATCGCCGCTGTCTTCTGCAGAAGTCCACACGTGTGATTCGCACTTTGGCGACATTTTGCGCAACAATCGATTGTCAAAAGTGGCGAAATTTGGAGAATGAGGTTCAGATTGCAGAATGTGTCGTATTTCTGCTGTTGTATTTTAATTAATTAATCAATAATAGATAGATTAAAAAAAATTAATGAAGCATGGCTATTAATTAACAAACAAAAACAAAAAAAATTAAGGATATTCTATACTAAATGTCCGTTTCTATGTAATATACAATTCAATTATATTAATTTCGTCCAATTACAATTCAGATACAATTCAATGACTTTCATTTTACATTAATACACAATAACTATTCTAATTCTGTGTAAATAACAATTCCTGAACAAATAAATACAATTAAAGCATGGATAACCTTCTGAACAGTAACAACTTAAAAAAAAGAAATAAAAATCACTTTCACAAAATTTTTTCTTTGCTGTAATATCACTATCAAAGTCACTGACAACTAAATGCGCTACAAATACGGCTACATTTTCTAATTGGTTCAGCACAATTGACAAATACTGTAGCATGATGGGGAAACTAACCGAATTCAACTGTGTATTTTTATTTGACAAAAAGTGCATTTCCTTTTCCGGTTTACAACGACATAAATTAATCAAAGGTTGGAAATGAAAAATAGATATTATGTATCTCCTATTTTCACTTCTGTTTCTTTTTTATTTCGACCAATTCTTTACATCTCCATTCTTTTCTCTCCTCTTTTTTCTCACGGTGGACGATCGCTCTTCATCCCCTCATGCGAGCACCGTCGGAGGGATGAAGCAAAAGCGGTGTCCATCGCACCCTCCGCCGTGGGGTGTAAAAAACAAGCTTCCCTTACGCAGCAAACGTCTCAAAGAAAGGAGAAAAAATAATTTGCGAAGACTCGCGAGGGAAACCTTGAGCACAAAAGAATTTTCTTTTCCCCGCGCCGCCCCTCCCGCCCTCCCCCCTTTAAAAAAGTAATTTTTGCAGCTAAATCAATATTGTATCAAAGTTTTGATTGAATTTCTGAAAAAGCAATTGTTCCCTCGATGAGGGATCAAAAATTAAACTTGATTATTAATTATTATGGAGTTAGAATGGAGAGCCCTTTGGCGACCAAAATGCGGTTAATTTTATAACCCTTTCCTCGCTCCCACCCCTTGTGTACCGCCACATTAAATCCCCATTCATCCCCGTCTCTTTATCTCCTTCCATTACCGACTCTGTTTGCTCGAATCGCTACAGTTTGTCTTCCTTTGTTCCGAATCAGCGTCGGGTTTCACCCCTCGACTCCCACCCCCATCAACCCCCGAATTGGGAAAAGGCAAAAAGGCAAACACGAACCCTCCCCCTTCTCCTCCTTTCGTGCTTTTTATTGACGTGTCACTGAGAATGCCGAAAAAGCGAAAAGGATGACGTGTGCTTTGTCCGCCCCCGAAGGAGGGATGAAGGCGGATTTGGAGGGAGGGGATCCGGGGGATGTAATTAGGAAAATAAAATGCGGGAATTAAAGAGTGATAAAATGTGATTCGCCGCCCGGGGCGAGTCTTCTTGGAAGCTTCTACTTAATTAGTTAACGAGGTTTCTTCGTCGGTTGGCGTTTGGCCGGAAGCGAGCGAGGGAGAAACTATTTCCGGTGTTTATTTACTCTCTGGATGGGCTTTTTTATTTTGCCCTTGTTGTTTTCATTTAATTACCGGCTTGTATTTTTTGAATCCGGGGATTTTTTATTTCTTTTTTAATCTCTGGCTTCTCTAACATTTTCTTTAACACTCTTCGGTTGTTTAAACACTTGCAAGAGGTTCTTCTTCTCTTTTCTTCTTCGTTCTTCTCTCTGTCGTTGCTCATTCCCTTTCGCCTTAATTTCTTTTTCTGTCTTTCTATCTCTCCCTCTCTTTACGTCTTCCTATTTTCCTTCTCTTTCCTTCCTTCTTTTGTCTTTCTCTCTTCATTCCTATTTACCTTTCCCTTTTCATCTATATCTCTCCCTTTTTTCTACTTCTTTCTTTCTATTTTCTCTTTTTATCTCTTTTCTTTTTCTTACTCTCTTTCACTCTCTTTGTCTTTTTCTTCTGTTAAAATCTCTCCTTCCCTTAAAGCCGATGCTGAGCCGAGGGTGATTTTGACCCCCAAGTGCATGAGACGAATCGAGAGGGCGCAGAAGGAGAAAAGGGAGGAAGAAAAAAGGTAGAAGATGAAACAAAAAGAAGAAAACCTGTTAAAAATTTATTATTTAAAATAAATTACAATTTAAGTTTTCAATGAAGTGGAAAGGGGCGGGAGGGGATGGCGAAGGGGCGGGGGGTGGAAGAAAAGGGATTTTTCTTAGTAATCGGCTTCCTTCGTAAACTTTCAATGAGAGCCCGTCTTTTAATTGTTTTCACCAGTTAATTAATTAATTAATTATTCCCAAGTCAGTTTTTAAAAACACTGAGGGAGCGCTAAAGAGTTTTCTCCTTCTCGGAGAGATTTCTTTTTAAATTATTCATTTTCCATTCTTCCTTTGTTCTCCCCCTCCACCCCTAATTCCTGTCATCCCCCGCAGCCTTCGCTAAGCCTCTCGCTCTCTGTTCCAGGTCTGGTTCAAGAACCGGAGGGCCAAGTGGCGGAAGCAGAAGAGGGAGGAACAGGACCGCATCCGGAAGCTGCAGGAGGAGGTCGGCCTGGAGAGGAAGGTGTCCGGCCTGGAGAGGCTCGGGGCGGGGCAGGCGTCGGACGAGGAGTGCTCGGACCTGGAGGTGGCCTAGGGCGTCGTGTTGGCAGGGGATGATCAATATATTAGTGTAAAGTAAGAGCGAAGGCGTTTTCATTTGGGGGTGGACGACGGGTGGAGGGTGCGAGCAAACAAGGACAGCTAATGTGCTGATGAGTGGGTAATTCGAAACCAAACAGACTCAGATTTGGTTTCCGGTAAACAGCTTTAATATCCATGCTAATGATGAGTAAACACTGGTGGCTGTCCTTCTTTGCTTTGGTTTGGCGCTCTCTCCTGAGGGGATGCAAAGCCCCCTACCCTGTCTTTTCTTCTTCCATGAGAAACATTTCCTCCTATGACCCCCTTCTTTTTCTTTTCTTCTCATTTCATTACGAGTTCCGCTCTGTCCGCTTATTTAAATACAACCGCAATCGGTGCATCGCTGACTTCATCCTCAAGTCGAAGAGCAGCACAAAAAAGACAAGATGGAAGAACGACCGACCGGTCATGGTGAAATGGTCAAAGCATCATTTTGTGCAAATAATATAAAGAAAACTCACTGTGGACAAATCACGCGATTGAAGTGTCAACAGTTTGATCCGATGCAATCAACTTCTTCTACCTGTTCAAGCTGAAAAGTATTTAGTTATTTCCTTCCTCTTTTTCTCTCCTCTCCTCCTCTTCTCTCAGTGAATGAACAGCCCAAAATCACGTCAATTCACTCTCGAATTATGTTAATTTATTTTACATTTTTAAATCTTTTTTACATTTTCAATTATTTATTTGTATTTTCAATACAAAATTATCAATTTTATGTCTGCTCATCTTTTTTTCCAATCTTATTTATACAGTATATTTATTATGTAAATCATTATGCGTTTTTCTTTATCAATTTTAACTCTCAAGAGGACAATATTTTTTATTATTTATTTATTTATTTATTATTTAGGCATTTTTGTATTTTTATTTTCTATCTTCTGTGTCCTTTTTGTTTGACCAATTCTTCTGCCACATTCTTCTTTTGTTTCTGTCGATCATTTTGTGTCTTTCTTGAGTTTTCCTTCTTAGCTTATTCCCTTTGGGATCAATTTTGTATTTGTCTTCTTCTTTGCCTAATATTTCCTCATTCTTCTGCTGTGCTCTTCTTTTTTCTTTGTAGTCCATTCTGTACCTTTCTGAATCTTTGTTCAAGATTCCTTTATTCTTCTGCCAAGTTCTTCTTTTCTCTCTGTTGTTTTTCTCATCTTAAGTTCCTTTACATGTAAGTACTAAAGAACCCAAAATAAAATAAAAACCGAGTCGAAATAAAACAGGAGTCATTTCGCCTCGGCTAGTACATAAAAAGACATTTTCAGACGCTCCAAAAAAAGTCAAACTGCCTCCAAATAATCAACTTAAAAAGCCAAACGTCGACAGAAGAAGAAGTGGAAGCCGCAGAAGAAGAAGAAGAAGCGTAAATCCAAAAGTGGAAGTAAGTAAATGGTTAATTTATATAATGGAGTGAATTCAAATAACGGTTATGCAGCAGAAGCAGAAGAGAATGTATTTCTACAATACAAAATATTTTATAACCCTATAAGAGCCAACTCGGTTTTCAGTTTCCGTTGGCCGGAAAGTATATGAAAACTTTTATATTGCGAAAATACTTTCGCGCTCAACCGGATTTGTATTTGACGCAAGAACGTATTTGTATTTCCCCACGTGGTGGAAACACATTAATTCCTTCAAATTACAAATTACTTAACGTGTTTAAATTGAATTTATTTTAAAATAAACATAACCGATTAAAAGAATTTGGTTGCGCATTTCGTTCAGTCGCCATCTCAGTTCAGACTCATAAAATATTATTTTTACAATTGTGTAAAAGTAAAGTAAGTTAACATTCGTTTATTTAACTATTACGTTCATTTGAATGTAATTAGCGCTTACTTATACTATCATTTCGGTTTATTGATAAGTTTTCCATTTTTATGCTTTTATAAATAATTCGCAATTTTTATACTCTTAGAAATAATCTGAGTTTTTATATAATTTTTTTTCTTTTTATAATGTTAAAAGTATTAATAATTTTTTATCATCAAAAATAATTTCCTGTTTTTATACTGTTATTTATCGTTATTTAATTGTGTTGTTTATGCTGTTATAAATAAGCTTCTTTTCATACCGTTATAAATAATATTGTTTTTTAAACTTTTTTTCCTTATTTATACTTAATTCAAGTAATTCGTTAGTTATACTTATAATTTATTTTCCTTATGTATTTCCTTTTTTTTTATTTTTAAGTCGATACAATGAATAAGTATATTCGCTTTCACATAATGTTACAAGTAATTTCTTTTATGTTCTTAGAAATAATTTCCGTTATTTTTTGTACCCCCTTCATTCACACCAACCTTCGCCCTGGACAACACACAAATGACGTAACGCCCTTCACACTCACCACAACACAAGGAACCCACTCGCATCCTCCAGGTACGAGAGGAACAAAGCCAGGTAGGCGAACAGCCAATTCAGACGCGAGATTTAAGCAGATTTTACTGAAACAGTTGTTGAACACTCGAGTGTTTTCTGTTTGCCATGTATTTTGAGGGATTAGACATATTCAATAAGGCGTATCCAGTTCCTATTTGTTTTATTAAATGTATGTTTATTCTGATGTCTGCTCGCTGCTCCCCCCCTCGCCCCCCGGGGCAGAGTGAGGAAAATAGCACTTACGATATTGACGGACCATAAAATGTCTTGACAATTAAGTTAAAACGCTCCACGAGGATGGTGCAATTGTTTGTATAGCACTTGAACAAATCGTTCACCAGGTGCGAAACTTTGAAGAAATTCTTTTTGTTTTTAATGCCTCTTCTCTGGTGTCACCTTCTTTGCTTGTTTGAATGTCGAGAGCTCCAGGGGGAGCCTCCCGACGGCCGAAGTTTCCTCACGTCATCGCCATTTTGCACCAAACGGTCGTTGGAGTCGCACCACAGAGTTTGTGCGTTCTTATCTACGTCTGTGATTATCCGATCAGTGCTTATTAATTACGCATTAACATGGCTCTCAAGAAAGATTCGTCATAATATGAAAAGAATAAACTTTCGTTGTAATCTTTATATTTATATAAAATCCCAGGTTCAACTCGGGATTTTTCGGAAATCATCGTACGATCAAAAAAACAGTCGTTCATTGGTCAACAAAAAATCGCAGTTGACGGTTGACAATTTCAGTGCTGCCAATTTTATGAAGATGCGATTTATGATTTATTTTGTAATAATAACATTTAAAAAATAATTAATTATTTATTTTAATAATAATATTTCTCCAGGAATTATAGAAATTTTAGGGGATTTTTTTCTTCTTCTTACTAATTATTTAAATTATGACAACTATTTCATTATTTTTTCAATGGGTGGAAAATGTCGTTCTTTCTACAATAAAATATTTACATTATATTATACCTGAGTTTGTTAGGGTTTTGCCTCCACCACTTCTCGTACTGCAAGTAAATAATTTATACACCTATACAAATTACAAAAAGTAATGCAAATTATCAACATTTATACATCTGCCAAGACCTCTTCAATTGGATTTAATAAAATATTAAAAAAAAAATTTTTTTAGCTTTCGTTGTATTTCCTTTGTATTCCTTTGAATTGTATACATAATAGTCAATCAGGAACAGTTAATGGAATGCAAGATAACAGAGTAGATAATTGAGCACAAGAAAGCAGAATAGATAACTGAATAAAAGATAACAGAAAGGACGAATACATTCAAATACTGGATACAGAATTGTGAAAAAGCGGAAATGATTTACGACTCGATCTGAGAGCGCCCCTTCGCCATGTAAGGGGTGGAAAGGGCCAGGAGGGCTGTTTGGATGGGCGGGGATGAAAATAAAAGGGGTGAAGGGCGGGGAAGGAAAAAAGGAGAATGATATCGCTCATAATAAATAATCAAATCATAGTCCACTGGTTTCATTTCGGGGAATAAAATTCAAAATGGCGTTTTATTACCTTTGAGTCGAAAGACACGTGAACTGGAAAAATATTTGTCAAAGGCATGAAAATATAAAAGATAACATTAGCTGGTTGAAGACAATTCGTTACTACGGTGACGATTCACCCAATCCGTTCCCCGCATTCAAAATGAGAATAGCTCCGAAGGAAGCACAAAGAGAGAGAGAGAGAGAGAGAGAGAGAGAGAGAGAGAGCGGAAATTTCCATATTTATCCCTCGCACTCGATGCTTCTCCCTGGGAGACGGCTCCCCATCTTTCCTCCGGGCCATCTCCTCTTTGTCCACCGACAGATGGTCGTCACCACCACCAGAAGACGTCTCTCTCACGTCCTTTGCCACCCACGGCTAATCCTTTAATCCCATTCCGCATTGACGACTGCTCGACCAATGCCCGCCTGTTTACTTCAATTTCACACTCAACTTGACCGTTGCCCGAGGAAGAACACCGACTTTGGGGTTTCTTGGACACCCCTCGCACCCCTT
Organism: Brueelia nebulosa; assembly: GCA_028293925.1. Taxonomy (NCBI): domain Eukaryota; kingdom Metazoa; phylum Arthropoda; class Insecta; order Psocodea; family Philopteridae; genus Brueelia; species Brueelia nebulosa. The sequence goes on from JAQIBA010000011.1 coordinate 45,446, forward strand.
CCCTCCCCTTTTAAAGATGGCGTCATCGACACTTGTACGAAGCAAAATGGAGATAAAGACGCTCGTCTTTGAATGTCGAAAGAAATCAGTTGTTTAGTAAAAAGGCCAACAAGGTGAGTTTTTATGTTATAGATGAAAGAAGAAGAGGGAAACATGAGTAAAAGAAAAGTAGAAGGAAAATAAATAAAAGGAAAAAACAGAAGAAAAATGAATGAAAGAGAAACAGAAGGAAAATAAATAAAAGGAAAGGCAGAAGAAAAGACGAATGAAAGAATAGAAATAATAAATTGCAAACGTATGTTTTATTAACTGTATAATATTTTTGTACAGAAACTTCGTTATACCCCCAAAAAAAGACTTAAAAAGAAATATTATTATATTATAATTATATTTTCGCCTTTGGGCATTAATTTAGAGTTACAAATTCTCGTTTTCTTCTTCTGCCTCTTCTTACAGTTCCCTTTCCCAAAGAGGTGCATCATCCCCTGTTGGACGTTCTTCCCTGCGCAAAGGACGAGTCACCCGAAAGGAGAAAAAAATAATTTGCGCGCTGAAAGTGGAGACAAGTGCAAGGGGGTGGAAAGAGGGTGGAACGGGGGTGGGAAGGGTGGAAAGAAAACGTCGGATCGCATTTCTCATCGGAGTCGGCCAATTAGGGCGAGCAAAAGGCTTTGATCGCACGGGTCGGCGGTTCCCGAATTTTTCAGACGGGAGCTGCCTTTGATGAGAGAGGAAGGCGCATGCGCAGTGGGGCATCACCCACTCTGCCCTCTCTGATTAATTTGCCGTGTCCGAGGTGAGCGGGAAATCGGAGGGGGTGGAAGACAATGGCGACCCACGTGCGCTAATTTTCTCTCCGAATCGCCAAAAACGAAATGTAATAAATGTCTTTTTGATGGATATTAAAAGAGAAGAGTGCACCGAATTGCATAGCACAATAAATCTCATGTAGGATTCGAGCATGGGGAAACTCAGAAATAATGCAAAAAGACGTTGCGACGGTTACCAAAGAAGAGGAAGAAACCACCCTTGGGGGCTTTCGTGGAAAGTCCTGATTCAGCGGGTGATTAAAAGTCAGGAATTATTCCCGTTTTTCATACTGCTAGAAATTATTTCGCTTTTTTATCCGTCAGAAACAGTTTTTGCTTTTTTACCCGGTTTTATTTACTTTGTTCCTGTCGGGGGTTCTACGGTCATTTTTTCTAACACATTTTTTATCCACTTCCTGCGAACCGGTTTCTTCCAAATTTTGCACGGAAGTCTTCACCAGATGATAGTACAATATGCTGCTATTATATTTTAACCTTTCGCTTTAATAAAGCTTACCCTAAAATTTTAAATACGGGGGAATTCACGTGACCACGCCATCTTGTGACGTCATCGACCTCATGTTGCGTAACGAATTTTTATCAAACCCATTTTTTATACTATCTGAAATCATTTCCTTTTTATTACAATGTACCGAATCAATTTTTTTTATAATTATAAAACTTTTATAATTTATAAAACTATTAATTATAAAACTATTTATTTATTTATAAAACTATTTTTTATAATTTATAAAACCCATTTTTTATACTATTTGAAATCATTTCCTTTTTATTACAATGTACCGAATCAATTTTTTTATAATTATACTCTGAACAATTTCAAGTTTCAGCTGCCTAGGAATTTTCGTAACATTGACTGTCTAATTTGATCGGTAATTGTTAAAAGTAATTTTGTTTTTTTCATACTGTTGGAAATAATTTCTGTTCCTTTATACTTTATACTGTTAGAAATAATTTGTGTATCTTCATACTGTTAGAAATCTTGTTTCGACGCCTTTTCCCCTGAAAGTGTTCAACCTTTCTGCTGTTGCCTTATTCCTCCACCGCAGTCCGGGAGATACAGTCTAGCAGAAGACAGAAGGGAAGTTTTCCGAGACCCGTCGGAGCCTCAGCCGAATAAAGGAGGGTTTAATGATGAGGAAATGGAGTTACCGCGATTAAAAACTCTTTGGAGGGATGGAAGGTATCGCTCCGCACAAAAAGGTAAATTCTCTCGAGTTCACATGTAATCTGGCTATTGTGCGCGGGGAATTAATACTTTTGGCATCAACGAAGTGACAAGGGTAAACAGCATCCCTCACAAAGGGACCACCCAGACTTCCCCTCCCTGTTCCTCCCCGTCCCCCCGCGCGCCATTCAACTCTTTCAACCCCGCATTACCTGGCCAACACCGATGGTTTCATTGGAGGGGTTCCAATATGGCGGGGAACGCCTCTGTCGGTCATTAATATGGGAGGGGGACTCATTAGGTCCGAAATGGATTTTTTTCTAAATTGTAAATTAATTGTAGAAGAAAACTAAAAAGCAGAAGAAGATCTAGAAGAAGACCAAGAAGACCAAGAAGTAGAAGAAGTAGAAGAAAAAGGAACAGAAGGAGGAAGAACTAAAAGACTTACTTTTGTCTTGGCTTCAGTTCTTCTACATCTTTTTCCGCTTCCTTAAACCTTTTCCTCTTGTCCAAGTAGGCCAAGTTATTTGTGGCAAAAGCAGAGAAATGAACCAAGGGTTCCCACGAGTGCCAATCGCCCCCCGACCGCCCAATCGCAAAAGGACAAAAAGGCTGCTAAACACCGAAAGCAGCTTAACCAGAATTATGTAAAGAGCGAGCGACAGCTGGTCCCACATTGACGAGGGATTAATCATCTGACCCCGGATTATCCTGACAGCGATACCCGTCGGGAGAGGGAGGCTAATCCGAGAATTTGCATTTGATGAGTTTACGTGGATGTCTATGGCAGAGAGGGAAAATGGCGGCGAGAGTGGCCAAACTGGGATGACGGACGTCGAGGGTGGCGGCCAAACGTCACGTCTTGTTTTCCTCGTTTAACTCGGATTAGGAATAATTCAATCGTTCGGATGCACTGCTTTTGTTCAGCCATTGTTAAGACTTCATTTTTCATTTTCTTCCGTGTTTTCCCCCCTTGCTTTTGTCTTTTCCCCTCTTTTTTCTTTTTTAATTGCTCTTACCTTTTTCTTTTATTTGCCTTTTAACGCTTTTTATCTCTTTTATTTGTCTCTTTGCCTTTTTTTATTTTTCTTTCTTTTTCTTGTATTTGCTTTTCCCTTATTCCCTGTTTATTCTTTTTTGTCAATTTTCTGTTTTCCCCACTTTTTATCCTATTCTCTTGCATTTTTTACTTCTCAATTCTTTCCCGAAAGGAGATAAAATCGAGAATGATCGAAGGGGTCAAAATGAACATTTCGGCCTTGAAGTGCTACCGCAGGGCGGAGTGTTTACTTTATCGCGGGTGAGGAGTGCTCCCATCCGGTCACCGAAGTCCCACTTTTCCGGGTGAAGAAAGACTACGAAAAGGGGAAGCCATGAAGCTATGCCTTCGATTGGGGGTGAAAAGGAAGAAGCAAGGGTGAATGTTGGCCACGTTCGCCCTCTGACGGTGATCGAGTGAATGAGGCAAAGGGTGAAATTTTACTTAGGTAAGGTAAACATGAGTTGAGTTTTCTCCAAAATTATTAGTTCTCAAAGAATTTTAATCTTAATCATTTAGTATTTATAGTGTAATGATTTTAAAGTTGTAATGTATTATTTAGCATTTATACTAAGTATGTACAGTAGTATTGTAGTAATTAGAATATAATAATATTTTAAGTTTAAGCACTTACTTTTATATTTGTATGTTTTATGCACTGTTTTATTATAGTACTATAGTATTTTAGTATTTATTGTATGTTTTTTAAATTTTGATTTTACGTTTTTAACTGTTGATAAATAAATTTAACCTTTGTTTTGCTGTGTAAATTACAAATGAAGTTCTTCTGAGACCAAAATTATTACAATGTTAACCCTTATCGGTCCCTAGCTTTTCTTACGTTATTCCCACTAGTTCGTATCTAATTTCAGTTATTTATAATTTTATTTATAATTCTTTGCATAAATAAATTTTTTTTTTCGTTTCGGCCTATCAATGGACCACGATCATTTCAACAGCCTTTCTTATTTTTTCTTTTTCTTCTCTTTCTTCTCCGCCTTCTCCTTTGCCCAATATTCCTTCATTCTTTTAGTATGTTCTTCTTTTCGCTCTGTGGTCCACTTTTTCCCTGTTTTTCTCTTTACTGTTTCTCTGACCTTGTGGTCTTTGATTTTATCTCGTAATACTTTTCTGTCCTGAATCTCTTTTTCAGCCACCTGTAGTTCCGCTAGATCTCCTTCTACTTGTTTCCACCAGTCCCCCTTGGTTTTCTTCTTGCTGAAGTAGGATAAGTTCTAGTTGGTAATTCTCTCTGGGTGCATTCTTTTTACTTTTTGGGCGTGGAAGGCGATTCGTCTTTTTCTCATGATATCTGTCACCTTGTGTGTTTTGGTGTACAGCTCATGGTTGTGTCGCCGGCGATACTCGGCGACATACGATACGATACTTTATACTATTATAAATAATTCTATTATTTTCTTTATTCATTTTTGGGCTGAATATATTGAAAATTAATTGCAAAAACAGTGATATGTCAGTGAAGAAGTCAATTTTCTGTTACTGATACTTAACTCAAAAGTCAATCTGTTAGCGTTTCATAAAATGCGAATTTTTATAGGTTCGGACGTTGTAACCTCCCACGTGACGTGCGACCGCAGCGCCAAAGTATTGTTGTCACCTGACAGGTGACTTACGACCGTTAAGGGTTAATTACAAATAAATAAACCAATTTCCAGTCAACTTCCACTTGTTTTGGGGACCAAATGACCGCCTTCGACAAAAAGAGGTTTAAAAAAAGAATTAAATATTATATTCTATATTATTATAATTTATTTAGGAGAACTAAAGTAATATTTAGTCCATGAGACGGCCTCAGTGCTTGGATTTGGATATGGTCGTCGAGTGCAACTGCTTGTTCCCGCTGAGGACGACGTAGGGCGACTGCGTCTCCTTCTGCTTCTGCTGCAGCATGGTGAGCGTCCTCAGGGGCGTGTCCGTCGAGCTCATCTGCTTCATGAGGCCTTCCTGCTCGTTCTTCTTCATTCGCTTCTCCACCTTGTTCTTCCCGGGGCCCTTCCCGTGGAACTTGTGCGAGAGGTAGCGGAAGGCCTCCTTCGCGTTGAGGATGTGCCCCTCGTCGTCGATGTAGTCCAGCTTCACGTTCGGCTTGTAGTTATCCTTCTCCTTGAAGTCTATCGTCGGCCCCGTGTACCGGTCGCGACGCCCGAACTTCTCGTCGTCTCTGCGTCAACAATTCACATCATTTAATAACTGTTATTTCCTCCCCCCTTTCTTTGCTTTTCTCTTTCTACCTCCTTTCTCCCTTTACCCCTGCTGTTTTCTTTCTTTTCGCCTCTTTAGGCGAAAAGAAAGAAAAATTACAACGTCCGCATAAGAGTCGATCCACTCTCAACTCACCCATGCGACTTGTCCTCTATCGAGTAGTTCTGTGCCTGCAGGTGAGCGAACCTCGACGCCGAGGGCCTGTTCTCCGTCTCCTTCTCCAGGTAGCCCTTGCTCAGGGCCAGTCTCAGGGCCCCGGCCACGCCCGACCCCACGTCCGGCTCCGCGTCCAGAATGGGCACCTCCTTCGGCAACGACTCGGGCGCGTAGTCATCTGAAATACACAGACTCTCGTCAGCCTAGCAGGCAACGGCCACGGCCTCTCCTCCCTCCTCACCTAATTCCACCTCGTTCCAGGCGCCCATGTTCTTCTTGCCCTCGTCGAACTTCTTCTTCTCCTCCTTTATCTCCCGTTCGAAGTCCAGGAGTTCCTGTTCCTCCTCTTCCCGGTTCCCGGAGAGGCCGTACGTGGGAATGTCGCCCAAAGTCCTGCAGAATTCCGCCGTCGAGTTGAGGATGATAGTCCCGCCCGGGCCGTCCGCGTTGTAGCTGGAATAAAATGCGATAAAAATCCTGTTAAACTTTGTACCCTTTTCCCGTCATTTCTTATGATGCAGCGGCCATTTTGACCCTTTCCCACGCGTTCCACGTCGCTCACCTGCCCGATGAATTTATTATTTCCTTTGCTAACTTCTCCGTCGTGTCTTCCATGTGCTCTTTCAACTTGAGCTTTCTCGCCTTGTTCAGAGCGAGCTGCAACTCCAGCTCCCCTTCATCCGGCTCGATTTTCACGTCTGAAACAAAAGCTACGCCCTAAGTGGAAGTCATTAAGAGGGCGGTGACACTTATGTGACACACAAATCGACACCTGAGAGATCTTCCGCGGGAGGGGGTAGGTCGTCCACGTCGATGAGATCGGCGAGGGGCTCCGTTTTGACGACTTCCATCGGGGCGGGCTCTGGGGCCACCGTCTTCGACCTGCGGGACCCGAGGTCCTCGCTGGGCCACGTGACCTCTTGCTGAGGGAGGAGGTCCTCGGCTTTGAGCATTTTCGGCTTCTTCCGCAACTTTTTCGCCTGAAAGAGCAATTGTTTGATTAGCATTCATCACATTTGATGGATGAAAATCGACTCACTTTAACTTTGGTCTTTTTAAACTTTTTCAATTCCTCCTCTGTGTAATAGTCGTTTGCTACTTTCAATACGGAAGTGCTCAAAGACACGAATTCTCCCCTTTCTAGCAGTTTATTCTTAATGGCTAACTTTTTCTTGACGTCTTCCCGCTGTGCAGATTCGTCTCCTGGAAGAGAGGAACTCTTGAATTGAACATATCAATACTCAATGGATTAACAAACAACGATTGACGCGGACAAATACCCAAATGGAAATATTCTACTTTTGGACCGTCGATTTCTTCGTCGTACTTGGATAATACGCTTCTTTCGGGAATTATTTCATTCTCGAGTTCGTCGTATTTTGTAGCTTTCTTTCTTATTTCAATGTTTTTCTTGTACCTGAAAAAAAAATACAAATACATAGCAGTAAAACTCAGATAATATAATAAAATGACAAATTTTTATTGTCACAAAAAAGAATATTGGATTTTTAGTAATTTAAATATAATAATCAAAGAATAAATTAACAATTATTTCTGAGCTCTTACTTTTCATTCTCAATCATGTTGACATTAACAAGAACATCATCCTCCTCCTCAAGCACATTTTTATCCTTGAGAGTCAATATGAGGGAAGCATCCTCCTGAAATCCTTGAAAGGCATGCCCCACCTTGAGACCTCTCAGGTCTTTGGATGTGTAAGCATTTCTGTGAACCTCCCTCTTCTCCTCCTCCACCAAAGAAGCAACACCGAATTCTTGATCCAGTTCCTCCAACAGCTTTTCCTGTTGGAACAGAAAAGGAATATTGCAAAATAACAGCTCCAATTTTGACTGCAATGAATTCTCACCCTTGCTTCAGCCTGTTTTCTCTCAAGCTCCTTTTGTCTGGATTTTTTAACCCAATTCTTCACATCTCCATCACTGTCACTGTCCTGTCCTAAACTCTTGACTCCTCTTAATTTTTTCTCAATTTCTCGTTTTTCTTTCCTTTCTATTAACCTGTTTTAACATGACAAGTTTTATGAATTTGTTAAAATAATATGAAATTTTCATAGACTTAATTATGAATTTGATTACCTCTCCCTGATCTTTTCTCCTTTCATCTTATCCGAGATATTGTCAGCTGGTTTGTGTACAAATTCATTTCCTTTAGATTGATCTTTGTCATTGTCAGTTGATTTTTCCTTGCCATCATCTGAAGTCACCTGAAGTGGCTTCAGACCCAGTTTCGCACGAATTTTATTGGTCTCTTCAATGGATAAGGATTCCTGCAACATGTGTTTTATCAGTTCAAAATAATTGCTCTCACTTAATTCCAACTATTAGTTAGAGCTTACGTGAGACTTTCCATCCGATGCTGAGACAGAGTCTGAGATGACAGGTGGCGGTGGTGCAATTTTAGAGGGCTTGGGCGACACCATCCCGGATGACTTAGAAATTTTTGGAGGAGGTGGAGCGTATATTTCTTCCACTGAAATAAGAATCCAAACTTGAGTCTTTGCCTGAAATGGTCAAAAACACCGAAGGTTACGTTGTTCGTATTAAAAGCAGGATCCAGAGACCGTTTGGTTACCCACCGTCACTATTGGATGAAGAAGACACAAGATCCTCTGTTTCTATATATTCTGTTTTTTTCTTTCTGTCCCTGTGATGTCTCTTGTGAGTCCTATGTTTTTCCCTCCTCTCGGGAGACCTACTCCTCTTTTTTCTCTTTTCGCTTTTATGCTTCCCCATTTTCTATGTGAGGGAAATAAAACACAAATACATAAAAATACAAATTAAATGTTCACTAATAACGTTTTTGTTACGATATACCGAAATCCTGTCAGTGCCCTCTTGAAAACCGAATTAAGGAGTGCTTGGACAGTTTTGCCAACATTAAAAAACGAAGATTAATATTTTAAGAAGAACTACATGCTTTCTCATATTTTTGACGGGGCTATAAAAATTTTTTTGAAATAAAAAATTTCATAGCTTCAACAAAAATAATATAAATATATTAATGTTAATTTTATGTTCAATATTAATTTATAGCAATTATAATTGTTTTAGTTATTTGCCTGTGTAATTAATCCGATGATCTCGTATTTAAGATTTCTTAACGCATCAGACTGAGTTTATATTTTTCTTATTACAATCTTTTTTTCTCATTCTCATTGAAAAATGGGCAACTCCTGGTTTTTTACTTGAAATACACTGAGCTATTTAATTTATTATAGAGTTAAGGCCGTAAGGAGAGTCTTATCAACCAAATCTGTCTGTAATAATAATAGTGTAAAAAATGTAATGCGTTAGGAAGAAAATGAAAAACTAAAGCAGAAAATTGAAATAAAGACTGTTAAAATTTGCCGTGAGGAACGACAATTTCGAGCAAAGCCTTTATAAAATTTTAAAAACTGAAATCAATGAGTCAATCATTGCCTTCTAAAAATAAGTTACTGAGGAGGCTTTGGTTCATTCAAAGGAAACTTATGTTTATATATTGTGTTGGCACCACAACTTGGTATGGGGAAAAAAATGTGTTATTTTTGTTTGAGTTCGCTATTTTGTACAATTTTACCAGATTATATTTTTACGGTTGTTAAATTTTCTTCTGCAGCTTCTTACTAAAACAAGGTGAGCTTACTTTTTACTATAAGACGATGGCAATATTTGAAAATATTAACTAAGGATTGAAGGGCTTAGAGTTCAAGGTCAAGTCCAGTGTATTCATAATTCAACTCCAATAATCGAATGAAATTTCAGTGCATTATGTAAATTGCAATATGAATTTTTTGTAGATCAACCCATGGATAAGGAGGAAGATAACGCATTTTTCCAAGAAAACCATCACGCGGAAGATTTAAGTGCTAAGATGGCTCGCAAATCCAAACCGATTCCACCTCCACTTAATTTAACTGCAATGGGAGAATCCGAGACTTCGCCTAGCCCACTCAGAGATTTTGTCACGATGGCAACGAGTCCCAAAAGCCCATTGGTTCAAAAGAACCTCCCGTTTCGAAAAAGGTAATGAAAAAATTCAAATAATTGACGCGAAATCGATGCAGTGCCCCCACATTCGGGCTAAATACCTGCTTTGTTTAGTCTCTGCTGTGAAACTCTTTATTGGCTCTGCCTAACAGAGAAAACACATCTGGCAGTGTTTTCAGTTTAACTTTTTTTTCATGAGCCCTTATCAGTTTCACAAAATAAGCCATTAATTATGACTATTAGCAATAATAAAACTGGTTTCAGCCATTTTTACTTATTGAGTTTTTATTCCAACTTGTATTGTGGAATTTGAATATCCAAAAGTAATTTCGTAATGAATTCATATTCAGATGGTTACATAATGATTTAACATATGCAGAGAACACCTGAATAGAAGCTCTTATAAAATTATTGTTTGTGGGGATTCAGTAATGCTGTTCATAATATTTGCATTGGGGAAAGTGAGATTTGGTAAACAATAATTCAACAGCAATTTATAAAATTAATTTAATAGTTTAAATGATTTAAATAAAAACTTTTCTATGGGGTCCAACTGCAGAGTGATCTTGTCTTGCATGGGTACAGTTTCGGAGAGACTAATTCATTAAGCAGTTGAAGAGTAAAAAGAGGAAGAAGAATAATTAGAAAAAATAAAAAGGTAAAGCAAAGAAAGAAAAACTACATGTACTTTTCATGCATTTTAATGCTGAAACATTACAACATTACAAGACTACATTTGTAATTTGGCTGATTGAGGATGCAGGAAGGGGGCTGAAAAATTAATTGAACATGTCACTTTCCACTCTGGACCAAAGGGAAAGGGTTGGAATAATGAACCTAAAAATAACTCTTTGAACTCAGCTAATATGCCATTGCAAAAAATCCACTCAAATGAAGTCCAACCTTAGTTTATGATTTTGCTGATTAGGAACTTCGGTGTCGGTTGACAAGTATTCGCATTCAAATATTTGAACTTTCAGTGTGCGTTGTCGTTGCCATCGAATGATAAAATAAATTTTGCCTTGTTCCAGAGCTCATAGCTACTCGAGCACCCAAACCAGCTCCGAATGCGACAGCCCCGAGTCCCCACGAGTCCCCGCCAGCCCCGTCGCCAAGGAACCCACGGAACCCTCCCCCTCCCTCTGCCCCCAAATGAAGTCCCCCCTCTCCTCCCCCACATCACACTTCTTCAACAAGCGCTTCCTCCAGGAGCCCATCAAGTCCCTCCTGCCCTCCCCCAACACCTCCGCCTCCTTCTTCAACAACGAGTGCGACCCCATCAAGAGCCCCATGGCCTGCCACTCCTTCTTCCGCCCCGCCTCCGACCTCCTCTCCCTCCCCATGGACAAGAACTCCATCAAGAGCCCTCTCCAGACCCCCACCCGCTCCGTCTTCCTCCAGAACCACGTGGACGCCGCGCTCTTCGACGTGGACAAGTTCCCCATGAAGAGCCCTCTCAACACGCCCACCCGCCCCGGGTTCCTGCCCCCCAACGACTTCTTCATCATGCCGGAACCCATCTCCCTCAAGTCGGAGCCGAGCGAGGCGCACGAGGGCGACAAGAACAAGGTGCCGGAGGAGAACAGGGCGGATCTGGCCAAGATCCAGAAGGACCTGAGCATGAAGTTCCGGAGCGAGAAGGAGAACATCCTGGACGTGCAGTTCCCGAGCGAGGCGATCAAGCAGGAGCCGCTGGAGCTGGAGTTCCCGAGCGATAAGAAGGAGGAGGTGTTCGAGGTGCGATCTCCCGCGAAGCAAGATGATCTCACGAATGCGGTGAAAGGGGAGAGGGATGAAGGGCGGGTGCAGGGGGAGGGGATGCCTCCCCTGCTGCCGCTGGACTGCCACAAAGTGAACTACAAAGCGGATTTGAACGATTACGGGGTGAAGAAGGAGCCGACGAGTCCTGCGAGAGGCGACGGCAACAGATCTCAGAATTCCTGCTCGAACGAGCTTCTAATGAGTTTTTCGTATAACCACTTTATAGATAATAAATTTATAGAAAATTATAATAAATTAAATAATAAAAACGTACTAATATCTCAGAACTTGAGCTACTTTTGCTCGGATATTGGTGATTCGTATTTGAATGCGGCCAATCCGGAGACTTATTCAAATGCGCAAATGAACCACGGCGAGTTGAATAGGTTAACGAGTCACGATTACAATGAAAACAATTCAGTAAATAGTAAACTACAGATAATGAAGCCAGGGGGAACGTATAACAACCGAACGCAAACCTACAACAAGTCAAAGAACCCTTCGAACGTGCTGAAGAGAAACGCTTCGGACAAACCGGAGGAGGACGGAAACAAGAAGTCGAAGAAAGAGCAGGACGAGGAGAGACCGAGGCGGCCCATGAACGCCTTCATGCTCTTCGCCAAGCATCAGAGACCGCTGCTCATTCAGCAGCACCCGGGAAAGGATAATCGGTAAGTGTTGAGAAAAGCCCCGGCGGGGTTGCGGCCGCTGACGTCGTTCGTCTCGTTGCAGTGCCATCAGCGTGGTTCTGGGGACGGCCTGGAGGGAGCTGGACGCGAGCGAGAGGGCGGACTACGTGAGGAGAGCAGCTGCCATGGCGACGGAGCACAAGAGGCGCCATCCGGATTGCTGGAAGCGGCGAAGGTTGCGAGTGAACAACGGGAATCAGGGAGGGAAAGGCAATGTGTCGAACGCGATGGCGGACGTGGCGACGACGAGTTGACCGGAGGAGGAGGAGGAAGAGGAGGGCGAGGAGGAGAAGAAGAAGGCGGGACACTTGCCAAGAGGAAGAAGAAAGAATACCTGTAAGTGAGAGATCTGACGGCGGAATCGTCAAGCAAGCGCTCAAGTTCACGTCACAAACGGGGGTTGTTTCACACGAGGCAATTTAACCCCTTAACGTCCATAAGGGTAACTTTTAACCTTCTAACGGTGTTAAAATAAAATCACTTTCATCCACGTCAGCTAAACTTGGAATTTTGCATTTAAAAAATCATTTTTGCAACTATTATATTTTTTTAAGTATAATTTCATTAAATATTTTGATAATTTTATTAAAATTTTAAATACATTGTTGTTAAATGTATAAACAGGTAAAAATATAATAAAAATTATTCTTACAAAATCAGTAAATGCGTTTGAATAATCCCAAAAAATGCATTATAAAAAAATTAGAGACAAATTAGGAATGGAAAAGTTTCACTACGAATGAGATTTTTCCACAAAACAAAATCTCCATTTAAAAAAAATTATTTTAGAATAATACCAAAAGTTTCATTTGTTAATTTGTATGTAAACGAAGCGAAATTTCATTCGTCTCCAAAAACCGTTAGAGGGTTGAATTAAAATTTTCCGTTGGCGATTTCAAGGTAAAACGGTTAAAGAACTGATATTTGGCAAACTTATTTGGATTATTTAATTGTCAGCATTTTTTTCTCTTTTTGCGCCTAAACTGTTGATTTATAAATATTATTATGAAAGCGAATGGTTGGAGAAAAATAATTCCTCGTTATATAAAAACTCTAATTGTTGTTTAGTAAATATGTTTATTGTGTGAGAAATGAAATTAATAAGGCGTTGCATTTTGCGTTCACTTTTCGATTTTCAATAACTGTTAATTATCTGTAGAAGAAATTTGTTCCAATTCTACTGTTTGATTCTTTTCCATTAATTAAACTGAAAGTCGCGACTTGAAAGACGCCGGACGTTAAGGGGTTAAACCACGGCGACGGCCATTTTGTGGACCGGTTGAGCGCCGTCAACAGCAGACGTGCAAGATGGCCACCGTCGTGGAAGCAGACCTAACTAAACTTGATGCTGTGGTTGACCCTTACGTCTCTTGAAATTCAACCAACGAACGACCATCTTTGTACAAATACAAAGTTTCTTCACCTCATTAATTAATAGTCCTGATAAACATTTTGTTTTGTGACGACTGATTTTACTTAATAAAGGGTATTTATATTTCGAAGAGACGCCTCTACGACCCGCAGGCGTTAATGATTTTCAGGTATGACCAGGGAGCAGACCAGTTAACGGCGAGGGGCGCTGCCTGCACGCAGTGTGTTGTCAATTACGTTGTAGAGTGGTCCTTGCCTTGTGCATGCCAGCGCCCCGGTGCACAAACCGTGCACAGGGATGCACACTTCAATGATCAATGCTTGAACCCAGCGTATTCTTTTACCCATGGGACGTCGTTGTATGTGTTCAATGTGCGAGGGCATCGCTAATGCTTTGCATGCACGGCTGTAAGTGTTTTCTGGGCATTTTTGTTATTGTTCTCTTAGGTTTGGAGATCCCGCTTCCCCCAAAGCCAATGCCGCCTGTGAAGAGCCCACACTTAATTGTTGAAATTTCCAAAAAATGTTCTTAAAATTACACATCTCAAAATTGAAGTTTTTTTTATATCGAATTCTGGTAATTGTTGGAAATTCGAATTATACATAGCGAAAGTATATGTAAATGTTCATATTTTAAAGTCACACTACATGTGGAAGCTCGTCGATTTGTGTTTTTATTTTAAAAAAATTAGGAAAAAAAACGTAAAAAAAATCTTAATCTAAGTAATCGTCTCAGTATTTTCAAAATATGTTTGTTGTTCTTTAAAGAAATGTTTCGAAAGAAAATTATTCAGTCGGCTTCTCTCGGGAGGGGAGGGAAAAAAATCTCTCTCACCTCCCGAAAATGTGATTATATATTTTTTTGTTGAGTATAGACGAAAAGGTCGCCGACAGTGAGACCTTTTATATTATTTGTTGCAGTTTGTTAAATGTGTACATAATTTTGTTTAAGGATAATTGTTTCCCTTTATTTCGTCGGCCGAGTGGCGGGGTCGAATTTCCTCGAGGGGAACTGCCCATCCTTTGCTGGTCGACTTCTCGGGACGAAATGACAACTGTGGAGGGAGGGAGGGGGGGGGGGGCAGAGAACTGCTGTCTACTGCTGATTGTGTTATATACAATTATACAATTACGGCACTCGCTTCGGCGGCATTCCGATATGTTAACAATATATTACGGTGAAAATCTTCATTTAAAAATTGGCGGAGTGTACACAATACAAAAGCGATATCTTGAGTGCAATATATACAATACTACAGGCACTGCATATGTATAAAAAATACATAGAAACTGTTTTCAAGGAATAATTTTGACAAAAATAAGATAGATAAAACCCGGTCAGCGTTTTATCCATCCCCGGGGGTTAACAATAAATAGATATACACGTTATCGAAAGACTCTGAATGGATACAACAGACAGGATTCGAAAACAATCGTTGTTAAAAAATTCGGACGCTAAAAGAAAAAATATATATATATTTATAGTTAAATTAATAAATAATATAAATATTTATAATAATTATATAAGTGTGTTAATAAATAATAAAATATTCGCAGATCAGTTAATTTTTTTAAATTTTAAATGGGGAATACGTACGTATTAATGTTACTTTTTTTGTAAAATTTAACGATTTAGAAACATCGTTGTAGAATAATATAAAATTTAAAATGTGCCGCTTTCAGTTCGGTGATCCAAACGCTTCGTTTTTGTTTGTAAACTATATTTTACAATTTTTTTGTCTTTTAAAATTTTTAAAGTACCCGTTGCAAACTCACATACAGCGAAGATTTCTTATGAATCAACTGCTCGATCGCCTCATTTATTTTTCCTTCACAACAGCAATGGCATCCTGCAGTACCATCGAACCTTCTGGGGTCTGCTTTGTCCACTTGCTGAGGGACAGAAGGATTCTCTCAGTTTGGGCTGCCCTCCGCAAAAGGTGGTTTTGTGTCGTTTCTCTCAGGAAATCGACCGGGAAAGGGTTAAAGACTGCAGACTATAAACAATATGGCGTCCCGCGCATTTTTTCCGTTGCTCGTTTCGGGTCGATTCCCGCCACTCGAGCTCAAAATGGTCTGATTAAATTACTACAGTGTTTTCATGTCATATAGGTGGTAAATTTATGTGTAAGGGTTTGGTTTGACCGCAGCCTGACGATTTCGAAAAATAAATGATGTCTTGCCTGAAAGATTTCTAATTTTCGAAACGACCGAATTCGTTGGAGTTTTTTTTTATTTTAAGAAAAAAACTGCAATATCTGAAACGTTACGGCTTCTTTATTTTGAAATACGAAAGAGTACTTTGTTTTTATTATAAAATGTACAGATAACTTAGAAAAGAGTGTGCACTTGCAGAAAAGGAGAAGGAAATTAGTGATTGAGATTTAGAGCTTAAATACATAGATGAAGTGTTAATTAGGTTCCGAAATTGCTTCTGGAAAATAAAATTGTATTTTTAAAGCCTGAAAAGGTTTAAGAGGCCTTGTGTTATTGGAATTAGGATTAACGAAATGCAAAGCTTACAATTATTTTTTCTATGTACTGAATAAGAAAAAAATTGTATTTTTTTTACGGAAATGTTATTTACTAAAAATAAAAACGTTTATCTTATTACGGCGGATTTATTAACTTGAACCTCTTCTCGTCTTTTAGGTATTTCCTTTTTATTAAAATTTGAACCTCAGATCCCACTTTTGCCATTCGCACGCGTCAAATTTAACCGCGCATTTTGTTTTTAATTATTAATAGTTGTTGATTTTAATAATGGCGTTACTTGATCATAACTACTTTAATTCCGAAAATTTAGGTCCTATAGATAAGACATTGGCTAATGTCTTCATTAAAACCACGATTAAGTCTGTTCGAAAAACTTTTATTTTGTCTCACGCTATCTCTGTCAATAAAAAAAAGCTCTCCCGACTTGTGTTGTATATGGATGTACAGATTTTTCATTTTAATAAAAAAATTAAAAAATATTTTTAAATTTATACGGTTTTATTTCAAGTGCACTAAAAAGTAGAAAAATAATTTGTGATTTAAAAGTACTTACAAATACATGGGTAAAAAAGAAAAATGCACAAAAACAAAAAATGGTTTGTAATTGAATAGTCCGTTAGTCCTAAATTGCGCGAAAACTACAACTTACAAACTTATAAACTTACATAGTATAAAAATTGTACAGGTCGCAGAACGTGTAATAACGCCTCACGGTTTTATGGACAAAAAAATTGGTCTTTTTCTTCATTTTTCCCTATTAATAGTGTTATTTTTCTTCTTTAATAACAGAATTACATACGTCCTGAATTTAGCCTTATGTTTGTCGCTGAACCATAGAGAATCAGATCATTGCGCGCACAGAAGTCATAGAGTCTAAACATTTTTAACGTCAGTCGACGGTTGCATTCAGGCTAAAGAATGGTGTTTGATGATATGTAAGGATGTTATTTTACTATCTTAAATTTTATTGTTGTTATTTCAATATTGCAGTATAAAATAAAATGCATGAAGACTGCTCACAGTTTCTCTGTTGAATTCTTTTAAAAAGTAAAAAAGAATATGAATTTGAAATCAATTTTAAAGGAAATAGTCACTCAGTCTGCTCGTGGAAGAACGCTGGATGAAATAGAAAAAGAAAATGTAGGGATTGAGTGTTCAGTGTTTACAAAAAAATTCTCAGAAGATGCTGGAGTCGGCGCCCCGAATCTTATACCTAAGTTTTACTTCAAAATTCCGAAAGAAAATGAAAAGTTGGCGATTAAATTTAGAGAAGAGTCTCGATCCATGTTCCTTCAGAGAAGAAGCAGAGATTTAATGGACAATAATGAACTTCATGCGTTATGGGTTTTACTGGAGAAGCATCACAGCCCGCCTTATTATGCAGATGAACAGCTTATTAATTACAAGGACTTTTTAAAAGTCGGCCTTCTTGCAGGTAATGTATTAAGGGTTATCTTCTAATTGCAAATAAACGTTGAAAGGATTCACTTCCAGGACCAAAATGCAAACCCTACTTCAACCCAAAGGTGTTTGCAAAACTCCTGCAGGGAGATGCTCATGGCAGAGTTAGCATCATGTCACTTTTTAATTATGTTATGAGAAAAGTTTGGTTACATCAAACCAGAATAGGTATGGACCAGTCATTGCTTGGACTTTTCACCATTAAGGACATTTTTCTTGGATTTTCCATTAATAATCACTTTGTTCTTTGCAGGACTGTCTCTGTATGATCAAACTGGACAGGGATTTTTAAGGGAGTCTGACTTAGAAAATTACATTCAAGAGCTCATACCCACACTGCCTCAACTGAAAGGCCTGGAGGAGTCATTTCATAATTTCTATGTTTGCACAGCTGTGAGAAAGTTTTTGTTCTTTTTGGATCCCCTCAGGACAGGAAAAGTTCGAATTCAAGATATTCTGGCATGCAGTTTTCTGGATGACCTTCTTGAATTGAGAGATGTTGAATTACCAAAGGTAACCCAATTTCATTGAGTATTCAAAAATATAATCAATGCCTGACATAAACTGCTCTTTTGTTCCAGGATGCACAGGTCAATAATTGGTTTTCAGCCCCTTCTGTGCTGAGAGTGTATGGACAGTACCTTAATTTAGACAAAGATCGAAATGGGATGTTGAGCAAAGAGGAATTAGTTGGGTGAGTGAGGAGAAAATTTATGATTTTTTTCTTTCTTCCATTTGCTATGGTACTTAATAGTGCATTTACATATGGTACATAAATAAAGGAATGAAGTTATTCCCTCTTTTTTTCTATTTCTCTTTAATTTTTCTTCTGTTTCCTCTCCTCTCTCCTCTTTTTCTTTTTCTGCTCTTATTATTTCTACCTTTTCTTCTCTTCCTCTTTCTGCTACTACAATAGTTACAGTGTGACCAATGTGAAGTTTTCCATTCATGCACCTTGGGCATTTTCTTGCAGCTACGGCACCGGGACATTGACTCACGCATTCCTCGACAGGGTGTTCCAAGAGTGCCTCACCTACGAGGGGGAAATGGACTATAAAACGTACCTGGACCTGGTCCTCGCCCTCGAGAACAGACAGGAACCTCAAAGTCTGCAATTTCTCTTCAGGATTTTAGACATCAACAACCGCGGATACTTAGACACTTTTTGCTTCAATTATTTTTTCAGGTTGGTTCTCTTCAATTTAATTCTTGTTATTATATACCATATATATATTATTTTGTCTCAGAGCTCTCAAGTGTGCTTTGCCTCTTCGGAAAATCGTCTTCTGGTTTGGAACCTTTAATCATTTGATTTCAGGGCCATACAGGAGCAAATGAGCGCCCACGGGCAAGACCCTGTCTCCTTCGAAGACATAAAAGATGAGATTTTCGATATGGTCAAACCGGAAGATCCTTTCAGGATCACGCTGAAGGTATGCGGCTGATCTCTTTCTTTCTCTCTTCTCTTCTTTCCTCCTTTTCTCTCTCTTTTTTTCTTTTCTTTATCTTCTCTTCCCTTCGTTACAATATTGCCTTCAACATTTACGCAGCTGCGTAATGAACACAATGGTGATACAGAACCTTTAGATAATAACAACATAATCGGAACTTACGACTGCACGTACTTCCTTTGGCTTTAGAGAAAATCATCGAATTTTTCGATTATAGAGCACTTAAGAACTTTGGTGTTTTTTTTGGCAGGACCTGCTTCAGTGCGGCCAGGGCGACACCGTGGTCAGCATCTTGATCGACCTCAACGGCTTTTGGACGTACGAGAACAGAGAGGCGATGGCATCGGAGGTTGTCGACGAAGGTGCAGAGACGCACTGAAACGGGAGTTCAAGATGGTGTGTCGGTCCTATATTTTAAATACACGATGTCGTGAACATCTGGACAAAACAAACAGCTCATTCTCCAGTTCATCTTTGGATACGCCTCAACGCCCCAGAAAGAGGGAAAGAATGTTGGGGATGGAGCATGTTACCGCCCGGAGAAGATACTGCTTTTTTCTCTTTTGTTATTTATTCGTTGCATTTATTTATTTCATTTATTCACTGATGTATTATTTATTTATGTGTTTTCTCATTTAATAATAACAAAAATGAAAAAAAAATTTGAACGCCTGTCAAATCATTTCCACCGGTCCAATTCGACTCAAAATTGGAGTTCCTTTATTTTCGGCAATGCTCTTTCGATCTGTGTTGGTCGCATCGAATTTCGACGATCTTTTAGTTCCTACTGTTAGGGTTATATATAAAAAATAAAAATTGCAGAATTCGCTTAGTAAAATAACTTTAGCGTAAAGTAACAGTAATTTTAAAGTAAAATAATAAAATAACTGAACGGAGAAAGAGTTAAATATAACTCTTAACATAACGCTCAACAGCATTTGTTTATACCAGTGTCCAACTTATTTTATCTCAAGAATTGTTTAGGCTAGAGCTCACTCATATTATTCATTCTAACACTCCCTCTTCAGCTTTTGCCCAACATTTTATCAATATTTTTACAATTATGAAAATTGTAATTGCTCGCTTCTCTCCAATGCCAAGCCGTTAGCGTTTCACTCACGCTTTTGTGCGAAGTGTTTGTGCGCGAACCACCCCAACAAAACACTAATTATCAGCAGCACAAATCCCAGGCTCAGCCCCAGCGTCACTGCTTTCGTGCTTCGCTCCGGGGCAACGCTCACCCCGAACGTCCAACCCTCCGACCGATTGTGGTCCTTCCCCACGGTCCACACCTGGAAACTGTACTTGTCCCGCCTCACCGAGTCCCTCACTGCAAAAGGAACAAGGAACAGGTTCAGTGCGGTTGGCGGGCGCTGTGCCCGAAGACAGCTACGCACCGGAGTAGAGGTTGTCGCTGGTGAAGGCGGTGAGCACTTGGTCGTCTTGTTGCCACTCGATGGCGTAGCACTCCAAGTCGGCGGAGCCCCTTTGGGGGGGGTCCCACGTGAGCGTCCAGCCATCGGGGGACAGTCCGAGGTTTATGTTGGTCGGGGGGCCCACCGCCGTCTTCGGTTCTGTCGAAAGGAAGTGTCTCTTGAATATGAGCCCGTTTGGGGGTGGAAAATTTAATAATAATAGTAATAGTAACAATATAATTAAAAACCGTATGCTTTTACAACTAATCTTAATATATCAGGTGTCTCCTTTCTTACCTTTTTTTGGATGAAAAATGAATATTTTTAATTTTTTTTCTTAATACAACCTAATATTTCCTTTTGGCAAAGCGCAAGCCAGTGTGTCGCGATAATCAAGCGATGACGGATACATCCGTCAAATTTAAAGTTTAGCTGGGTCAAAAAGACGACTTTACTTTAGAAAACGAACAATTTTATTAGTAATATTTACCCAAATTCGTTTAATATGAACGTATTATTTGTACATACGGAACGAAAAATTTATTGCTGCCATGTGATATTTACGATTAAAATTGTGATTGAATTGAGTAATATTTTTGTAATAAAATGGTTCAATTGAAAAATTTTAATAAAATTCTTTTGAAAAATTATAATGGTCGTAAAGTGTTTTTTTTTCGTGGAGGAATGTCGTTTTATTTGAACACCGTTAGAGAGTTTCACTAAAACCCAACAGAAACTGCAATTGGTTATTTCCTCGCTTTTCGAACACATTCGAATCCACAGTGCGGCCGACACAATCAGTGCTCATTCAAACACACTCCGTGCACAGTGCGATCGAGGCGAACCTCAGTGTCCGCAGTCAGCTGTGCTGAGGGAAACAGAGCCACACTCGACCAAACCGTCCACCCGTCTCACACGCCAAACGCATCCACTGCCCGGTGCGGGTTAAGAGGACCTTTTCTCACAGGCAATCCCTGAAAAGAAAAGCAGAGGACGCAGTTTAGTGGATTAACGGAGCATCTTGCGCGCCAAAGAGATGGCACTGTTGGCCACAACTGCCCTTGTGGGCAGGGAACAGTTGCAGGGGGAAGCAGGGCTAATACTTCACGTCACCTGTCCGGTTCATGCAACAGCCCACGAGATGGCTCGAAGTAAATGCGAGAATAAGGTTCTCGAGTTCGCAACCGGGCTAAGAGGAAGGGAAAAAAAACAGAGAGAGAGAGAAAGAGAGAGAGAGAGAGGGAGGGAGGGAGGGAGGATGTTATTAAATCACCATTCATCTTGACACTTACACCAGCAAAACGCAATTAAATCTTCTGCTTATCTCATCCGAATGACACAAACAATTCGCATCTCTTGCAATCGTTTCGGTGTTATTGAGTTACATATTGTATAAATCTGTATCAATTAAGAATTTATATATGTGCATATATTTTAAAGATGTGTACCTTACGAAGTATGTTTTATTCTGAGTTTAAATTGTAATTGTAAAGTCAAATATAAAAATGTTAATTTTAATTGAGTAAATTTTATGCCTAACCTGAATTTTTATCTGAGACAGTAAAACACAGAAATGCATATCGAACGACCGGATTGTCAACATGTTGACACACCCGGGTATCATTGTAAATAAATATTCCATCTTTCACCGAAGTGTTTTGCCATGTGGCGACATTCACCGGTGACCCCTCGAGGAAAATATTTTTAGGCTAAATTTCAATCGTGTGCTTGAATGCGTGGCAAATAAAGCGGTGAACAAATGCTGCAGTCAAAACTCACCGCCTTCGTAGTCTCCTCTGAGTCGGTGCTGTTGTGCCGCATAATCAGCTTCACCTGAAAGACAAAATATAATTGGCGCAAAACGATGAGATCGGATACTACACAAATCTCGCCCTCACCTGTCGTCCGGATCCTGATCGACTTGCTGAACATTCCTTCCCCGTACGCATCCCGACTCAGCACCATCACCTCGTACTCCGTCCCCGACAGCAAATCCCCCAGCCTCACCTCCCTCGCCTCCGACCCCTCCTCCACCACCCGCCACGTACCCGCCCCCGACATCCTGTACCACACGCTGTACTCCAGCTTCGGCCTCATCAGCCCCGACTTCCACCTCACCGTCACGGAGGAGGCGGTGCTTTCTGCTTCCACGTCGTACGGCGCCCTCGGAGCCGTGTTCTCTATCATGAGCTCCGTCTCCGCCGCGATGGAAGTGACCGCGTTGGAGGCCACACACTGGTATATACCGCGGTCTTCTTCCTGCAGCGAGGATAGAGTCAGGTTCCCGCCTGCGGGGGTGAACTTCTCCCTCGAGACGGGCACACCGTTCTGGAAGCAAAGCCGGGTGAGTGAGTGCGTCCGAGCCGGGGAGTGTTTCCAAGATGGCGGACCTTGAGCCAGGTTATCTGGGGTTTGTGCACGCCGTGGTCCTCTGTGGCCTCGCAGGGGATGTGGACCGCGTCGCCTTTTCTGCGGATGTAGAGCATCTGCGGGATGAGGGTGAAGACGGGGGGTTTCTGAACGACGACGTTCATTTTGGGGGAGGGTCCCTCGGTGCCCAGCTCGTTGAAGGGGGTGCACGTGTACAGACCCGCGTGCTCCTCCCTCACCTGAAAGGGTGGTTTGTGAACGGGTGGAGTGATAACGGGTGGAGTGATGATATACCTCTTCGAAGTACAGTGAGCCGTTGCTTCGGTAGACTACCCCCTGGACGTTGTAGGGGTCGAAGAGGAACCCGTCCTTCTCCCACCTGAGCTTCATCAGGGGCGGGTTGGCCCTGAAGTGACAGTCTATGACGGCCGACCGCCCGAAAGGGAGGTATATCTCCTTCGGGGAGAAGATCACCTTGGCCTTGTCTGGAAGGTAATCACCAATTAGCTGGTGATGGAGCACTATTGAGGATGCGACGGCACACTAACACTGCACATTGAGGAAAGCGCTCGCGGACTGTTTCTCCCCTTTGGAATTGGTCGCTTCGCAGGTGAACTCTCCCGAGTCGTCCATCCCCGTCGGGGAGATGGTGAGAGTGCCCTGGGAGTCCATCGTGTAACTCACGGGGAAGTTGTGGTTCCTGTTTGAGAGACGCACCCCGTCCTTCCTCCACACCACCGTGGATGAGTTTTCCTTCGTCGAACAAGGGAACCGGGCACGCTGTCCTTCCAAGGTCGTTTGGTTGATGGGCGGGATGGCTATCACATTCCCTCCTGCAGAGGTGCACCACATGTTACGGTCTGCCCTCAATGGACAAGTCCGGACATGACTCACCCTCCACTTTGAGATGGAACCAGGTCCCGTTCTGGTGCCTCGTGGGACTCCTATTGGGGTAAAGGATCTCGCATTCATACCAACCGCCGTCGGTTTCCCGAATGTTGGTCAAATTGATGGAGGCTTTTCCGAAGCGGGGGTCTGAGGACAGCGTTTTGATCCTCCCCGCGTAGTGGCCCTTCGCGGACAGCGTCGCCTCGTACGAGGAGAATATCGTTTGGCCCTGGAGGAGGATTCATTGCATGAGCGTGACCGGTGCATGCGAGGACGACAGATTGATGGCCATTAATTGGCCCAAGGCCGTCCCCAATTGAATCGCACCTCTTTCTTCCAATTGAGAATGTACGGGATGGGAACGTCATGGGGGAACTCTATGTGACAGTTGAATGCGACGGCCTCTCCGACGGCTGCTCGCACGAAGGTGGGTTTTCTGTCCTCGTCCTGGTACGGGGACACATGTCCTGAAATGGAATTATAAACATCTATCTTCTGTATAAAATCCCAGACTACGTCCGTCGCTCCGTCCGTCCGCAACTTCGGTTCAACTCGAAATTTCCCGAGTATATTTCTCAATTAACGGTAATTTAATTTTTTTATAGTGATTAGTTTCGATATTTTATTTATTTTTTACAATAATTTCTCTTTAGGGATTTTTTATTTTAACAGTGGATTTTATTTCTTATTAGTAATTATTAAACGGTTTTATTTAACTTAGTTTTCGTGTCTGTCTGTCTGTCTGTCTCCAAAGACCGAGACTCAAAACTTTGAGGCGAAATTTGACCCGTTTCCGTCGAACCGATTTCTTTAAAATTTTGCACACACTTTCGTTTTCATTGACAATTCAAATTTCTGAAATTATTTTTTAAATTAGTGCTCAGGCAAAAAAAAAACAATAATTAAAATTCAAGTCCTCCCTCGTAAATAAAATAAAAAGTCCTCCCTCGCAGATGATTGGTCAGCACTGCGAGGTACCTAGACCACTCCTGGGAGGACGGAATGGCGTAGTGTTGCGCCTGGAAAGCCCTTCCAGTCCTTCACCTGCGAACACCAGCGAACACCTCGGTGAAGTACTGTCAGTGGACTCTCCACCCGCTACAGTACCTGACATGTTCATTCAGGCGCTGTGCAACCGCTAAAACCCCGCGACCCTAGCGGAGAAGCGAGTAAACGAAAAGAAAGAAAATAAAATTCAAAAAGCCTAATTAATTGGTCAACTTAGGATTCTTAAAGGAGATAACCTTATATTTACCTTGTAAATTTATTCTGCTATCACTTTACAACTCACATAAAAATAAAAATAATAATAACATTCTACGGATTGCTACCCTCGGCAGTTTTTGTCCGGAGATTGGACTCCACACTGAGTGCTTTTTAGTTTTATGTTTTTTCCTTCTAACAAAAACTAAAAAGTAAAAAATAAAAAAATATTTTTAAAGTTAAACGGTTTTAAATAAAAGTGCACTAAAAAGTAAAGAAATAATTTTTGATCATTTTTTTTGTTTATAAAACCGTGGGGCGTTATACAGTAAAAATAAAAATTGTACAGGTTCCAGAACGTGTAATAACGCCCCATGGTTTTATAAACAAAAAAAATGATCAAAAATTATTTCTTTACTTTTTAGTGCACTTTTATTTAAAACCGTTTAACTTTAAAAATATTTTTTTATTTTTTTATATTAATTTACTTTGTTCTTATTTAATTTTATATTCTAATTTTATACGGTTAATTTTCTTTAGAGTGGATTCAGTGTTTTAATGATTAGATTTAAGTTTTTTGGAAAATTGCAAAAATTTTTTTCAATACTGTGAGAAAACTACAGGACGTAGTTTTAAAATGAACTTATGAAACAAAAGATGACCGTTAAAATCAACCGTTTGGTGATGTCATCAATTCCAAGAACCGGCGACCGATTCCGGGAATTTCCCACCGAATCCGAAATCCTAACGGTCAAAACTCGAAGGTGACAATAGAATTTCAAAATTTTTTTTCCAAATGCAGAATAAATACTTAAACATAATGGTGGTAAATTAGTTATTATGTTGATAATTTATTTTAAATGTGTTTCAGGTTTATATTTTGTGATTTCGATCTTAATTTTGACCTCGGGCAGGACTTTTAGTGTTAAATCGTGGGAGCTAACATATCTCAGACTCATTTTTCCAAGCCGATCATTCCGAATAAAAGCTGCAATATTCACCTGGCGTGAGAAGGATGATGACTCCCAATATATAGGCCAATCTGAACCACTCGGGCCTCTGAACCTTCGTGTCTTGGCTCATTTTGCGCACTTCATTTGATCGCGGACGATTGCGATCGGCGTGTCTCACCTGGGGAGGAAACGGGAGGGTTGAAACAATTGGTTGAGTGGGAGAAAACCTGGATTTGAGTATCTTTGAAACAGAAAAAGCTTAGACATGCATGAATCCTTCCATTTCCTTTGCCTGTTCCTTTGAATTTTTCCACCTTTCAGTTAACTCAACTGTTAACGGCCATCGGCCAATACCGGTGAGTTCACCGTTGCAAATTAGGATGAGCCAAAGAATACACACTTTTCCGTCATTTTTTTTCGGTCGGACGCGAAAGAACGAAACGAGAGCCAGACGTGAGCACTGCAATTCCCGGGAATACAAAAATAAAAACTCGGGTTCAAACGAGAGGAAAGCGAACGCAAGGGCACTCGCACATGACCGAGTCAATCTGTGCCAATTTACAATGGGGCACCGCCTTCCTCGCTCTCATTTCCTGTACTAACCGCATTCACAGCCTTCCCGATTCGGTTCACCGGTTCCAATTCAGCTTTTGTTTGCTCTTTATCGTGCAGGAACGCCTGCTCTTGGACTGGATGGATAAATGTTTTCCCCGTCGAAAAACACTTGCAGTTTAATTCTCCACCTGATGGCCAAGAAAATGTTCAAATGCTCATCGAAACTCCAAGAACTTTTTCCCAAATATAACTTTCAAGAATGGAAAATTGAAATTCTGTTATTAATTCTATCATGCTAAGCATTGTTGTGTTCAAGTGGAAAGTTCGGGTTGTAGCGAAAATATAAAAAAGGAATTGGAGGTAAAAATCAGGCTGCAGTGAAGGTGAAGGCGGATATTTTCTCGCGCTTCAAAGTATAAGAGTTCAAGGTAACGTTCTTAGCCTTCTGCTTTTATGAGCCTACAATTCCACAATTCAAACTAAAAGTACAATACTTTATTTTCATTGAAAACATTTACAAAATTATACGTTTTTCGGAAAAGCGATCCGTCAAGTGAAAGACTGACGCTGTTCACTGCTTTCGAAAACTTTTCAAGATGGGCAGCATTATGTCCAACGCCTCTTGGATTTCTTGCTTCGTTCTGGCACCTGCGAACAGCGATACAATCAGTGACGAACCACTAATTCATCTGAGCCCCCAACAAGGCAGCACTATACCTGTCAACACGACTTTGCCATTGACGAAAATCAACAAAACGACTCTCGGTTTGACCAGTCTGTAAATCAGAGCTGGAAACAATTCTGGTTCATAACTGGAAAAACAACATTTAAAAACCAATTAAAAATTATAATCTTTTATAAAAATCTCTATAGATATATATAATCCCGCAACTTCGGTTCCATTCGGAATTTTTCGGAAGTCTACTAAATGAGGCCGTAGCTGACTGTAAAAGGCAATGAGTTGGGAGTAGAAGGAATGGGGTTCAAATCCCAAAAGCACAGAAAATTCTTTCTTTTAGATTCATGGTTGCAGTTTGTGTTAGTTTTTACAGTAGGTAAAAAATCTTTTTCCCATCATCAGTTTGGAATATTTCTTAGAAAGAAAATCATAAAATATTAAAAATCACTTTTGGATCCCTAAATATAATTAGACAGAATAATTTACCAATTGGTGATCCACTTTGATTATAATTTGTAACAAATTTCAAGCTCAAGTCTCAAATTTAATAATAATGAGATTAAAATAAGTGGATTATTAAACAAAATCCTTAAGTTTATTGATAAACTCCTTCTAGTACTAAATGAGACCCAATGAGTGTGAAGATGATTTAAATGACAAACCTGCTAAACTGGCCATGAACTTGGTTCAGTGATTCCAATTTTATTGGAAACCGTACATCACAAGTGCCAACAATATTCTGTACCTTGAAGTTACAGAACTTTATCTGAAAAATATATTAAATCGTTTAATATAAATATATCAAATACATTAAATTATAAAATAAATTAAAGAAAGTTTATCAGCAGGGGAAACAGAAAAGTATAACTCACAGTGAAACCCAGTTTCTGAATGATTCTCGCGTATTTTCTGGCTGCAAGAAGCGAAGCATCTTCCGATTTGGCACCAGTAACGACAATTTTCCCGGACTTGAATATCAACGCAGTCGTTTTGGGTTCCCTTATCCTCATTACCAAACCTTTAAACCTGGCCGGATTGTATTCTGTGTTCCGGGTGCAGAAATTTATCTTCCTAAGGTCCAATTCGTTAACTAGGTTAACCGTTGCAACGACATTCCTGCGACAATACTTCCTTATGAATAACTTTTAAAGCCGTTGAGCATTCGATAAACAAATTTAGTTCTTACTGCAAAGTCACGGCCGGTCTTGCATCCAAATTCAGAGTCGGTGTGACAGGAGTTATGAAAGTCTGTGGCAACGGTGTTTGTGAAGGCACGGGAAGTGATTTTATAGGAGACTTTAACAATATTGTTAGCGGCGTTTCTGCCTTTTCTGAAGATTTTGGCTCATCCATTTTCTAAACATCTAGCCCTAAGTTTCTCCTGTTTTACCTAATCCTAATTTCTTCTAAGTTACGTTATTTTATTATGAAAATATTGAAAAATTAAACGATTCGACATAACTCTTTCCGCCATTTTTAAAAAATAAGGGGTTGCCAACTTAAACAATTTTGTTCTTATTATGGAAACATGTAAAATGGCGCCAGAAATAAATATATAAATTATGGATAAGAAAAGATCAAAACCCCAAAAAGTGAAATTATTAATGAAACAAAAGAGGCTTGTTAGAATTCGCAGTCATTTGGAGATTTATAATTAGTGCAAAAATTCTTTCAATAAGACTTTCGGAAAACTTTTCAAACTTTTCCAAAGTTTTTAAAAACTTGTTTTATGACCACAGAGAGGAAAATGTGTTTTTTAAATTATTTAAATAATTAAAAAATCAAATCCTCGGAAGAAAGTCACCAATTGGGACTTTTATGACGGCATAAAAAAAATATCAATGCAAAAATCTGCAAAAAAACTTTCTTGAAGGTTTTGAAACTCATACATATTCGATATTTAAATTTTGCTCTTACTGCAAAGCCACGGCTGGTCTTGCATCCAAATTTAGCACCGGTGGGACGGTAGCTATAACAGACTGAGGCAGAGGTGTTTGAGAATGCGGAGGGGGTGATTATTGAGACGTCTCTAATAAAGTCATTGGCTGCGTTTCTGCATTTTCTGGAGATTTCGGCTCGCCCATTTTCTACATATCGTGGGTTTTTAGTGAAGTTCCGTTATTTTATAATAAAAGTATTGAAGGATTCCATAATCCCGCATAACTTGTTCCGCAATTTTTGTAAATTAAACTTGAAGGGTGGCCAACACAAATAATTTTGCTCTCGTAATTGTAGACAAGCAAAATATACGATGAAAATACGATTTAATTAACATCTGAAACTTAAATAACTTTGAAATATTCCTTTTGCCAAGTTACTGCTTCCATATTATTTAAATTAATAAAAGTTGTTCTTTCTCAGTAAGATTACGAACTAGAGGTTCAAAAACCAAAAAAATATTCTCTGAAGGATCCTAATATCCTAAATCCTGAATTTTCTCAGAATACATACGAAGGCCTTCAATCACATTTCAAATTAAATTGTTACGTAATTCCTTTGAGTAAATAAAGTATTATATAACAATAAATAAAACAAAATATTCGCAGCAAAGGGCATACGAAACTTACATAATCATTTTCCACAAAAGTGCGACTATAAACCCAACAATTTTAAATATTTAACAATTTAGAATGACCGCGACAGCTTAAAAAAAACAATACAAAGCCACAGTCTCACGAAAAAAAATTAAAGTAGAAATTTTTAAAACTATTATCATTTTAGATTAATTTATTTATAAAACAACAATTATTAGATTCACATTTTTTATTTGGGATATTTATTGAACTTTTGCTCAAGCTCAAGTGGATTTGCTGTGTGCAAAATTTTCAAAAGTTGCTTCTCAATTTCTTCAACTGCTGCAAGTGTCAATACTAATGTGTCATGCTTGAGCATTCCATGGACATTAAGTCCATACACAGGCATCAAGTTTACATGACCAATTTCATCTGTTGCAAGTGTTATATTTCTTGGCATCACATCATTTCTGAAACACAAAATAATACAAATTTATCTTTAATTTAATTTATAATGTCAGTCTTGGCACATTTAATGAATATTGTCAGTCATTCTAATAATTTTAAATGAATTGGGGCAATTATCTAATTACTTACTCCCCAAAAATAATGTGTTTTCTTCAGAATTTCACACTGACTAGGGTGATCATTCATTCATAAGGATCATGAACTACTGTAGAGATGACATAATAAAAATGATTTGTAACTCACACATCAACAAAAAGAACTGATGGACCCCAATTTCGCTCCTTAATTAAATCTAAAATAAACTGACTATCTTCTGTTGGTATATCCAGATTCTCTACCACATGAAGATCATCCTGAGCAAACTTTGCAGACAATGTGGAAGTTAACCCATGCACTCTTATTGAGTAATGAATCATGAAAAAGTAGGAAGTAGGGTTTCTTGGTCCATGACAAGTCCCACCTGGAAAAGTTTTTCAGTTACCACTTTAACATAATTTGAAAAACACACCTCACACCATGTAGAAATGTTTAATAATTACCCCTGAGAAACTGAGGTGCTCTGATACTGCCTTGACGAGCTCGTCCTGTGCCTTTCTGAGGCCATGGTTTGCGACCTCCGCCTCTCATTTCTGGTGTAGTCCTTGCAGAAAAAAGTACCTGTTTTACAAGAAATCAATTTTATTAAATTTTACAGATTTTTTTTGAAAAGAGCAAAAATTTATGTTGGTATAAATCCAAAAGTAATGTAATCAGAGAACATATGATATATTTTACACAAGTAAGCTTTTAGATCATATAAACCCAGTACAATATACTCACAACTTTGTCATATAGAGTTTGCCATCTAATGTTTTCATATATCAAATCAAGCCTGGGCATTGTTCCAAATATTTTTGGATGTAATTCCACCAACCCTTTTTTTTGTTCTTTTTTTTCAGTCAGACTCTCAACCCAAACCTCTCTCGGTTTTAAGTATTTTGGATAAAACTGAAGACTCCTTTCTAAAACTGGTGAAAACTCTACTGATTGCTTATTCTCTGAACTTGCTGAAAAGCAATCAATCATTTATTAACAAATTGTAAATTCACTAATATTTAAATTAGATGGAGTTGAAAAAAATTAAAAATACCAATGGTTCGAGCTCTTTGACCGAAGAGGGAACAGGTACTTAATATCCTCCTCGGCCGGATGCAAACATTTATTAATGATTTTTCTAAGCAATTCATTTTCCAAATTTGCAGTACTTATTAAATAATACAAAATCAGGACATATTCATACAATAATATTGAATGTATACTTCCTTAAAGCAAATAATCTGATACTAAACGAATTCCAAATAATTTATTAATGAGAAATCACTGATTTAATATTCAATTCCTTTAACTCTAAAAATAAGAAATCATTTCTTTGTATTAAAGTTAAAAAACCAAGAAAAATATTTTAAGTCTCTAAACTCTCACATTTCCTTTTATATTTTATGGTTAGATGTTTTGTTGGCAACATTGACTGAGCGACGAACTCGTTTGAAATTTATAGAAACGTTAACTGGCATTTACTTAGGGTGAATTATGTTCGGTGAAAAGGGTTGTGATTTATTAAAAGATCTCCAGAGGTTATCGGATAACTTGCCGCCGTTTAATGTAGATAAAAATATTAACTTAACTAGCAAATTTTTTATTTTATATTGATACTCACAGCTTTCTTTCCATTTTCAGGATGAAGGGCTCCGGCAAGTATTGGAAGAAATAAAAGTACTATTCGAGGAAAACCACAAAGATGTGTAAGTGCAGTGTTTAAAATGATTATTCAAATTAAATTCAAAAAAGCAAATGAATGTTTTCATAACATGAAATCAGATTAAGTTTGAGAAGTGATTGATCTCTAAATTAAATTGAAAGAGTTCCTGTTAATGATCAAACTCTGTTCTTTTTATTCATTCATTTCCTTTAAATATTTTAGCTTGATATAAATAGAAACATATTTGCTTCCAGGAATTCAATTGTAGATCACAGCAGAAATGAAAACTTCCTTCCAACTGTAGCTCTGAGACATGCAGCTTTGGAGAGGAACAAACGATGTGTATTGACATATGTCTACAACAGACTGCAACACATTCGTAAAATGAGATGGGAGTTTGGAAGTATTCTGCCACCGGAAATAAAAATGAATCTGTCAAGAAATGAATTGGAGTGGTTCACCAAGTACAGCAAAATATTAGCAGTTTACATGGGCAGTATTGGTGATTGCACTGGTCTTAACTTGACACAAGATATAAAGCCTCCCAAATCATTATATGTTGAAGTGAAAAGTCTTATTGATTTTGGAAAATTTGAATTAGATTCTGGGGAAGTGATTGTGCTGAGAAAAAATGGAGTTTATCATTTGCCTAGATCTCAGTGTGAAGTCTTGATTAGGCAAGGAATTTTGGAACACATTACTTGATTGGGATTTATTCAACAAGTGCAATTAATTTCTAGGTTAGGTTAGGCATGGGATTTTTATGTAAATTTTTTTTCTATAAATTAAATATGAATTAGTCTTTTTCTCAGAATTAATTCTGTTGATCTGTACAAACCCATTACTTATAAAACACACTTAGTAGGCTATCTATTTCCATTGGGATATTGTTCCATTAAGACCTTTAAAGGCTATTGACAACTTTTAATTTTGAATGATAATGAAAAGACTATATGATATGAAATTAGTATATTATTATGTGTTGAAGTTTATACTTTTTCAGAAATTAAATGTATAAACTTATAATTTTAAAAGAAGGAAAAGAAGGAGAACAAGAAGAGAATTACAATTGCTTTTATAACAATATACGCGCATTTACGGAAGAAATCCGGTACAATCAATATATATTTATTAAAAACATAATTTATTTATTGGCTTGAATAAATTATTACCGAATGCAGGGCATTTAATTTTTCGGGTGCAACAAAATTAAAATTATTCTTTAAAATTACATTTAAAAAACATTATCGTTCAAGAAAATTTCCGTTACTTTCGTAAATGATTGTCACGGCCTCCTCGTCTGGTGAGTGCCGACAAGAGCGCACCTCTCGGACATTTCTCGAAACAAAGTTAAGGAACTTCATTGTGTAATTTATTAAAGTCCCCCTCTCTTAGTGTTTTCCTTCCTGTGTTTTGACGTGAAGAATGGCGAGATCAATGCCAGCACATTGATTTTTTCCGCGAACCTTTCCCAAAATCCACAGGTCGTTGATAAAACCATCAATGCGGGCATCGAAACCGTCGAAATGAGAAGCTTTCGCGTATTCATGCTCGTTCGTTAAATGAAAATACAAGTTTTGGGGTTTTGAAATTGTGCCAGGAAAGTTCGGATAATTCCGTGGCATTTAAACACGGTGGAAGGGATTGAATCGAATGTCTTCCTGCTACATTATATTAGTTTGGAGATTTCTCTCTCGTCGAGGTGGTTCACTTAACAGTAAGTTTTTTCTCGACATTTCTGAAGTGGTACATCGTTGGAGAGAAGAGGCGTCCAACTTTTATTTACATTCCTTTTTTGGCGCATATGCTTGCGTTTTGTTTACTTTAACCTTTTGAATTTACCCGAATAATTCATTTCAGATGCAGAGGATGACTTCTTCAGACTCTTCCTCAAAGTTGTTCTCGGACAGTGGGCAAAAGTGCTATGAACCTAGCAGAACAGATTCTGGCTTTTTATCTGGTGCGAATTTAGTGTCTGAAGAAAATTTATCTGTTGAAAATTTACCCGGCGGACAGAGTGGTTTCAATGTTGATTCAGTTGAGAAAAGTGAACATTCAATGCAGCTTGACAGTGGGGTGGACCTGTGTTTGAACGAAAAATTCAGTGGATTGACATTGCATCAGTCTCATCAGGATGTGGTTAACAATGCAAAAAATAAACTTTCAAATAGTTCAAATTCAAACTTGATAAGTTCAAAAACAAAAGATGGAAATATTAGTGAAGTACTGATTCATCCATGGGAACTGTATTTTCAACAAGACGAGGAAGGAGATACGTAAGTCACATTTAAATTGTTAAAATGTGCTTTTAAAAATGCCAGTGATTGCTTGAATTTGTCAGCTGAATTTTCCCATTATCTGGCATTCTGCAAACAAATTGGTGAACTAATGGGGATTTTATAATATGGTAAAAGATTAATTAATTGACACTTAATGACAAACATGTTAAGCAAGACTTACACAAAGCATTTAGTCTAACCTTGCATTTCTTTATTATTTATCAATACATTTACAATTAATGTAAATAATTTTTAACTACAACATATATTTTGAATTTTCAGACAGCTTCACATAGCCATAATCCAAGGCTTTATTGAAGTGGTACATGCTCTGATTAGAATGGTCCCTCATCCATTCTTCTTAGACATTCACAACGATGTTACTCAGGTATGTCAATGTCTTTTAGTATTTTGGTGTCTGTGGAAGATAAACCCCTTCATGTGAAGTCATTGTTTTTTGTGAGGAGATAAAAATAGCAGGGAGAATGGGAAAAAAGCCTTTCTTTGAGAATTATGATTTTTTTTTTGTCAATTTGAGGGAGCACAGTTTGTACTTTTAATCAAGAGCAGTGTGAGAATTAGTGCATGACATTGGTTGCACATGTCCTTGAGAATTGGTTGCAGCTGGCTAAGCTTTGCTTATCTGAGAAGTTCTCTGATATCCAAAGACATCCCAGGCCATGGGGAAATTCCTCCTTAAATTCTCAGTAGAGACTGAGAGCATTCCCCACTGCAGGCCACAGTGACACATTTTCAAGTGCAGACTGACTGGTCTACAATCACAGACTGACTCATAATCAAATTAGAATAAAATCAATTAGGATTTGTAATGGAAAACTCTGAGTCTGTGATAAGAACCATGTGTTTAAGGACCAAAACAAACACTCCATCTAGTGTTTGTGAACACAAAGAAGAGAAAAATAAAAAATGGGCAGAAGTGAAGGAGAAGAGGGGAGAAGAGAGAAAAAAAGAGGAAAAGAAAGGAGAAGGGAAGAGGAGATAAAGAAGAAAAAAGGTAAAAAGGGAAGAAGAGAAGAAGAGAAGAAAGAGGAAAAAGGGTGAAAAGCAAAAAAACAAAAAATAAAGTGAAAACAGAGAAAAAGAGAAAAAAAGAGAGAAGAAGAGAGAAAATGGAGTGGGTTTCATGAAAAGACCTCCATTGTACTTTTTAATAAATATTTGACCAAAGTACAGTCCAACCTTTGAAACATTGAAATTGGAATTTAATTTGAAGTTTTAAGTTAAATTTATTTTCGTGTAATCTTCGTAATCCTTCTATTCCTAAAAAGAGCAAACATTCTGTTCGTTGAAAGAAACAGTGGCGAATGTTTAAAGCTCATTGAGTTAAGTAACGTTTCAAAGACTTGGTCTTAACGAAATTAGGCCATCACGCAGCCAGTGAAAATCAGAAGAGAAATGTCTAAAAATAACCCTTCTCCTCATGTTTGCTTTATGCATGGGGAAATGGCGGCGGCTGCAGTTTCCGCCAGGTGGGGCGTTCGAGCTGTTACTCAAACATGAGTAGAAAAAGAGGGCAATCGATGTCGAAAAAGTATGTAAATCTCAATGACATAACGTGTGCTGTAAGAACTGACGCGAATGAAAGACTGTTTGCACGCAAATTCTCATTTAGAAGCTGTTGCGGCCGGAGAGGCTCAAAATAACCCATATATTCTCATATAAAATTGTCCGTCTTACCTTTTCTCCATAATTTTCAGGAACAGAAATCTCAAACTTTATTAGCCGGTCATTTTGTCGGAAATAGAAGAAAAGGCACTGGTGTATTTTCAAAAGAATGCGAACTTAAAATAAACAAAAAAATGTCAAAAGTCCAAATATTATTTATAAATAACAGCGGAATGTTTCATTAAATACGACCTAGGGGTCATTTTGATACCTTTTTCCGGCCCAGTGCTGCTCTCGAAAACTGAGGAAAGCAGCCAAATGACAAATGTTAACTGCATCCAATGACAGTAATTATGACAGAGTATAGATGCAGAAAGTTTGGCGACCACTGACTTTGATGATAATGTTTTACTATAATGTTTGC
Source organism: Brueelia nebulosa (assembly GCA_028293925.1). Taxonomy (NCBI): domain Eukaryota; kingdom Metazoa; phylum Arthropoda; class Insecta; order Psocodea; family Philopteridae; genus Brueelia; species Brueelia nebulosa. The sequence continues at coordinate 81,191 of JAQIBA010000011.1, forward strand.
CAAGTAAATTTAATTCTTATCGTGAAATTAAATTTCCTTCGGTGTTTGCCTCTTCTTTTCCTTCCTTATCTCTTTCCTCTCCCACATTTACTTTTCGTCGTACTCTCTCTCTCTCTCTCTCTCTCTCTCTCTCTCTCTCTCTCTCTCTCTCTCTCTCTCTCTCTCTCTCTCTCTCTCTCTCTCTCTCTCTCTCTCTCTCTCTCTCATTTTGAAAGCTTTTTTTTAACTTCAGGGGTCATAATGACCCATCTTTGCATTCAATTGTTAATTCAGAATTTTTTAAAGATTTTGTTGAAATTTGAGTCAAATTTCATAGTTTAAAAAGACCTGATTCATTTTTCTAATGTTAAATCGCTGTTGCAAAGCATAAATGGGCGTACAGTAGCGCTCAAAAATATTTTGACAATACAAAATTTAATAGTTTCTTAGTTAATTATTTTATTGTAAGATTTTATTATGTATTATTTAGTTATCAATACTATTAATAATATCTGTTTCATTAAAATAACAAAATATACAAAACATAACATTCTTTTTAGTCTTGGGCTTTTTCATTTAATACTATTACTGAGTTGTATTATTAGTTGGCATCATATAATTATACAGTGCGGTGCTGAAATTAGGACACTATGAATTTCTGAATATATCACTTACTGTAGGCGTTTATGAATGCCACAGGTACTCAAAACATCTTCTGTTTATGATGATGGAAACTTTAAATATATCAAAATTTGTTGAATCCCGCTTGCTTTTTGCCCAGGTACAATAAAAGGTTTTCACCCTTGTGCACGAAATTAGGACAGTTTGTTATTTCTTGCGATATCGTTTGATAAGTTACATTAAATTCACCACTACAGCGTTTTACTTTTATTTTTCATATTATTAAGCTTAGTTTTATATATTGAGGTATAAAATTGGGGTTTTAGGAGACACAGAAAAACATGGGACGAAAGAAGGCTTTAACACCCACTAAGAGGGCAAAAATTGATATTTTAAAAGCGGACAGAAAAAACATGAGTCAAATATCGAGGGAAATCGGACGCTCGAGCCATTTAATAATAACTATTTAAGTCTGGGTAGCAATTATGGCGTTATATCATAGAAAAAAAGAAAAGGGGCTCTTTCGGAGCGGTATAAAAGGAGGGTTTTGAGGGAAGTGAGCAACAATGTGACAAGCGCATCCCAAATTAAAGCAAAATTGGGCCTCGACTGTTCACGCTGGACAGTGGGACGAGTGCTGAAGAACTCAGACAGCCTCGTTTTTAAAAAAATGATGGCCAAACCTCCCTTAACCGAGCACCATAAGTGTGCAAGACTGGCATGGGCCAAGACTCACATGTCTTGGACTAAATAGTGGGGAAAGTCATCTTTAGCGATGAAAAAACTTTAATCTGGATGGTCCTGATGAGTTTCGGAGCTATTGGCATGACTTCGGAAGGAGCCCAAATTTTTCGAAGAGGCAAAGTGGAGGCAGAGATGTGATGGTCTGGGGAGCGTTTGGAGCAAGAGGTACGAGCGACTTGGTGTTCCTAGAGAATACTTTAACATCAGAGGGATATGTCCAAGTCCTCGAAACCCATCTCCTTCCTCAGGCTACGAGAATGGTTGGTAAAAAATGGACTTTTCGACAAGATAATGCCTCCATCCACTCCTTAAAATTCACCCAAACCTGGCTTCGCGAAAAAAAGTCAGTGTTATGACATGGCCAGCGAAGAGTTCAGATTTGAATCTACTGAAAGTCCTCTGGGGCATACTTGTGAGGCTTTTTTACGCCAACGGCCGACAGTTTTTAACCAAAGAATAACTGAAGTCTGCCATTTTTGAGGGGTGAGACAAAATTTCGAAAACCACCTTAGAAAAACTAATCGCCTCAATGCCAGAGAGAGTATATGATGTTATTCGAGGTAGTGGTAAACCCACACAATATTAGGTATATAGTTTTTCTTATTTTTTTTATGTTTATAAAACTTTTAAAGGGTGTCCTAATTTCGTGCACCAGGCAAAATTTTGTTTTTTTTTAGAATTATAAGTTTTTTTTATTTTTGTGAAACATTCGAATGATTACTTGATTTTAGCCTTAAAACTACACATATCCACAAAATTTTTGGCAACTAAATCCTAAAACCTAAAAGATATGGACAAAATCAAGGGTGTCCTAATTTCGTGCACCGCACTGTAGTATAATTCTACTGTTACTTTTCCATATATTTTAAAAATAAACTGTTTGTTTTTTTTATGTTATATATATTTAATATCAAATTAATATAAAGCATAATTTTAATGAAATTTCACTTTTTATGTCATTCTTACGGGCGGAAAACGATGAATTTTGTATTGTCAAAGTACACTTGAGCGCTGTTGTATATATTCCACTTTTGACCGGTGCCTTAATCATGTCTTCTGTGGTTCCAGGCTCCTCTTCATCTGGCAGTGCTCACCCACCAACCCCGGATCGTCCGTCAGCTGGTGGTGGCGGGGGCGGACGTCTACACGCGGGACAGACATGGCAACACCCCCCTGCACCTCGCCTGCAGGATGGGCGACCTGGAGTGCGTCAAGTCTTTGACGGAGCCCATTTCGGTGTCGGAGGCGGCCAAGGCGGGACTCTTGCACCCGGGGCGCATGCACCAGGTCCCGCAGGACTTCGAGGAGAGGAACTACGAGGGTGAGGGACAATGTTGCCTTGAGAAAGACTCTGTCCGATTGTATGCATGGAAGGTCATCACTGAAGAATTGAAAAAGCGAGGGGAATGCGGAGTTATTTGTTGTTGAACCGGAATGAAAATAAGAAAACAAAGTTATATTTGGACGGGAAGACATTGGGGTTTCCCCGATGTTTCGATGCGATTTCGGACATTCGCGGGCAGACTATTTACAGCCGAAGGAATTTCTGCTTTGGCATCCGTTCAAAAAGAGCTAAAAATTAACTCGAACGTTTTTCCTCTCAACTCCGCGCACCGAAATGGTTGGTTTATAGTCGCCTAATGAAAATGGGAGTTGCGCCTCGCAGACGAGGAACCGCAACGTTAGCAGTCGTCAAAGTGGTGGCAAGCGTTGTGGAGGAAGGAAAATTGGCCGAAATTGGCCGGCGGATACTCCGGAGGCCTTGCCAAATTCCAATGGCGGTGACGTGACGTTTCGCGAGGTTTTCTCGTCGCCCCGTGAGATATTGTCACGTGAATTTGTGACGGGGACTTTCCCTCGCGTCCCGTGTCCATTAAATGTCCCTTTTCTGTCTCTCATCCCCGGCATTTGGGTTGTCTGTTGAGGTTGCTTTTTCATTTTGTTGAGTGTTTTCTCCTTCGGCTTTTTGTCAACGCTGTACTTGAGAAGAGTTTGAGTTGTTTGTAGCTGACTTGGATTCGCCATGGAGAGAGAAGGAGAGAAGGTGATAATTAAGAAAAGAAGAAGAAAAAAAAAACAAAAAAAACGATAAAAGATAAAAAGAAGAGGAAGAAGATGAAGAAAAGTCTAATAAAAGAAGAAATGAAAAAAGAAAAAGAAGAAGAGAAGGACATGAAGAAGAAAAAATGCAATTCATTAAAGATAATATTGTAACATCAACCGAAAGATTGAATACTGTAAACGAACAATTCACAATTTTATTTTTATTAATATTCATTATTGATATTTATTAATTATCAAATATTGTGTGTCATTTCGAGAGTTTCTGACAATGCTTTCATTGCCCACAGGTGAAACTTGTTTACATTTAGCTGCTTACAACGGCCACATGGACGTCCTTAGACATTTGATATGGTTCGGAGCTAACATCAACGCAAGGGTGAGATTTCTGCTTTTCTCTGCCCCCCCCCCCTCTTAATTCCCCTTTCTTAAAAACAAAATGTCCACTCCTCATTTCCAGGAGGACAAGAGCGGAAGGACAGTGCTGCACTTCGCCGTGGAGACACTCAACCACAAACTCCTTCGCTTCCTCCTGGACGAGTGCCCCTTGGGGCCCAACGGACTGCTCATCGACACACGCAATTACGCGGGCCTCACCCCCTACCAGATGGCCCGTCTGCTGGACGGCCAGGTGGCCCAGGACCTCCTGAGCAGAGGGGCCCGCGTGGGGGCAGAGGACAGCGACGAGGACGAGGAGGACCACCCCGACCACAACGTCGACGACGAGGTGAACGAGAACCGGACAAGAAATAAATATAATTACAAAATTCCACAAATACAGTCTTCATACAAATACGTTTCAGATGAATGATTTCGGGGATAACAATTACAGCAGAGAAGCACTTCCGGTACAGTAAAGTCAGCGCGCTACAGTATTCATCCGAACAACATGACGACCAAAGGATAAACCATTAAAGGACCGGATTAACGCTTATCCTTTTTACTGCCTCACATTTGAGACTGTGATTCTTGTGCACGAGGAATCTCCGAAGACATTGGACGAGTTAAAGGATGTCATCTGTTAAGGTTCTGAAGGGATTGACGACTGTGATAAGGTTCTAAACGAGCTCTGTATTTATTGTGGAAGACTCAGCGACGGATTCATAAGAATTGGAACCCTTCTCAAAGCATTATGCATTATATTTAAACGTAAAATTATTAATAAAAATTTTTTCGTATGGTCTCTTCGAATTCGCCAAACCTTTACCATTCTGACAAAAACTAACCGGCCGTACGCTTAACGACCGTTTCCGTTTTAAAGGGGAGAAATTTTTTGCACTTTTGTGTTATTTATTGGTTTATTTGTTTTCTTTCCTTTCGTATTTATTACTACTGCCGTTTAGGAGACAGACCTTTTGATTAACCACCTTGGTTTTATACCTCAACAAGCAACACATGAACTTCCTCAAGCTGAAATCCCAGATATTACACTACCTGATCACTTTGACTGGAGGGCGTACAATGTAGTCTCATCAGTAAAAAACCAAGGAGACTGTGGATCATGTTGGGCTTTTTCAGCCGTAGGTAACATAGAAGGGCAATGGGCTTTGAAAAAGGGGGAACTGTTTTCTCTTTCAGTACAGGAAATACTTGATTGTGATCCTCTTGACGATGGTTGTTCTGAACGTAATCCTTTCAATGCTATTGAAGTAATCGCAGACCTTGGTGGTATCGAAACTGATGATGACTACCCATATAAGGCGAAGCGGGGTAACTGCCAATTTAATGAGAGTAAAGCTAAAGTCCAAGTCGATGGTGCAAAAATAGGCCCATCAGATGAAAATGAAATAGCCAAATGGCTCGTTAAAAATGGGCCCTTATCAGCAGTAATGAATGCAACTCCATTTAGACATTATGAAGGTGGAATATCGCATTTAAATGAGACCGTATGTAACCCCTCAGGGATGAATCATGCAGTATTGATAGTTGGTTTGGGAGTCGAACACTCAAATTCTACAAATGAAGAAATTCCTTATTGGATTATTAAAAATAGTTGGGGTGAAAAATGGGGAGAAAAGGGTTATTTTAGATTATACAGAGGAGATAATACTTGTGGCATAAATTCATTGGTTGCGTCTGCGGTTGTTTAATAAAGTATTGTTTTATTTCTAATAAATTTTTCTTAGTGTAACGCACTATTGTGATGGGGAATTTGCGCTAGGCAAAGAGCCTGGATGAAGATGAAAAGAATCACTGATTATAAAGTATAAACTTCTGCGGCGATCGAAAATAAAATAAAATACATTATGCATTTGGTTCATGACATCATGCAGCAATGGAGTTTTCAGTCCTTTCCTCTCTTTCGTCTCCATTCATTTCCTCCACCACTACTCATTACTCCTCTACCTGCCTCTGTCCATTCATTCTCCTAGTTGTTTTATTCTCTAGTCATGATGATAACAACAGCCGACGAAGTTGTCAAAACGTCGACAACGAAAGTGAAAATGACGCCGTGTAAAAACCAAGTACATAATGTATTTTACTTTAAGATGAAAGAGGATGAATTCTTTAATTATTAATTGAGCATGTATTAGCTAAATATTTTTTGTTGTGTTAAAAATTCAAACTTTTGGAATATAATAACATATTATAGCTGAAGATATTTATGGACTGTAATCGAACATTTTAATGAAATCCTGTGTTCCGCACTCCTACATAAACTTGACCTGGAGGACAAACTCTGAAGTCGTTCAGCCTTTTTAGAAATAAGAAAAGCCGTCGACAATATTTGGCATAAAAATCGTGATGGAACTAAATCAAGACCCACTGAGGACTTTCTATCATATCTCGTCATTAAATCACTCATCAAAGGTTGAGTGTTCCACGTACGACCGTGGCGTGCCATTTTGTATTTATTATAGAACAGTAACTATTGCAGGTATAGTTATTCTCAACCGTCACTCCCAAATAAAAACTGTTTCCCTTCAATCACAATTTCCCATCACAGTGGATCGACACAAGATGACCAAAAACCTCTCAAATCCGTATATGCCAAATACACGAGCAGAAAATAACTCCGTCGTAGTCAACCCCCCGTCAGATTCAGCCAAATACTTGACGGACAAAACGAAATATACTACAACTCCAGACCCGCAAAATTCTACAACCTTAAAAAACCCCTTTTCAGTTTAACTTTAAGCATAAAAACAACACGCATACAAATGTAAGTAATAAATATGTGTGCAATAAAAGAGACATTTAGGAGACAAACGAGTGATTTAACAACCCATATTTCCCCAATTCATTCACATTTGATTTGTGGCTCTGCCATTAACTCGAGTCTATGTATAAAACAACAAAGCAAACGAATTATCACCACAGTCAGACATTCACTTCCAATCAGGCGGTCACACACCGATACAATACCAAGTGAGGGATTAATGTTTGAACACTGTATTACGAATACTGTGTTACAGATTGCTTTTAATTCTTGGCAGGCAAAATGAGGTTGAGTGAGTTGAGTTCGCTGTTGTTATTCTCATTCATCCCCTGCATACTGGGGGTGATGATGCCGGAGTGGTTGAGGGTGGGCCCCGTCGACGACCCGGAGGCGGTTCGTCTGAGCCAGGCCACCCTCCTCGAGTTATCCGACGAGACGTCTCAACATGTGGGTGAAGAGCTCCAGCTTTTCCAGGATTTCATTCGACGCTACGACAAAGTCTATGCAGATGAGGAGGAATTCAGGAAACGTTTTGGTATTTTTAGAGAAAACTTGAATAAAATAGAACAGCTTGGTGAATCGGAACAGGGAACAGCACAGTATGGCATAACACAGTTCTCAGACTTAACAGACACTGAAATGAAAAGACACCTTGGTTTTATACCTCAACAAGCAACACATGAACTTCCTCAAGCTGAAATCCCAGATATTACACTACCTGATCACTTTGACTGGAGGGCATACAATGTAGTCTCACCAGTAAAAGACCAAGGAGGCTGTGGATCATGTTGGGCTTTTTCAGCCGTAGGTAACATAGAAGGGCAATGGGCTTTGAAAAAGGGGGAACTGTTTTCTCTTTCAGTACAGGAATTACTTGATTGTGATTATACTGATTGTGGTTGTGATGGAGGTTACCCTACTAGTGCTATGGAAAGCATCGTAGAACTTGGTGGTATCGAAACTGATGATGACTACCCATATTTAGCTATAGGTGGTGAGTGCCGTTTCAACAAGACTAAAGCTAAAGTCCAAGTCGATGGTGCAAAATTAGGCCCATCAGATGAAAATGAAATAGCCAAGTGGCTCGTTAAAAATGGGCCCTTATCAGCAGTAATGAATGCAACTCCATTTAGACATTATGAAGGTGGAATATCGCATTTAAATGAGACCGTATGTAATCCCTCAGGGATGAATCATGCAGTATTGATAGTTGGTTTGGGAGTCGAACACTCAAATTCTACAAATGAAGAAATTCCTTATTGGATTATTAAAAACAGTTGGGGTGAAAAATGGGGAGAAAAGGGTTATTTTAGATTATACAGAGGAGATAATACTTGTGGCATAAATTCATTGGTTGCGTCTGCGGTTGTTTAATAAAGTATTGTTTTATTTCTAATAAATTTTTCTTAGTGTAACGCACTATTGTAATGGGGAATTTGCGCTAGGCAAAGAGCCTGGATGAAGATGAAAAAGTATGTATTTTTTAATTGTTAAATGAGCATGATTATAGAGTTAAATATTTTTTGTTATGTTAATAATTGGAAATTTTGGAATAAAAAAACACATTATAGCTGAAGATATTTACAAACTGTAATGGAACATTTTAATGAAGTCCTGTGTTCGGCACTCCTAAAGTAACTCTGTCAATCAATTATTTTAACTCAATCGTCTTCTTTTGAACTCTGATAGTGGCAGTTGTTAAGATTCAGCTTATCCTTCTGACTGCCTCACATTTGGACTGATATTCTTATCATTATTATCCACCAATTTGGATTTCGAAAATCACATTCTGCAGCTGTCTGGTACATAAACTCGAGTCTGGGGGACTGCTCTCAAGTCCTTCAGCCTTTCTAGACATCAGTCAAGTCTTCGACCACGGCTGCCCAAGATCCACTGAGGATTTTCAATTTCGTCATTACATCATTTATCAAAGGCTGTGTGTTCCATGTACGATCGCGGCGTACCCATTTTCGACTTTTATACAACAGTAACTATTATTGGAGTTCATGTCAGAACGTGGTGGTGAGCAGACGTATATTTTTCTTCAGAAGCAAGTTCGAGAGTTTTTGCGATAAGTACAATCTAAATTTAAATTCAAAAGTACTGAAAAAGCTAATAATGGATTCTGAAGTATGAAAAATATGTTAACTTTAATTTTACTTTACTTACTTTACTTTTCTTTAACCCGCTTCTCCCAAACTGTAGTTCGACTTTCCGTACTTTAACAAACTCATCCATAAATATCACAATGGACAATTTCTTCACTAGTGTACCACTTGCTGAAGAAACTTTTGAAGAACGGTATAACTTTAGTGGGTACTCTTCGACAAAATAAAAAAGAAATTCCGGAAGAGTTAAAACCCAATAAAAGTAAAGAAGTATATTCATCACAGTTTCTTTTTTAACGCAATATAACATTGGTGAGCTACGTTCCTAAAAAAAATAAAACTGTGATATTGCTGAGCACCATGCACAATGATGCATCCATCACAGAAGATAGAAAAAAAAGCCGGAGATAATTACATACCAAAGTTGGTTAACAAAACCAAAGGAGGTGTAGATGTGATGGACCAGATGATACGTACATACAACTGCAAACGTCAAACTCGGAGATGGCCGTTCGCTTTGCTTTTATTTTGTTCACACACCAGCACCCTGATTACCAAAAAGGCGTGAGTCATAAAAGAAGATCATTTCTTTTTGACTTAGCCAAAGAACTAATTGCCCCATATATGGCTCAACGTTCCAGCATTGAAACTTTGCACCGACCTGTAAGGGATGCAATGAAAAATATTCATCATTCTGGTAATAAGGCTTTTATTTTATATTTTTGAGTATTTTGCTTTGTTTTTCCTTTTCTCCTGCACTTGATAATCCTGTAAAGAAATATGAGGTCCACAGTTCAGCAAATGCTTATCTACAGCACAGATAAGGTGGCTAATCGCTGTGGACTCCATTCATTCATTCATTTTATATAACGAGTCTTATGTTGAATAGAGAAGCGTTAAGACACAAGTTTTTTTGCGGAGAACGCCTTCCTTCCCCAACAATCCATATAACAATAGTGTGAAGATGCATGGCACAGCTTCGACTGGTCACGCCTCGATAGTGTCATTGGAGTTAAGTCACACAAATATTAATATAACATGTATAAATTAAGTGGGGTGTCATTTTTTATTATCCAAATTTTTAATAAAATTCAAAAAGAAAACCAATTTTTATAATACTGTCAGTAAATATACATGAGTATATTTACTGACTGAAAATGTTGTGGTAAATTTTTAAGTAATAAAATTTCGGATCACAGAATTCAGTCCTCAATGACTTTCCCCTGGTCAATTCTTTCTTTCTTCTTTTTACTACAAAAAACCAAAATAAGTGAAACCAAAAAAATTAATATAAAATCTAACTATATCAATAAAATGAAAAAAAATGATAAAACGTTGGGATTCGAACACCTCGGTGAAGTACTGTCAGTGGACTCTCCACCCGCTACAGTACCTTACATGTTCATTCAGGCGCTGTGCAACCGAACAAACCGAACAAAATGTTCCCAAAAACCCCGCGACCCTAAAGGAAAAGCGGGTTAAAGAAAAGTCAGTCAGTCAATTGGGATTCGAACCCCGTCTTTTCTGCTCCCAAATCCATTACCCTTCACACTCAGCCAAACATTTATTATTTCACCACGAGCACTTCCGAAATATTCCGAGTTGAACCGAAGTCCCGTACGGACGGACGGACGGACGGAAGGTCGGATTACTATTATTAAACGGTTTTTATTAAACGGTTTTATTTAACTTGGTTTTCATGTCTGTCTGTCTGTCTGTCTGTCTGCAAAGACCGAGAATCAAAACTTTGAAGCAAAATTTGACCCGTTTCCCTCGAACCGATTTCTTTCAAATTTAGCCCACACTTTCGTTTTTGCTGACAATTCAAATTTGTGAAAAAATTTTTTAAATTGGTGCTCAGATAAAAATAAAAAAATTCCCAAAATCTAATTATTTGGTCAACTTAGGATTCTTGAAGAGATAACCTTATCTCGGCCGATGAATGAGCGCATTGTGAATATATTCTGCTATCACTTTACAACTCAGCTGAAACCGTTTAATAATAATAACAACATTCTGAGGATTGCTTCCCTCTGCAGTTTTTGTCCGGAGATTAAACTCCACACAGAGTGCTTTTCAGTCTTATGTTTTTTTCTTTGTAACGTAAAACTAAAAAGTAATTTAAAACGTAAAAATAACGTAAAAAAAAAAAAAATTTAAAAATTTTTTAAAGTTAAACGGTTTTATTTCAAGTGCACTAAAAATTAAAAAGATAATTTGTGATCAATTTTTTTGTTTATAAAACCGTGGGGCGTTATTACACCTTCTGCGACATGTATAATTTTTATCCTGTATAACGGCCCACGGTTTTATAAACAAAAAAATTGATCACAAATTATCTTTTTAATTTTTAGTGCACTTGAAATAAAACCGTTTAACTTTAAAAAATTTTTTTATTTTTTTTTATTTTACTTATTTACATTTACACTAATTTCATTGTAGGCAACCACAGTCATCGCTTTTGCTTTCTCTCGGGTTTTACAAAACTTTTCTCCGTTTATTGCATCGTCCATTAAAAACCTCCAGAGAAATGAATGGTCATTAAGTATTTTAAAACCTTATAAATTACAAGAGCTATTAATAAAATAAAGTGTTTGTTTGAAGTTTTCGGAACTGATTTATTAATCCACTATTACCTGAACTTCAGATTTAGCAGACAAATGTTATATTTAACAACCGATATTTCCCCAATTTATTCACATTTGATTTGTGGCTCTGCCATTAACTCGAGTCTATGTATAAAACAACAAAGCAAACGAATTATCACCACAGTCAGACATTCACTTCCAATCAGGCGGTCACACACCGATACAATACCAAGTGAGGGATTAGTGTTTGAACACTGTATTACGAATACTGTGTTACAGATTGCTTTTAATTCTTGGCAGGCAAAATGAGGTTGAGTGAGTTGAGTTCGCTGTTGTTATTCTCATTCATCCCCTGCATACTGGGGGTGATGATGCCGGAGTGGTTGAGGGTGGGCCCCGTCGACGACCTGGAGGCGGTTCGTCTGAGCCAGGCCACCCTCCTCACGTTATCCGACGAGACGTCTCAACATGTGGGTGAAGAGCTCCAGCTTTTCCAGGATTTCATTCGACGCTACGACAAAGTCTATGCAGATGAGGAGGAATTCAGGAAACGTTTTGGTATTTTTAGAGAAAACTTGAATAAAATAGAACAGCTTCGTGAATCGGAACAGGGAACAGCACAGTATGGCATAACACAGTTCTCAGACTTAACAGACACTGAAATGAAAAGACACCTTGGTTTTATACCTCAACAAGCAACACATGAACTTCCTCAAGCTGAAATCCCAGATATTACACTACCTGATCACTTTGACTGGAGGGCATACAATGTAGTCTCATCAGTAAAAAACCAAGGAAAATGTGGATCATGTTGGGCTTTTTCAGCCATAGGTAGTGTTGAAGGGCAATGGGCTTTGAAAAAGGGGGAACTGTTTTCTCTTTCAGTACAGGAATTACTTGATTGTGATCATGTTGATAAGGGTTGTGATGGAGGTTATCCGTCATTAGCTTTTTACGAAATCATGAGACTTGGTGGTATCGAAACTGATGATGACTACCCATATAAGGCGAAAAATGGTACCTGCAAGTTTAATAAGAGTAAAGCTGAAGTCCAAATTGATGGTATGGCTTTATTTTCACATGATGAAATGAAAATAGCCAAGTGGCTTGTTAAAAATGGGCCTGTGTCAGTAGTAATTAATGCACTTCCTTTTTTTCAATATAAAGGGGGAATTGCCCATCCAAATAATACCTGTTGTGATCCTTTTGCTGTAAATCATGCAGTATTGATAGTTGGTTTGGGAGTCGAACACTCAAATTCTACAAATAAAGACATTCCTTATTGGATTATAAAAAACAGTTGGGGTGAAAAATGGGGAGAAAAGGGTTATTTAAGATTATACAGAGGAGATAATACTTGTGGTATAAATTCATATGCTGTGACTGCTATTATATTGCCATAGACCTTGGACTTAGACGAAGGTTGTTTCGACTGTACTCATAAGAAGTGGTTTATTAGTAAGAATTTTCTTTTTTCTTTGCAAAAAAACGAAAACGATTGTGCGTTTTAGTTTCATTTTAAAGAAAAGAGTGTTTTTTTAATTTTTCAAAGAATATGTATTGAGAGAAATATTAAGTTTTCTTAAAAATGTGAGATTTTATGGAAATTATACAAACTTTTCAAATGTAAAAATATGTTTTTTTTTATCTTACTTATTTTCCATTTGTCTGTCTTCGGGCGTTACGATTTTTAATAAACTGCTATAAATTCTTTATCAACTAGTGTTCCCTCTCTGTAATTTTCCCTTCAATGTAGTTTTCAGCATCAACTTATTAGCTGACACTTTCGGTTCCTTCCATCCCATTCAAAGCGCACGAGTTTCGTATATTCTAGACATTTAGAAAATCATAGGAAGAAAGTCAAGCCACCATTTTTCCTTCTTTTAATTGCCTTTCAATCAGAACATTGCGCCGGCACTTAATCAAAGCAAGCGTCAGGCAAATAAGATTGCCACGCAAGTCCGAACGCGTAGAAGAATACAAAATGGCCGCTGACGAATGAAAAGCGCACCCCTGAGTTCCGACCATTCTTAGCTTATGACAGCTGAGAGGAACCGCCGCATATGGTGACTCCAGCCTTCGCTTATGGTGACGATCATTCTGGAAGTGGTGCGACTGTTCCGGAACACTCTCGAACATTTTTAGCTTATGTGTGACGCATTAATACCCCTCCCAATTAGACAACATACTCAGGCACACACGAACACTCGCAGCCATTTAATTTATAGTGGCTAACCAACATGCATCATTGATAAATCTTCTACAAATATAATTATTTAATTGAAGTAAATAATTTAAAAAAGCAGCACCTGTTGCCCATTACTTTACACAGATAAGTAAAAAGGATTCCTTAAAAATTCCCCTTAATACTGTCCATACACTGTATAAAGGCCCTCTAAACGTTATAAAATATAAAAGCTCAAATAAAGTGTAAAGAGGGCCACCCTCCTCAAGTTATCCGACGAGAAGTCTCAACATGTGGGTGAAGAGCTCCAGCTTTTCCAGGATTTCATTCGACGCTACGACAAAGTCTACGCAGATGAGGAGGAATTCAGGAAACGTTTTGGTATTTTTAGAGAAAACTTGAATAAAATAGAACAGCTTGGTGAATCGGAACAGGGAACAGCACAGTATGGCATAACACAGTTCTCAGACTTAACAGACACTGAAATGAAAAGACACCTTGGTTTTACACCTCAACAAGCAACACATGAACTTCCTCAAGCTGAAATCCCAGATATTACACTACCTGATCACTTTGACTGGAGGGCATACAATGTAGTCTCATCAGTAAAAAACCAAGGAGACTGTGGATCATGTTGGGCTTTTTCAGCTGTAGGTAACATAGAAGGGCAATGGGCTTTGAAAAAGGGGGAACTGTTTTCTCTTTCAGTACAGGAATTACTTGATTGTGATTATACTGATTGTGGTTGTGATGGAGGTTACCCTACTAGTGCTATGGAAAGAATCGTAGAACTTGGTGGGCTTGAAACTGAAGATGACTACCCTTTTAAGAACAAAAAGGATAATTGCCGTTTGGACATGAGTAAAATTAAAGTTCATATTGACGGTTTTGTCCAACTTCCAAAGGATGAAATGAAAATAGCCAAATGGCTTGTTAAAAATGGGCCTGTGTCAGCAGCTGTGAATAGTGATGCATTGATGTTTTATACAAACGGAATTTTCAATCCAGTTTGTAACATTCATGATTTAAATTAAGGAGTATTGATAGTTGGTTTTGGAGCTGAGTACTCAAATTCTACAAATGAAAAATGGCAAATACACGCACAGAAAATAACTCCGTCGTAGTCAACAACCCGTCAGATTCAGCCAAATACTTGACGGACAAAACGAAATACAGTAAGGCCCCGCATAACGAACGCCGCGCACAACGAATTTTCGCACAACGAACGCTTTTCTTGGGCGAAAATGCGACTCGTACAATGAACCTGTCCCGTATAACGAACCATTTTTTGGGGATTTCCTATAATTTTTTTTTGGGCAATCGATTTCTTCGAAAGGACATGCCGCCAAATTCTTTTCCGCGCATTCCGCCGACTTCTGCAAACAGTCCTTTTCCAGGAAATTTGGAGGAGCAAGGACTGTTCCTCCATCCCCTCCTTCCCTTTTTTAAACTACACCAAAATTTGCCTGTTATTGTTCTGTTGTTTCCTGCAGTGATTGTCTGAAGAATTGTGCATGAGACTTTACAAGGCCTTAAATAGTGTGTGTTCCTCCTTATTTCACCTCCTCATGGTCCACTAACATCATCTCTTATTCTTGCTCTGTTCATCCCTCAGATAAGGGATAAACATAAGAAACTGCGCATTGAGTTTTGGCAATTTTTTGCTTCCGCTCGGAACGGATTAATCAGTTAAACATAGAAGTATATGGGAAATCGGGTTTCGTACAACGAACGCACTCCGGGAACGAATTACGTTCGCTGTGGGGGGCCCTACTGTATACTACAACTCCAGACCCGCTAATTCTACAACCTTAAAAAACCCCTTTTCAGTTTAACTTTAAGCATAAAAACAACACGCATACAAATGTAAGTAATAAATATGTGTGCAATAAAAGAGACATTTAGGAGACAAACGAGTGATTTAACAACCCATATTTCCCCAATTCATTCACATTTGATTTGTGGCTCTGCCATTAACTCGAGTCTATGTATAAAACAACAAAGCAAACGAATTATCACCACAGTCAGACATTCACTTCCAATCAGGCGGTCACACACCGATACAATACCAAGTGAGGGATTAATGTTTGAACACTGTATTACGAATACTGTGTTACAGATTGCTTTTAATTCTTGGCAGGCAAAATGAGGTTGAGTGAGTTGAGTTTGCTCTTGTTTTTCTCATTCATCCCCTGCATTCTGGGTGTGATGATGCCGGAGTGGTTGAGGGTGGGCCCCGTCGACGACCCGGAGGCGGTTCGTCTGAGCCAGGCCACCCTCCTCGAGTTATCCGATGAGAAGTCTCAACATGTGGGTGAAGAGCTCCAGCTTTTCCAGGATTTCATTCGACGCTACGACAAAGTCTACGCAGATGAGGAGGAATTCAGGAAACGTTTTGGTATTTTTAGAGAAAACTTGAATAAAATAGAACAGCTTGGTGAATCGGAACAGGGAACAGCACAGTATGGCATAACACAGTTCTCAGACTTAACAGACACTGAAATGAAAAGACACCTTGGTTTTATACCTCAACAAGCAACACATGAACTTCCTCAAGCTGAAATCCCAGATATTACACTACCTGATCACTTTGACTGGAGGACGTACAATGTAGTCTCACCAGTAAAAGACCAAATTCTCTGTGGATCATGTTGGGCTTTTTCAGCCATAGGTAGTATTGAAGGGCAATGGGCTTTGAAAAAGGGGGAACTGTTTTCTCTTTCAGTACAGGAATTACTTGATTGTGATCATGTTGATAAGGGTTGTCTTGGAGGTGACATGGTAAGTGCTTTTAAAGAAGTCATGAAAATTGGTGGGCTTGAAACTGAAGATGACTACCCATATGTGGGCGCAGTTGAAAATGATTGTTACTTTCACAAGAGTAAAATTACAGTTGATATTGACGGTTTTGTTCAACTTCCAAAGGATGAAATGAAAATAGCCAAATGGCTTGTTAAAAATGGGCCTGTGTCAGCAGCTGTGAATGCTGATCCATTGTTTAACTATACTAAAGGGATTATCCAGCGAAGTATATGTGACCCTGAAAAATTAGATCATGGAGTGTTGATAGTTGGTTTTGGAGCTGAGTACTCAAATTCTACAAATGAAGAAATTCCTTATTGGATTATTAAAAACAGTTGGAGTGAGGAATGGGGAGAAATAGGTTACTTTAGATTATACAGAGGAAATAATACTTGTGGCATTGGTTCATATGTAAGTTCTGCTGTGGTTAATAAATAAACCAAGAATGTTTTATTAATAACTTATCTTAGTGTAGCGCAGTAATTACGACAGATTATTACGCCTTCTGTTTTCGCGGTAGGCAAAGGGTTGAGAATAAAAGCACGTATTTTGGCATAATTTTACTCACTACAAGTTTTTCAACCGACCGACTTCCCATTATTCTTTTTAGAACGTTTATTTTCATTCTAAAGAAAAGTATGAATGATTTTTGTGTTGTTCAAAACTTCCGACTATATGAAAATTATGCAAACTTTTGAATTATAAAAACATATTATAGCTCAAGATAACAACAAACAGCGTTTTGTATTATATTTGAACACTTTTAAAATTATTAATAAAACTTTATCCCTATGGGTTTTTGTTCGAATTAGTAATAACCTTTTCCATTTAGGCCAGCGGTTTGCAATCTTTTTGTACCGGCGCCCCCTTTATAAAAAAAAATTGGTACGCCCCCCTTTAAAAAACAAAAAACAAATTGCTGCGCCCCGTTAATTTATTTAATAATCAAATTTCATAAATACTCAACTGATATTATAGTTTATTTAATTGGCTGCAAAATAATATACAATACTATGTAAAAATATTGATATAATATATTTATTAAAAGAAATATAATAACAGAAGAAAAAAGGAGATATATTTTTGGTTTGTATTAGAAAATGATATTTTGGAAACATCTACACGCCCCCTTGCAACGGTCTCGCGCCCCACAAATTGGTCTCGCGGGGGCGCCCCACAAATTGGTCTCGCGGGGGCGCCCCACAAATTGGTCTCGCGGGGGCGCCCCACAAATTGGTCTCGCGGGGGCGCCCCACAAATTGGTCTCGCGGGGCGCCCCACAAATTGGTCTCGCGGGGGCGCCCCACAAATTGGTCTCGCGGGGGCGCCCCACAAATTGGTCTCGCGGGGGCGCCCCACAAATTGGTCTCGCGGGGCGCCCGACAAATTGGAAACCACTGATTTAGGCGTTTATTTACATTAACCTCTGCTTGATAAAGAAAAACCGTTTATGTTGTGAGTTCTGTTTACGGTTTCCTCTTCAGTGAGGGAGTTTAACAAGAAATGTGCAGACTTTAATTATGAATTACTGACCATTTTCCGTTTTAAAGGGGAAAAATTGTTGCGTAAATTGTTGATTTAATTATTAATAGGAGGGAGATCCGTTCGCAAAAGGGTTCGCACAACAAATTAACGGGTTAAACTCGTGAAACCAACCTACTCATTTAAAATAAACAAAGTTTTATCATTCACGATAATTCTTAGTTATCTCTCTCTGAAAATTCACTCCGCCCTTTTTCCGTCGTTAAAAATTCAAAACATTAAGCGTCTCAATTTGTGTTTAATGTTTTTTGGTTTTCGAATATTGAGAAAAAAACCGGTTAACTGAATCGCTCAAAGAGAACCTTTGACAACGGATTATATTACATTAGTAGGATACACTCATATCTCTCTGTAACGGCCAACTAAAATAAGGAACGTTTTTGATTTATGACATAAAATGTTATAGCGGCCAAACGAACTGCTCTTATTGATATTGCTGAGAAGGTAATATGGCTCCCTTGCCTATTTCCACTAAAGGAACACCCCATTGGGTTGTGCCTGGACCTGAATCCTCTTATGACACCTATCGTAACAAAGTAAATAAATTTGTGACATGTCATTACCCCCTTTGGTTATTTGACACAGTTGCATTTTTGTCATTTTTTTCTGGACAAATTAAGTTTCACATTTAGTAATTGGAACATTGTGTTTCACAAACCTTCCTTTTTTGGATTTTAAAGGCAGTCTATATTGACATGATTGTCATTCTGCTAATGCTTGTAATATGACTCCTCTCATATCCATGGCCCACATTGTGTCATATAAAATTTATTGTTTATATTTTGTTTTTGGATGTTTGCTTTGTTTTACTGAAAACAAGCAATAGCTCTGAAAATTATGACAAATTCAATTCAGATATTTCAATTCAAGCTTTTGGGGAATGAATTGCAATTTATGTCCTCTCAAAGCCTTTACAAACCCCTTTATTACATCTGTGACTTTTGTCCTGAATTGAATTATACTGAAATTCAATATATTTATTATAATAACATATTACCTTCACCTAATGTTGAGTTGTCATTATGTCAACCTTTAGAAATAAATATTTTTATTAACAGTATTTGGTTCTTTTGTTTGCTCTACTTAAAAAAATACATAGGCCAATAGATAAGGAACATTTTAACAGATTTTCATTTAAGTGTTCCAATTTTTACATAAGACATCAAAAACAAAGTAGGGGGCCCTAATACCACCTTTTTCGACATATTTTACGACTGCTAAGGGGGGAATTTAATCAAAAATTAAAAAACATTAAATTGTAACTGCAACTGCGCACAAAATATTCTAGCCTAAGCGCTATAAAAATTTAAAACTGCAACAACTTGCACTTTAACGATTGCGGTTGATAGGGACGTTTTTTCCATGCTTACAAAGAAATAAACGGTCGTTAAATATTTTACAGCCTTATTAATTACAAACGCTCAAATAAAGTGTTTACAATTCGTCAACGGATTATTGGAACTGATTTATGGATCCTCACTTTCCGTAAACGTCAGATGAAAAACGAGAATTCATTGTCCGCTTAAACCTCGTTTAAGCGGACGTTTCTGGAAAACGAGACGTTTAGGTGACAGAAGTTACGCGTAACGACCTATATTTCCCCAATGCAAATGCAAAAGCAGCACTCCCACTTCCTCTGTGGCTCACCCATTAACTCGAGACTCACTATAAAACAACAAAGAGCGCGAGTTATCACCACAGTCAGACATTCGCTTTCAAACAGGCGGTGACACGCGAGTATAACACCAAGTGAGCAACCAGTGGTTGAGTATTACGACTTGATTCTTCGTTTTCGTTTTGCTTTCATTCTTTTATTTTTCAGCAGGCAAAATGAAGTTCAGTGAGTTGAGTTTGCTCTTGTTTTTCTCATTCATCCCCTGCATTCTGGGTGTGATGCCAGGGGGCATCAGCGAGATCCCCGTCGACGACCCGGAGGTAGTTCGTCTGAGCCAGGTCGCCCTCGCCAAGATGAACGAAGGAAAGCGCGGCGATGGAGCGTCTAATCTCGTGGAAATCGTGAAGGCTTCGAGGCAGGTGGTGGCGGGCACTTTGACGAGGCTCACCCTGAGGGTGTCCGAGGGCGAGAGAAAGAGGCTCTGCCAGGTGCAGATTTGGGAGCAGCCGTGGTTGGACAAAACGGAAGTAACTTTCGAAGACTGCACGGAAGAAGGGGAGGCGAGCGGGGGCACAAGCAAACGGAGTGCAGATGATGTGAGTAAAGAACTCGAGCTTTTTCATGATTTTATTAAAACCTAAGAGAAAGTCTACGCTGATGACGAGGAATTTAAAAAACGTTTTCATATTTTTAGAGAAAACTTGAATAAAATAGAACAGCTTGGTGAATCGGAACAGGGAACAGCACAGTATGGCATAACACAGTTCTCAGACTTAACAGACACTGAAATGAAAAGACACCTTGGTTTTACACCTCAACAAGCAACACATGAACTTCCTCAAGCTGAAATCCCAGATATTACACTACCTGATCACTTTGACTGGAGGGCGTACAATGTAGTCTCGTCAGTAAAAGACCAAGGAGGCTGTGGATCATGTTGGGCTTTTTCAGCCGTAGGTAACATAGAAGGGCAATGGGCTTTGAAAAAGGGGGAACTGTTTTCTCTTTCAGTACAGGAATTACTTGATTATGATTATACTGATGGTGGTTGTGGTGGAGGTATGCCTTTAAATGCTTTTGTAGTAATTGCATACCTCGGTGGTATCAAAACTGATGATGACTACCCATTTAAGGCGAAGCAGGGTAACTGCCAGTTTAATGAGAGTAAAGCTGAAGTCCAAATTGATGGTATGGCTTTATTTTCACCTGATGAAATGAAAACAGCCAAGTGGCTTGTTAAAAATGGGCCTGTGTCAGCAGCTGTGAATGCTGATCCATTGTTTAAGTATACTAAAGGGATTATCCACCCAAGTATATGTGACCCTGAAAAATTATATCATGGAGTGTTGATAGTTGGTTTTGGAGCTGAGTACTCAAATTCTACAAATGAAGAAATTCCTTATTGGATTATTAAAAACAGTTGGGGTGAGGAATGGGGAGAAATAGGTTACTTTAGATTATACAGAGGAAATAATACTTGTGGCATTGATTCAGATGTAAGTTCTGCTGTTGTTAATAAATAAACCAAGGTTATTTTTTACCAATAAACTTTTATTTTGATAAGAAGGGTCAAAATGTAGTTGTCATAACCAATTTGTTACAGTTCAGTCATATTCAGCATTTTTTGGTAATAAAGCTTTTATTTTCTATTTTTAATTCTGAGTTCTTTTGCTTTCTTTTTCCTTTTCTCCTGCACTTGAAATCGTAGCGTTTCGTGATGTGACACGCCTTCCCTGATAACTCCGGCATTTGCCTACAGAATAAGTATCAGAGTTTCAATGTTTACAACCGGAAGATAAGCCTCTTCTGATATATCACTTTAAATTTTCTCCAATTACGTTCCGAATAAATGTGTCAAGTGTTTGTTTGATCACCCTCAGAAAATAACTGAGCCCTAACGAAAAGTAACATAAGAGTAAATAATACCTTCGATTCTCTTCTCTTCGTCTTCTTTCCATTTGGTCAATATACTTTTTATTCGGCTTTCCTGCGGAATAAACTTTCCACCTCAACCCTCAGTCTCTTGTTTTCTGTGTTTTTCCAATTTATCGACCCACTCACCCTTATTTTTTGTTTGATTAATCTCTCTGGGTGCAGACACGATGGGCGATTTTATTATTATTATTATTATACTTTTAAAGCGCTATTTCAGCTTTATAAATATAAATTTATAATTAAAACAGTAAATGACAAATAAATAGAACAGTGCGTAAACACGTATGTTAAAATGGTTGGTGTATTTTAAATAAATACAATAAAATTATTTTAATCTCATATATAAAGGGATAGTGATTGATATTAAAATTTGGTATATAAAATTATTTGTCAATAACCATCAACTTACTAATATATAGGTGTATATTTTTTATTAAAATGTGTTTAAGAGATTTGGGTGTTCGTTTGTGCGTGCGGTGTTAGTATCAATAAATTAGAACGAAAGAGGGATCGTTATGGGTAAAGGTCCCTGATTGCCTCCCTCACCCCGCGACCCTGATGGATGAGCAGGTCGCCAAAAGAAAGATAGATATGTCAGTAAGTCAGCTAAATGCCAACACGACGCAAACACTTGACAACTAGACATAAAGGTTCGTTTTTCACTGGAAACTCCGTATTTTCAGCGCCTTCTAATGAAAAGGTTTAGGTTTGTCATTTGGCGTCAGGATTTGTAGTTATGTCCTGCCTGGATGGCCTTCGCTGATAAAAGTGTTAGCAGCTCTTAGAGGACACTATAATTCAGTACAATTAAAATCACCGAAGTAAAATTCGATGGGTATATTATGAGAAAAGAGAACAGCACCTTACAACCAAATCAAGTCGTTTAACGATTGCTTCTGCAAACGATGGATAATTCAAATCATTTTTTTGATTCAGGTGCAAAGGTTATCGCGACTAGTGTCAACAGCCTGCGTTGGGCTAAGCTTTATCATCTCCTACAAGTATTCTTTTTATTCGCATAGATTGATTTATTTCAAACTCTGAATGATTTATGGTTCAGAGAATAAATAATTCAACGAACAAGTCGAAGGTGACTCTAATTAGCAAATGATAATGAATGTCAGCAGTGGCGTGGCAGAAAATCTTTATCGAGATTTCCGCAGCAAGATGTTGAGTATTTTACGCTCATTTTATATCTTTAACATTTGTTTTTCAGAGGTGATACTTCCCGAACCTTTGCATGGATCGGTTGTGTTCCTAACGAACCCGCCCTTACAACGACTTTGGAGGAAGGCTTACCCGTGTTGTAATTAGTTTGTCTTGCGTATTATACTGAAATTATGAATATTTATAACAATAATTATGATACCAATAATAGAGATGAAACATTTATGGCAAAATATTTCAACGGTTTTATTAATTTAAACATGGAGGCACGATTGTGTGTGTTCGAAAATTCAAATAAAAGCCCTGTGTAAAGTATTATGAAAAAATAAATTATTTGGCGATATCATAAGTAATTATTAATATAAATAAAATAATTAATAATTGAATAATTAAAATAACATAATTATTCGTATGAATTGCATTAAATAATTATTATACTGAATAATATTTAAAATTATCGTAAATATTTCAGTAAAAATACAATAGTCATTATAAGTGCGATTTATAATTGAGAAGTTTATTCAAATTAGAGGCTATCCGAATAAGCATTTATCTTTTTCTATTATTTAATTATATTTATTTTTTATATTTATCTCTGAAATTATAACGTCGGATTAAGCGCCAGTTTAATTCTCATGTATTCTCACGTCCTAAATCACCTTGAATTCCTTTTTATTACAGATGTTCATTGTTTATCCAGTTGTTAAAAATTCGAGGACGACCTACTGCTCCTCCTCCCAAAAAAGGCTAACAATAATTGGAAATCGTTCAGTGGCGATTGTCAAGAATTTTTCAATCCTTAAATTTTCTCACCTCTATTTTAAACCCCTGAATAATTTTTTCTATCCCTAATGTGTTTTCTTGTACATTTCTTGTCAAGTACATTTTCTTTTATCATTCAAGTCGAAATGAGTCCTAAACATCAAGATTTGAGTGTATTAATGGATAAAATATTCAGTTTGTCTGAGTAATCCTATAACAACATTGACTTGGTATTAAATTTTAGGTAATAAATTTACTTATCCTGCACTTTTCCAGAATTCAATCCTCAATGAATTAATCATTTCTTTTCCTATTCAAAAAAACCTTTAGTTCAAAAGTGTTCAGATTCTTTAGCCCTGGCTTACATAAGAGTGGACATCTGAATATATGGAGGGTCAATTACAGAGGATAAACACTGCTTTTTGGTTAATATTATGAGTAATGTTTGCAAAGTAAATTACAATGATCAATATGATGCACCCAATACCACTGCAAGTATATCTCTGATCAGAGTTGCTGAAACTTTTATGAAAAAAGTCAAGAAGTAAAACTCCGTCTACAGATTTTTTACTAATGATATAATAATCCACTTGAAACTTAATAGAAAAATGTCAATGTTGTTGAAAGTAACCCTAATAACCTAATCTTCTTCCTGTCTACTTCCTGTTTGCATCCCTCTCCTTTGACATAAGCATTCTCTTTTAGATAATGATCTCTTTGAGCATGTTTTTCTGTACCATAAACCATTATCCTAAAAAAAAAGAAAAAATTTAAATAAACTAATTTTAAATACAAAACCATTTATCACAAAACTTATGATAAAAAATACTTGGAAAATTTTCAAATTAAAAAATATGGTTATAAGATCATTGGGAGGAATTAAAAAACTGTTTTTTATATTGAAAATGAAAAATAGATTAAATAATAACAGATAATAGGTTTAGGAACTTGATCCAATTAGATTTTACTTTTTACTTCCTGATGGATGAACTGAAATTTTAGTTTCAGGAAAAACAAGTGTGAAGTGGTAAATATATTAATTTAGATAAGAATATAGGTTAATTGGGATTTAAAATTAATTGTGTGTTTGAAAAACTATGAAAATATTTCATAGTTTTTGTAACATTAAGTGCATTTAAATAGGGTAACAAATAAGGTAAAATGAAAAATGACAGAGAACTGTGGAAGAACCAAATTTGAGAATGGCAGTTTCAAATTTTTAAGGAAAAATAAACATTATAGATGTAGAGGTGAGAAAAAGACCATCTGAGATGGCACTGCCTTTAAACATTATTTACAAATCCCTGGTATGATAAAATCAAATCATATTAAGAAAGTCAGGACTGAAGGGAGTCGATCATGCTTCTTTGTCAGAAAATACAAGTTATTTTACGCTCTTGGAAAAGCAAGAATCAATTCTACTTAATAAAAAGCCAGTACGCAAGAGTGAGAGTAAAGGAGAAATTAAAAGCATTTTTGAATAATGCAGAATTTCCTTTTAGTAATTTAATTATTTTTACATTTAACCTCTCCTTAAGGGGTGGAACGACACCTAAAGAAAAATTTATGAAAAATAAAGCTGAGATTTGAAGACTAATTTCAAGGTGAGTTTTAATAAATTTTTACCACAAAATACCCTCCTTTGTTAGATTTTCGTCTGCTTGTAAATTCAAATTTTTTAAATTGGCATCACTGCTCAAATTTTGAAGTCGGCAGCAATTCAAAAAATGTATGTCTATGGTCCTTTAGTATTTTGATGAAACTCTGGGGTATTTAACACACCGTTGATTGAGTAGAAGTTTCTGTAAGAATTTTCTAGAATATTGCATACGTGCTGTCATTTACCATGAATCAGGTAAAAATTATTTATGTTTTTACTCTTATTTCTTCAGCTGGTTTTATTTTCTAATTATCATTTGCTGCTTTGAGTAAAACGAAATTTTTCGCCGAGATCCATTTATTCGAATTGTTATTCTTTCAAGTACATCAACGCTGTTTGAGAATGCCATGTTTGTGAATTACTTAATCAACTTTTTTGTTTAGCCCCTAGTGCTCTTTAAATTTCTTTAAATACTTTTTCAAAATGCTTTATTTAACACGAAGAAATTAAACGATAACTGAGAAATGTGCTCAGAGAGAACGACAAAAAACCGGAAATTTTTCATGCGGTTGCTTTTCTCAAACCCTCCTTCTTTAATTTGAATTGCAGGCCCAAGTATTAAAAGACAAGGGAAATGCTGCCCTGGCAAACAATAATTTTGAGGAAGCAATCAAGTTCTACACTGAGGCCATCGGTTTAGATGGAAAAAACCACGTTCTTTACAGTAACCGGTCGGCTGCGTATGCTAAATGCAAGAAATACGATTTAGCGCTTCAGGATGCCGAAAAGACCATTCAGTTGAAGCCTGATTGGGGAAAGGGGTGAGTATAATGAAAAATGTTGTCTAAGAACTCAGCAGAGCGTTAATACATGGTTAAGTATTATGATGACAGGTTTGCACCTTCACATAAGCACAATATAATCCTCAATTGATGACAAATAATGATTTGTTTTTATATAATGATAACTAAAATGAAAATTTGAGTATTTTAAACATTGCACCTGCCTTATGATATGAATAATTGAAATTTTTGATAGTCTGGGGATTTTAATTTTTGTAGTTTTTTAGTAATAAATTGCAACCTTTGGTGAAACTGCATCAAGGCTAACTTGTACTTATTCATCCAGAAAAACATCACTTTTCTAAATAACTTTTATAATTATTTTATTAAGTATTTGCTATGATTTGTTCAGGTATTCTAGAAAGGGAAGTGCTCTGGCATATTTAGGAAAGTATGATGAGTCAGTTAAGGCTTATGAAGAAGGTTTAAAACATGATCCTAATAATGCTCAATTGAAAGAAGGTTTGGAGGAGGTTACAGCACAGCAGGCAGCTTCTGCACAGAATATGTGAGTGAGATATTGTATATCTGTTAGAGTTTGTGTAGAAAAAGCAGGGATGAAAATTGTAGTCTCGTTCGTATGATGCAGTGTGATTTAATTTTTATATTATCTGAGCTTTTGAGAAATGAAATGAATTTATTTTGATGAGGATTTATTTTCATGTTGTGTTGTGTAAAATGGAAAATCATAACTTCCAGGTTTAGAAACCCATTTAGTAATCCTAATTTATTGGCCAAACTGAGGATGGATCCCAGAACAAGAGAGTATTTGGATGATCCAGAATACCTGAAGCTTATACAAGAACTTCAAACTGATCCAGGTCTACTCAAGTAAGTGACATTCATTGCTGAAAAAAAAAATTAAAAGAAAACATTTGAAATATCAAAAACTCTCCTCAAAATACAATTTTTGAATTGACTAAAAGGATAATTTTTATTTGAATTTGTAAGCAGACAAAGGTCTATTTAACTGGAATAAGAAGAGGTGGATATTAATATTAGGTTGAGTCATTTTTTCGAGACGTTTTCCGTTTATTTAATTAGTGAATTGCAAAATAACTGCTATATTTGTTCCTGTAACAAATTTGCCTTTAAAAAGTTATCTTCTGGGGTTGTTTCTCTTTGTCCTTTCTTCTCTTCTTCTGTCCTTATATTCTTCTCTTCTGCTATATCTCTATATTTATAATCTTGCCTTTTAAGGCTATACGGGACGAGTATGTATTTTTTAGAAATACTAGTTTGTAAAATGAAAAAAAAAAACTTGTTATTTTGGCAACTCATAAAGGTTATATAAAAATAAAAGTCTTAGCAGTACCGGAAATTATTTATGATTCCACATAATAATAAATTGCAAATTCACGTCTTTGAAAGTAAGGAAAAGAATTGTCCGACCTTTCAATTCTTCTCGTGGTCTCCCGAAACTGGAAGACACATTTTGTTTATGTTCGTCACATTCGGTGCTCTCACCATGCATTCTCGGTCATTTTTCAGGGACAAAATGGTCGACCCCCGCATCATAAAAACACTGAGCGTTTTACTGGGCGTCAACCTCCAGATGAACGAGAACGAGGAAATGGATGTGGATCCGCCACCAAAGCCGACAGCGGCGAACCCACCGGAGCCGAAACCAGCAGAAGACCCGAATATACCATCGGAGAAGAGGGAAGCCACGAGAGAAAAGAACCTCGGCAACGAGGCCTACAAGAAAAAAGACTTCGAAACCGCTTTGAAACATTATTTCAGAGCCGTCGAATTGGACCCGACTGAAATAACCTACCACAACAACATAGCGGGTGAGTGTGATCGTCCGCCTCGTGGAACCTCGCACTCGAGGCGCCATTCACTACATAATTGTTCATTTTCAGCCGTTTATTTCGAGCAAAAGGAGTACGAGAAATGCATCGAACAGTGTAAAAAGGGGATAGAAATCGGCCGAGAAAACAGAGCGGATTTCAAACTAATCGCGAAATCGTTTATGAGAATCGGGAATTCGTATAAGAAATTGAACGATCTGCACAACGCCAAGACTTATTACGAGAAGAGCATGTCCGAGCACAGGACTCCCGAAATCAGAACGCTTCTGTCGGACGTGGAGAAAATGATAAAAGAACAAGAAAGAAGAGCTTACATCGATCCGGTCAAGGCGGAGGAGGAGAAGGAACTCGGGAACGATCTTTTCAAGAAGGGTACTCGCGCCTTTAAGTGGCTTTGTAGACGGCGGTGAAGAGGAGGTATTCACGTTTCGGTCTTCTGTTGCAGGCGATTATGCGGAAGCCATCAAGCACTACACAGAGGCCATAAAACGAAATCCTGACGACCCCAAATACTATTCCAACAGAGCTGCGTGTTACACAAAATTAGCCGCGTTTGACTTAGGTCTTAAAGATTGCGAAATGTGTCTCAGTTTAGATCCCAAATTCAGTGAGTATTTTATGTATGTGAACACAGATAAACCACCCAAATCTGGAGAATGTCGACATTTACATGGTCGCTTTGCGTTCAAATGGAATATTTGCTAAAACCTAATTTTTCATTTAGTTAATAGAAGTAGAGCAAAAAGTAATGGAAATTAAAAAAACTTGCAAAAAAGGTTTTGTACATATCAAGCGACATATTTGACATTTTTTACAAGAGGAATTTGCTTCGTGTTGACGTTTTCCGGCGGTCCAACGCATGTTTTCCCGTGTTCATTAATCTTCATTTACAAATCCTGTTTCAGTTAAGGGATGGGTTCGTAAAGGTAAAATACTTCAGGGGATGCAACAGCACGGTAAAGCTTTAGTCGCCTATCAGAAAGCCTTAGATTTGGATCCGAGCAATGCCGTAAGTTCGCAATGAGTTCGTTCTGTCTGATAATTTCAGACAGGGCTTGCAAGACATGAAATAGAATTTCTAACGCTGATTTCTCCGCTTACAGGAAGCATTGGAGGGTTATCGCAGTTGTTCCGTCGCCGTTAATTCCAACCCCGAAGAAGTTAGGAAAAGGGCCATGGCCGATCCAGAGGTTCGAAGTATATTAAGCGATCCCGCTATGAGAATTATTCTAGATCAAATGCAAAATGACCCTAAAGCCCTTGACGAGTAAGTCGAAATACACGAAATGAAAAGCGTTCACTCGAAAACCCATTCGGGTACATCGTTTTTATTATCTTTTCAGTCATTTAAAGAATCCAGAAATCGCCGCCAAGATACAGAAGCTTTTGGAATCCGGATTGATCGCAATTCATTAAGGAAATAACCTATGATTACGTTCGGCGTAACTATGGGTTACTTTTAAAAACAATTTTTCCGGGGCTTCCTGACTTTCTCGAATTTCTAACCGAGGTTTTCTCCAGGGAAGCCCGAAAGTTGAAAAATATCAAATCTTTTATGTAGCACTAATTGATAATACTTTCGTTGATATACAAAGCATTTCCTTTCAGCTTATTTCGTTATTATTAAGTAAATAAAATTTTGCCTTCTGTCTTTGTTTAGTGCTTTTCCAATGATTGGCTGATTCCTTTTTTTGTATGTATAATTGGAGGAATATGAAAAAACTTTGTTTCGAGATTTGGAGACGTGAAAATCCTCTGCATTGGCATTTTTTGCTCTGCAGTTGGGGGTCAACTGTTGTAGACTAATTTCGATACCAAGTACGAGTTTAACTGCAAAATGGATTTCTAGTCTCTGAGATATAATATTCAAAGTTAAGCAGGGGTCGGACTTTTTAAAAAGACCGCGGGAGTGTGAATATTGTCGTTGGGGTCATCGCCTCGTTTCCTTTACATGGCAATGTTGCGCCATATTACGCAACCTTGAAGCATATTGCGTCACACGAGAGGGAAATTTGAAATGTCTCTCCATGGCGTCTTATTTGTTTACCTCTCGCAGGTTTGATCTGTGGATTAAAGCAGTCAAAGAGACTTGAGAGGGTCGGAATGACAATTTGTTTCATGGACTGCCTTAGTAACAACCACACACCTAAAGAGTTGCATCGCTTGGATGACGGTTATTAAATTTTTGAATTCACGCCACGGAGAGTTTTACCATAGACGTGGGTTTGTGTCAGATAGTACATGGTCGTGGGATCTTAATACACATAAAAGCTCAAGATTTGTTCACACTCGAGATTAAACAGTCTGAAAGTTAGTTATTTGACCACTAACTGGTCAAGTTGCGAGGTTATATTTATTTACATTATGACAACAAGCGATTGGTACGTTCCATCAAAGAAATCCTAGTTCCATATGAATGGCCAAGCTAGAATTTGATAGGTAATTGCCTTACTTAATTTGAGTGGTTAATTTTAATGAAAACGAACCAGCGTAAAAAAGCGATCGGAAGAGCATAACAATTTTTTTCTGAAAGCAAAACAAAAACAAAACGGCAGAGGCAATTTCTGTGGAATGACGTCATTCGGAATTTGAGCCAATGAGAGCGATGATGAGTTCAGAATGCGCGCAGAACATAACGTCGCCATTTTGTATCCGCAAATGGACTGAAAAATCGTAGGTAGTTTTAACTTTTATTAAAAATTAGGGCTTTTCTATCATTATTAGTTGCCAGTGCGTAGAAATGCAGTTTTTTAATTGAAACGTTTGAATAATGAGCCGTCAGGCGGTAAAAATTCAATGTCACGTGTTTAAAAAATTAGATTTGCGCGGTAATATACGAGTATAGCTATAATTGTTCCATATTATGCTCAAGTGCAATTTTCGAAAACATTCCACAAATCCCATTCGATTCGACTATAATTCTCGATCGAAACAATTGATTTGCTTAAGGATTTTCATTGTATGGTGCAAAAATTTAGTCACTTTTGAAATGTTTACTAAAGTCGGCGTCCATCCCACAAAAACGTGTAAAGCGTGTTTGAATACGCCAATTTCTCTTTGTAAATTATATTAAATGGTAACGATGTATTGAGGCTATTGTTTTTATGGAACAATCGAATCAAGTAGAATTATTTTTCGGCGAAAATGTTTTCGATGGATACAGTAAGGCTTCGTAACTTATTTTTTTGGCAATTGCGTATCATGGTTACCACAAATTGTTTAGGTAGCACTTCACTTAAGAGGTTGCTCATGTTATTCGTTATTTATTTCATTTTTAACGGCAATGTGCGTAGAACACTGCTTCAATTGAAGCCATTTATTTGGTCAGATCGATGTATGTTCTTAAAAAACCGCAGCAGTGTCAAGTCTAGAAAGGGGCCCATAAAAGACATAGCACATTGTATCAAGAACTGAAAAAATACACTTTGTAAATGGTGTTAGTTGGCTAATTAGTTTAAACAATATATTCTAAAAGTCATACAGTAATCACATATTTTTATAAATTAACCAAAAAATGGGTAAAATTACTATTAATATATAATGGAATAATTTATCATTATGTTTGCATGACTAATCCCCCATTACATTTTATTGAATTTGAGGCATAAATATAATATTAATTCCACTTTCTTTAATAATGATATGGAATGGTAACTAATAAACTGCAGTTTCACAATTTCCTTAATTTGAAATTATTGCTCAATTAGAAAAGAAGTGGTATATATTAAATGCAATAAAGATAATAATAAATTAAAAACCATCTTATCAGTAATGACAAACAATTTTTATCCTCAAACCATAGTTTTATGTTTAAATTTTCAGTTTCTGCTGCAGCACCTTTATCAAAAATCTGTGTCAAAATAACTGCCTGTGAATTCTATTTTTGGACTTTAGCTGCATTGTTTGTAGAATTTGTCAAACAATCAGGTCTCAGGAAGACACATTGAATTTTTTTAAATTGATTAACACCAATTATTGATAATAACTTTTATTTTTTATTCTCTTGTCTTAAGTACATATTATTATTTTTCCATAAGTTCACATCTGAAACGCTGAAATGATTACAAATTCTGTTACAGTGAGCATATATATATTTCACAATAATGTATATGTGCATCATATATGCTGTTAAAACATAGGCAATCTGAATTGCCATAATTTTTTTGAAAAACATTTTTTCTGCCTAAAATACAACTGCATATTAATCTGAAATAAAACAATCAGATTATAGAAATCAATTCTTTTTTCATAAAATATAAACATTAATGTATATAAATATGCAATCATTAAAATGCAATAGTGCATTCTTACTATAGACATTCTTTTCTACTTTTGGATGTTTTCTATGTTTTTACTTGTGGATATTTCTTTTATGATTTAATTTATACATATTAATATTTTCAATATGTACACAATATTATATTTATCTCAAAAAATGATACATTTCTGCTTCTTTCTATTAATATTTTTCTAATTTAACAGATGTTTGGACAAATGTATACATCTAAAGTTCTGGAAAATTATGATAAATAATATATAAAAATTAATAAAAACGAATAATTATAATTAAATAAAAAATAATAGGGAATAAACAATAGTAAAGTCAGGGAAAATAATTCTTGCACAATATTATAGCAGTAGTTATCTTTGAATAATTATTGTTATTTTAATTAGTTTTGATAAAATTAAATACAAAATTATACAAATATATGGTCATTATAACATAATGTGTTTTTTAAATTTAATTTTTAAGAGTTGTTTGGAAAAATCAAAACAAATTAATGTTTAATAATTGAATTTTAATTTTATGTTAGTTAACAGTTATGATGAATGTGGTAACTTATTATAACTGTACTGATTTGGTTGAAGACAATAGATTGTGTCTTATTGTGTATTATTTTATCATAGTTTCAAAAACACAGTTTTTTAATTCAATGTGAATTATACAAATGCTTGGGTCTTTACTCGATATAATTATACAGATATATGATATTTTGTAAATGCTCTAAAAGAATTCCATTGTATTTCGCAGATGTAAATCTTATAATTCTCGAACGATAAATACGAATTGTTATTGTTTACGGTTCAAGAAGAAACACTAAGCCACAGCATAGATAAAGGCATTATGTGAGTGCCTGACAAAAATAAAAGAAAATGACATGTAAGTCTTATCTATGAAGCACGAGAAAATGGATAAGGTGTGGATCGAGGGACAGAATGGACCTGGAGGTGACACACAACTGCTACCTATTGCCTACTCACGAAAGCAGTTGGCTCTAAGTCGATTTGATGAGGGCAGAGATGAAGGAATCACGTTAAAGAAACGATAAAACCTAAGTTCTTATCACAGTCATCATAACTATCACTGTGATGGCCCGACATATAAGGCAACTGCCAGCGAAATACATTATCGCCAAAGCACATATTTTTGCAGGAAAAATAAAAACAAATTCCGCGAGAAAGATTTTTTTTCTAGTTCCAGATGTGGGCTTTTTTCCCCCCACGTCAAAATAAACATCGGCTTGTTTTATTTTTAAAGTATTCGCCTCTTAAAAAGTCATAAATTATACTAAGTCGCACCCCGATCGAGGCCAAAGAGAAAAATTCTGTTCAGACTTGTTATTATGACGTGCAACTTATACGGTTCATTATTATATTTATATATTTATTTGCTTTCTCTTCAGTACAGTTTTTGTTTTTTTTTCTCAGATCATGATTTTTAGTTTTTTGGGGGTATAATTTTGCGTTTTCTACGACAACTGTTTTTTGTTTTTCTCAAGTATATTTCTATTTTTCCTGAATATACTCTTTTGAATTTTCTATAAATACTTGTTTATTCTGACTGTATTTTTGTTTTCTCCGAGTATACTTATTTGTTTTCTTAACTTTTTAGTTAATTCGTTCTGCATTTTTGTCGACTTTGTTTTATAGCGTTTATTAAAAAATTAGTTAAACATTTTAAACATAACGGAAATAACGAATATAATATAATGAAATATAAGTATAACGAAAATAAATATAATGAATAAAAATTAAAAATTTTAATAAAATTCAATTAAAATTTAAAAAAAAAAGTTGATCACCATTTCATATTATAAATTGAAATGTGCATTCAATATGAAGATGTATACAGTTAAAAGGGAAAACTCCAAAGTGAGGTTTTCTTTTAAGAAAATATAAAGGCAACAATGTGATTTTTATTGCAGGTTGATGTTAGATAGAAGCCAGCAGTTGAGAGAAAAAGCAAATCAGGATGGCTGATCAGGCGTCAAAACTCCTCGATTTCAGTGAAAAGTTGGACATAAACTTGCTTGACAGTATCATCACGTGCATGTACAGCGGGGCAGGAGAACAGCAGAAGTTCGCCCAGGAAATTCTGACACACCTGAAGGAGCACCCGGAAGCGTGGACACGCGTCGACACCATCTTAGAGTATTCAAACAATTTAGAAACAAAGTATTTCGCTCTTCAAATTCTAGAACAAGTCATCAAGACGAGATGGAAGGCGTTGCCGAGGAATCAGTGCGACGGTGAGTCGGGGCCCCGAAGACGGCCCCCTTCCCCCCCGTCAGTGGGCCCTCACTAACACGGCTCTCTTTCCAGGAATAAAGAAGTACATCGTTGCTTTGATCATAAAGACGTCGTCAGATCCAGAGACTCTAGAAAGGGAGAAGACGTATCTCAATAAACTAAATATGATATTAGTTCAGGTGGGGTGAACGTTTAAGAGATTTTGAAGGTGGCTGTGTCGGTCGATTGAACGTTGTCCTTTCGTTGATTTCAGATTTTAAAAAGAGAATGGCCTAAAAATTGGGAAACCTTCATCACAGACATAGTGGGAGCGAGCAAAACCAATGAATCTCTTTGTCAAAACAACATGGCCATTCTGAAGTTGTTGAGCGAAGAGGTTTTCGATTTTTCCAGCGGGGAAATCACTCAGACGAAAGCAAAGCACTTGAAGGACACGATGTGCGCCGAATTCTCCCAAGTTTTCCAGCTATGTCAGTTTGTTATGGTAAAGCTCTCAGTACACTAAGTCAATTAAAATATGCTGTGAGAGAACAAAAAATGTTTCACAGAGACGTTTTGCTCTCATTTACTAATTATAAAACGACAGAAGATGCGAGTTGAAATATCCTAAAACGAAAAATTGCGGTTCTTAACGTTGACATTTTCCCTTTTTTTGTTTTCAGGATAGTTCACAAAACGCTTCTTTAGTGGGAGCGACTCTGGAAACTCTGCTAAGGTTTCTCAATTGGATTCCCCTCGGCTACATTTTCGAAACTGAGCTAATCCGCACGTTAATATTTAAGTTCCTCACCGTTCCGTTGTTCCGTAACGTCACTTTGAAGTGTTTGACGGAGGTAGCTGGTCTCAATGCTGCCAACTACGATGACATGTTTGTTCTCCTGTACACACAAACGATGTCGCAGCTCGAACTCGTAAGTCTAACCCCGTTTGCTGGTTTTACAAGTCTAATTGAGAGTAGCTTATTGTGTCATTCAAAGTTATGTTAGTCAGCCGA
The DNA here is from genome assembly GCA_028293925.1 of Brueelia nebulosa. Taxonomy (NCBI): domain Eukaryota; kingdom Metazoa; phylum Arthropoda; class Insecta; order Psocodea; family Philopteridae; genus Brueelia; species Brueelia nebulosa. The sequence goes on from JAQIBA010000011.1 coordinate 116,241, forward strand.
AATATTTCTAAAATCAACGGTTCAATTTTTAATGATTGAGGTTTGTCTGCTTTCAGATGTTACCTCTTAACACCAACATTAAAGAAGCATTTGCCCAGGGGCAGGAGCAGGATCAGAATTTCATACAAAATTTGGCTATGTTTTTTTGTATTTTCTTAAAGGAGCATTCGCGGCTTATAGAAAAACCTGAATTAAGTGAATTATTATTAAAGGTAACTTTTGATTGTTCACTCGTCAAGATTGAAAAGAAATGTGCAAACGTTAAAAAAATTTAAAATAACACACTGATTTCCGGTTTCAGGGCCTTCATTATTTAGTACTGATATCAGAAGTAGAGGATACGGAGGTTTTTAAAATTTGTCTGGAGTGTTGGAACGGTTTAGTGTCGACTTTATTTCATGAAAATCATTACGAATCCTGCGTGTCTTATTTCGGCAAGTCGAGGCAGAAAAGTCCTCTCGCCCCCAGAAGACAGTTCTATGCCCCCGTCTTAAGTAAAGTAAGTAAGATGGCGGAATTAGATACGAAGTCCCGTCAGACGCTAACGGAGACTTTTGCCCCGCAGGTCCGTTACATAATGATCAGCAGGATGGCGAAGCCGGAAGAAGTTTTAATCGTTGAAAACGAGAACGGTGAAGTTGTTAGGGAGTTTATGAAAGACACTGATTCAATCGCGCTTTATAAAAGCATGAGGGAAACTTTAGTGTATCTGACTCATTTGGATTTCCCCGACACGGAGCGGATCATGACTGAAAAGCTTCAAAACCAAGTGCACGGGTCCGAATGGTCATGGAAAAATTTGAACTCGGTCAGTATATGCGGATTTTGGGGGAATCCGGAAATTCATTCCTCGGTTTAGTCTTTATCGAGGCCAAATTGAGGTTGAATCGAGATAAGGAGTGATTCTTACCCCGCCTTAATTCTAGGATTTTGTTGAGTCTGTCGTAAAATGAGATCATTTCGCCCCCTTTATTGTACCAGGTGATCTCTAATAATTAAAACATTTGAGGATGACTTACGATAGCGCTCAAAAGTATTTTGACAATATAAAATTTGTTAAGAGTTATTCGCAAAGTGAAATTTCATTGGCTTTCATTACAATGCTTCACAACATTTGTAATATTAATTAAATAACAGAAGAAACAAAGAGTTTACCTTTAAAATGTGTGAAAAGGTAACAGTGGAATTACAGAATAATGAAATTAGTCTCAAGAAAAAGAAGAAGAATGTTGCGTTTTGTATATTTTGTTATTTTAGTGCGACAAATAAATTATTAATAGTATTGATAACTAAATAATGCTAAAGTAAAATAATTAAGAAACTCTAAAATTCTTTATTGCCAAAATACTTTTGAGTGCTACTGTATTTAGGAGAAATATCGAATGTTTTGGAATGAAAAAAATTGTAAAATTTAAAATAACTCCTCAACAATAAAGAGCACCAGTGTAAAATCATAAAAGTTACTGTCCTATGTATAGAAAGTCGGGAAATGTAGAGCTCAACAAAATTTTTGTACACAAAAAGCCGCATATAATTAATCAAATAACTGCCATAGTTTGTTCTTTAATTATAAAAAAAAATTATAATTAAAAAGAGATATTCTCAATTCTTCCCGGGGCAAACGGGAAATGTAAACAAATGATACAATTTATGGCAGTTAAATTAGGTAATTTATAAATGTATAAGTTTTGGGGAAAAGAATTTATGTCTGACGTGTCGTTTCATTTATGACAGCTGTGCTGGGCGATCGGCAGCATTTCCGGTGCGATGCACGAGGAGGAGGAGAAAAGATTTCTAGTAACTGTCATAAAGGACTTGCTCGGTCTCTGCGAGCAGAAGAAAGGCAAAGACAACAAAGCCATAATTGCCTCTAACATTATGTACGTAGTGGGTCAGTATCCGAGGTTCCTGAAAGCTCATTGGAAGTTTCTCAAGACGGTCGTTAATAAATTGTTCGAATTCATGCACGGTGAGTTTGCGAACGGATTCGAAGGGGGGGGGGGGGCGATAGAGTCGGGCGAACTGTGGTGAGAACGTTTGTGTCGTGTTTTTCAGAAACGCACGAGGGAGTTCAGGACATGGCCTGCGACACTTTCATCAAAATAGCGAACAAGTGTAAGACGCTGTTCGTGACGTTACAAGTGGGAGAGGTTCAGCCGTTCATAGAAGAAATTTTAGCCACGATCACAACAATCATTTGCGATCTGGAAACTAGGCAGGTGAGGATGTCGATGAACGAGCAGACGATGGTTGGACGGATTTTAAAATATCGGGAAAACAAATGAAATATATGATATTTCAGATCCATACGTTCTACGAGGCAGTGGGATTGATGATTAGTGCTCAGGTGGATCAAGTAATTCAGACTAAGTTAATCGAAAAGTATATGAGTTTGCCCAATTCCATTTGGGACGATATCATTAGCAGTGCATCGAAAGTAAGTTTGAGTCGCAGTTTGAGCCGGCGGGGGAGATGGGAAGGCATTGCATTATATTTTCCTGCTATTTGATTTCAGAATGTGGATGTTTTAAAAGACATGGAAGCAGTTAAACAGTTATCAGGCATACTAAAAACAAACGTTAGAGCTTGTAAGGCATTAGGTCACCCGTATGTAACCCAGCTAGGTCGAATTTATTTAGACGTGTTAAACGTGTATAAGGTTATGAGTGAAAATATCAGTGCAGCAATAGCTTTAAACGGAGAGAGTGTCACTAAGCAACCGTTAATCCAGGGAATGCGTGTCGTTAAAAAGGAAACCCTTAAGTTGATTTCAAGTTGGATAAGCCATAGCAACGATCATGTGATGGTGAGTCGTTGTGCTCGCGATGGCGTTGCGCGGGGTTCACTTCTCATCGGGGCTTTCGTTTCTCTTTTCAGGTATTTCAAAATTTCATTCCACCTCTTCTAGACGCGGTATTATTGGACTACCAAAGGACGGCGATACCCGGGGCTAGAGAGCCGGAAGTATTGAGCGCTATGGCGACCATAGTCAACACGTTAGAGGGTCATATAACGAGCGAAGTTCCAAAAATATTTGACGCCGTTTTCGAGTGCACTCTCGAAATGATAAACAAAGACTTCGAGGAATATCCGGAACATAGGACCAATTTCTTTCTATTACTCGAGGTAAGCCCATTGGGGGAACTTCTCCGCGCACTTCTGTGTTGCACGCGGGCAGCACAGCGAACTGGGGAAATTTGCACATCCCTTGAAAGGGGGAAAATACTGGGCCGACTCTTAATAACTCTTTTATCAGATGTTTTCGGTTTACCTACCTTTTATGAGAAATACTCAACCTTTCTTCTCTTTTGTCTTGTTGCAAAACGCCGTAGTTTTAAATCGTACCTCCAGATTCCAAATTCCAGAATGGAATTTTATAACTGCCCGATTAGTTGTTTCTTGATCATAAATTTTTTCGTCTGTTGCCTCGCTTAAATTCCTTAGGTATTACACCATAAACAAGCACTTTTTGATTCCCCTTTTGAGAGTTTGAAAAAATTGCTTGAGGTTAAACGGTTTAAAAACTGTCAAAAGTAGTACAAAATCTTTGAGAAAAGATTAACAGATTTGATAAAAGCAAAAGCGGTTAGACCAGTGGTTTCCAACCTTTTTGTACAGGCGTTCCCCTTTTAAAAAAAAAAATTGGTGCGCCCCCCCCTTTAAAAAGCAAATTGTTGCGTCCCGTTAATTTATCTAAAAATCAAATTTCATAAATACTCAACTGATATTGTAATTTATTTAATGGGCTACAAAATAGTATATAATAATATTTTGTAGAAATATAATAAATTTATTATATGAAATATAATAACAGAACAAAAAAAGAGTATATATTTTTGGTTTGTATTCGAAAATGATATTTTAGAAACAGCTACATGCCCCCCCCCCCCCCTGCAACAGTCTCGAGCCCCACAGGTTGGAAACCACTGGGTTAGACACAAGCAACAGAATTTACGTAGCGCTGAAGGTAGTTGCGGGTAATTTGACCTAATACAAGTCGACGGAGGATTACAAAAAAAACTGAAGTTGATAATAAAAAGCGTATGTCGGATTTATCGGATCATAAAAGGCGCGCCTTTTCTCTTTGGCTGTGTTCCCGTAAGGGAGCCATGAGAAAAATTCCGCCAATGACGAAGCTTCAATTAGATGACGTCACCCGCGAAAATTCGGCCAATGACAATCCGCCCCGACTGCATTTCTTTTTTAACGGCGTTTTTGCGATTCAAAGTTTATGAATTCGTGTTGTTTTCCATGTAATTTTGAATTATGGTGCAGGTTTTGGTCATTGATTGGGGAATGACATGCAGTTTATTTTGAGCTTGAGTTATGGTTGAGGTGTTTGGTTTTTTCATTTAATGAAAGATTAAAAGCTGAGAGGATTAGAGTTGGGGACTGTTAGACGAGATGCTTCAATGAAATTTTGAAATTTAAAATCTGTCTTTTACGTTATATTGAATGTGACTGCAAATGTGACTGATGGGTAATCCGATTTATATTTTCAGGCAGTAAACACACACTGTTTCCCCGCGTTACTTAATATTCCACCGGCACAGTTCAAACTAGTGTTGGACTCAATAATATGGGCATTTAAACACACGATGAGAAACGTCGCCGACAGAGGCCTGGAAATTCTCTACCGAATGCTCCAGAACGTGGAACAGCACAAGCAAAGCGCTCAGGGGTTTTACCAGACTTACTTCGCGGACATCCTCCAGCACATATTCTCCGTCGTAACAGATACGTCACACACTCCAGGTGGGCAGGGGCGGTGGGGTGTCACGGGGGCGCAGTGGGGCGCAGTGGGGCTCCTCATCTGACGGGTTTCTTCATTTGCTTCCAGGTCTCGCAATGCAGGCCACAATATTAGCGTATATGTTTCGTCTGGTGGAAACTGGGGCGATAACCGTTCCCCTGGCTCCGGGAGTGACTGACAACGTTCTTCACGTGCAGGAGTTCGTTGCGACTTTGTTAAAGAACGCTTTCGGGCATTTGTCCGATAATCAAATAAAAATTACTGTTCAAGGACTTTTTAACTTAGATGAGAATGTTTTAGCTTTTAAAGAACATTTAAGAGATTTTCTTGTACAAATTAGGGTAAGAAGGAGAGTTCACCTCAGTGAGGTTTTTTTTAACCCTTACAACAATTCACATTCCCTTTTTTTCTTTCATCTTTTCTTGTGAACTTGTCCAAATTCAGCACCAAATGATTTCTTTTCGTATCATCGTTTTCTTGTATTCCCTTTTTTGGCCTTTCTATACCTTTCCTTTTCCTTCCCCTTCCTCAGTCTTCCCTTTTTCTTTTTTTTTCTTGTGTGTCTACCTGTGTTTTACATTCTATGTATCTTCCTTTCCTCGATGTTCTTTTTCTTCTTCCTCGGTCTTTTTCTTTATCTTCCCGTGTCTTAAGTTTCATCTAACTTTCCACCTTCCCTGCATCACTTTTTACTGTTTGCCCTTCCTCAGTCTTCTTGTGTCACCCATTCTCTGTCTTCCCGTTTCTTCTTTTTGTTCCTTTTCTAATTCTCTCGGTTGGCTTTTTCCAGGAGTATTCCGGAGACGACGACAGTGATCTGTTTCTCGAGGAACGGGAACTCGCTCTCAAGGAGGCGCAAAGGGAAAAGCGAAGGAAACAATTTCTAGTACCTGGAATTATGAACCCGCATGAGATCCCGGAGGACATGCAGGACATTGAGGACTGAACCAGCCCCAAACCACTGCCCGTAGCTCTTTGCCATCCACCACTTATGGACAAAATCACTCCGTTGGTTGGTTGAGAGGGAAAGAGGGGAGGAAGGGTCGATCGACGGAGGATGCGGGGGTTGTGGCGGGGAGGGGTGGTGGGGCTTTTGGAGGGGGGAAGTGAGATAATAAATTGCCACAAGACTTGAAATAGATGACGATTTCAGTGGTTCGTTCACTTAGCTGAGGGGTTAAAAGAAATTCAAAGCTTCCTTGCTTTGTTCAGTTTTTACGTTTCTTTATATTTAGATTTTATATATATTTATATACATACATATATGTATATTAAAAAGACAAAAAAATTATGAATGAAATCCGCAATGTCGAGAACACTTTCTTGTGTACATACGAGAGTGCATGCGCGTAGGGTGTGTGTAACTGCGTCTGAGCGTGCGTGAGGAAGCGACGCGGGCCTTAGGGGATGCGCCGATCGGTGCGAGGGGCGCATTATTTATTTATTTTTTAATAATATAAAACTCAAAATTACAGGACTTGCCTTTGATTTATTTGAGCGATCACGTTGATGATGATGATGATGATTTAAAAAAGTTTTGTTCGTTTCTTCATTTTTTTTAAAGTTTTTAATGGAAGAATGCGAGTCGAACAAGTTTGGAGGCCGTAGTGTTCAGTGTTTACTGCAATGATTGATTGGTTGAATGCGATTTGTTTGAATTGAACAGTTTAGATTTTTTTAAATTATGAGAAAAGTGCTTAGAAATGTTTGTGCTTAAATTTGAAAAAGAATGAAAAAAGAGAAAATATAAAAGTGGATTTGTACACGAATTAAATGACGTCTCGAAACTTCCGACCCAAACGCCGGTCAGTTCCATTCGCATCCGCTCAAAAACTTGTGATTTTGAGTTTTTATTTCCGGTTCCGGAGTTTGGCCCCATCGGCGGAAACGGTTCTCGTCTTCCTTTGTGCTCTCCTTTGTTTTCCTTTGTTCGCCCTCCACTCCTCCCCGTTCCGGAACGTTCTCCTGCGCCCCTTCGTCGTTATTCCAAACCAGACCGGAAACTGCCACTCCCTCATTTCCGGACCTTCGATATGAACCCGACAACGACTCCATTGAACAAATTTTCACTTTTCGTTCACTTTGTTAATTTATACTGTACCACCATTGCTGTTATTATACCGAATTAAAATAAAGAATACGAAAGAGGAAAAAGTGTTTGGGTGAAGAATGGTTGTCGCAGATTTCCTCCAACTGTTTAGCGAAAGAAAAGAGTAAGTAGATGTTATTGAACGTCGATTACGGAGAAAAACAAGTTTCAGATTCTCAAAAAGACCCCTTGTGTTTGAGTACGCTTTAAAGGTAAAAGAGGAGAAGTAAAATAAGTAAGCATTGAAATAAAAAAATGTAAGTTATTATTTAATAAAATAAAATAAGTTACAAATAAACAAAAATTTAAAATAAAAATAATTAAAAAAAGAAAAAATACCAAACAGTTTTATAAACAATAAAAATGAAAAAACTGGTCTATTTAAAAAAATAAAATAAAGTTAAAAAACACTGAAAAACAGTGCAATCCAATATCAAAAACCTGAGGAAAAATAGAGAACTGCAAAGTAAAAAGAAAAATAAAAGTCAATAAAAATTACAAGCACTAGAAGTAAAAAAAGCCGTATACAATAGAAAAAAAGAAGAGTATAAATGAAAAACAAAGGTAAAATAAATGGAAAAGTCTAGAAAAACGAAAGTTACTTCTCTCTCGAATTACATTAAATGATAATTTTCAATAAATAAAAAAACAAAAAGTCATTAAAAGAGGAAGTTATTTATGATTTGCTTTCAAGACATTAAGAGTTAACCCCAGTTGAGTAACTCCTTTGCAGAAAACTTTGAGGGCGGGGCGAGAGGCGGAGTCACCCTCAGTTGCAAACGCCCCTTCGACTTTCCTTTAAATCCACGTTGCAGCCAAAATTGGCACGCGCTTTCCTTTGCTGCGCTTTTTAGCTTATCTAAATTATAATTTCACAACATTTAAATCACTCGAAAGTCACGCAACGACCCTCGTCTCCAGAATTGGACATTTTGTAGTGTTGCGCCGATGTTTTCTATCATTTTTACTCTCTTCGACAATGGAGAAGTAGTTTAAACGCGAATGAAGTGGATGTCTTCGACAGCAGTTGGCACTGCAAAGGTAACACTGCATTCGGTTGACTCATTAACGCTGAACTATTGAAAGTTACTGTCTTATACTGTATGTAAGACAGGCGTCAAAAGGGTTAATGAACGGATACAATCAAATACATTTTATATTAATCGGTGTTACAATACAATTTGACGTACATCCCCTTTCCATTCACTGATCCCAAAATTCTTCCTTAACGGAAACGGAACTCAGTAACGAGGACTGAAGCCTCGATATTCTGGCCTCGAGATGTACCTGTAGTTGTCCAGGCTGCACTCGTCTATCCTGCTGCCGGGAGACCCCCTGCAGGAGAGCCAACACACCCTGCAACACATTCACCACGCCAATCACAACAGCTTTCCCCACAGAACCCCCTCACTCACATCTGGCCGATCGTCGACTTCCGTCCCTGAACGACCCCGAAGATGTCTCCCCTGCTGTCCCGCTTCACCCATCCGCAGATCCCCAAGTGGGAGGCCTCTTCAGTGCAGCGCTTGAGGAAGTACAGTCCTGCAAGTGAGAGGGCAGAGGCGGAGAGTGAGGGCGAGAGGGGAGGCGGCCGACAGCGTACCTTGGATCTCTCCCCGCACGCGGAAGTCGACGGAGACGAGCGTTGCCGTGAGAGTCATCTCTGCTGTTGCTGTCGTCGCCGCGGAAGACTCACTCTCGAGTGGAAGTTAAAGAATTTGGGGGTTTTGGCACCGCAGCAATGCGGTCACGGATGAGATATTTCCTCTTGCGTCAGCTGTCGTCGACTTGAGAAGTTACAATTGGAAGAGGTTTTGTCGGGTTTTTCAGAAAGTGAGTGCTGAACAGCAGAGGAAAACAGCGGACGATATCGGAGGTTATTTGAAAAAGGCCACTGTGAGCAACCTCCTGAAGCAGCTGGGCAGATAGATCTGAACAAAAAGGGAATGAGGGAAAAGCGAAAAAAGAGACAAATATAAGAAAAATAAGAAGAAAAAAGAATAGAAAATCGAGAGAAGTAGAAGTGGATAAAAAAGAAAGGAAAACAATGAGGAAAATAGAAAGAAGGGAAAAAAGAGAAAAAGCAAAAAAGTGAAAAAGTGAAAATAGTAAAAAGGAAAAAAGAAGAGGAAGAGAAATTATGGTATTCGGCGATAGCATATAAAGGTACAGGGGCCCTGAGGGCCCCAACAGGGCCTACAGGGCCCTGCGGGTGCAGCAGAAGAGATGAGCATAAAATAGCCGAACTTTGATCCCAAGGCTGACGGCTATTTTTAGTTTTGTTTTCTTTTTCTAAAGTGGGAATCTCTCAAATGATTTTGGCAACAAAAGCGGCGCCGTTTTTGCATTACCTTTTCCCCTTTTAATCTTTTCCCCACTTTTCCTTCATTATTTTCCTTCTCGCTCTTCTTTCCCTGTTTGCAGTTCTCCACCGCCTTCCTCTGCCCCCACCGCCCGCTGCAATTAAAACTCCCTAATCGCATCAGAATCAACTCAAGGCCCATTGTGTCCTGGGAACGACTTAATTAATTCCCTTCTCCCATTCAATTACATCCTCCGCCCGACCAACTAAACAGCCACATCCGCTCCCACCAGCTTCTTCCTCCCCCTCGCACCCCCTCGTGCCCCTCGTGCCCCTCGCGCCCCCCTACCCCACCAGGGGGCGCCACAAGAAACACACCACCGGAGCGCAAATAAATACGGAGTATATTTAGATATTATTTACAGTGAGGGGTCGCCCTCCCCTGAAAACCTTTTCCCGTTCCCGGAGCTCTCCTTCGGGACTTTTCCTCCCTCTTCGTCCCTCCCGACGTCCACTGAGGAATTCACTTTCTCCTTCCTCTCCTCTTTCCTTAAATATTTCTGAAACGATGAAAATCACTTTATTATAAAATTTTTTAGATTTTATATATAATAATTTTTTATGGGTGATGTGACTGACCTTGAGCAGAAGACTCAGGTACGAGATGGGGAACACGACGCACTTGCCTCCCTCCTCCCCGTCCAGGTACACCCCCCTCACCAGGGTGGAGTTGGAGCACTTGATCAGGGCGAGGAGGGCGAAGCTCCCCAAGTGGCTGATCCAGCAGCTGAGGAGGGGCGACTCTGCAAGGGAGTCAGCGATGAGCGGGCGGAGGGCCGGGGGGGCGGGGCTGCTTACCCGGGAGGAAGTAGAGGTTGAGGAGGTTCCAGATGCCCCTCCAGAGGTTGATGGTGCCGAGGAAGGAGACGAACACGTAGAGGTCAGCGACGAAGAGCCTTCGGAGCCCCGAGAGCCTCTCGCAGAAGGTTTCCATGGGGGTTTGGATGCTGAACACGATGACGATTATGCCGTAGCCTATGGCCTGGAAAGAGGTCAAAATGACCCTCCTCCTCACTTGAATATTTTATCTTTTCCCCTCTATTTATTTCCAAATTTACTCTTATTTAATATATATTTATTTTTTATTATTATTCATTGTTCGTTAATACACGTCTATTTAATTATAGATACTCTGTTTATTCTTGTGTTCTTATCTATTTATTTATATATATTTTGTCATATGTATCAGTAACTGTGACATTTACTGTTACTTATTATATACTTAATGTTTGCGTATTTATTATATAATTATTGTTTATTAACTTATTATATACTTTTTGTTTATTTATTTATTATATAATCACTGCTTATTAATTTATTGTATTTTTATATAAAGTAGGTAGGCCTCTGGGCCCCCTAACCCGGACTGCTAATTTTATTTATTTTTATTTCTTGTAAATTTGTTTTATCTGAATCTAATGAAAATCTTATTGTGCTGAATCCAAATTGTATTGAATTGAGTTCGGTTTTTCCGGAAACTTTAGATTCGTGTAATGAAGAATTATCCGCAGGATTATGCCCCCGCAGTGAACGTCCAAGTAGGATGAATTTCGAGATGGAAAGAACAATTAGGAGAAATGAGAAAAGCAGAAAAGCAGAAAAGCGGTCAGTGCGACTTACCAATGAGCCAAAGGCGGAAAACTCGTCGTTTTCGGGGTACAGAAACACGTCGATGAGGCACCAAATGCCCCTCCACACGAACACCACCAGACTCCCGATCACGAACACGCTGAAGAAGCAGTCCAGCACGTACAGAGACGTCACCGACGTTCCCTGGAACCAAAACCGAAGTCACTGCCACGGCACCAATGCCCGCCGTGGCCGAAATGGCCGCAGAGAGGGCGGATTCGCGAGTGGTGGGTTCCTCCGACAGCAAATCATGTGATGGCCTCCTTCTGTCGCCGTCAGCTTCTTCAGCAGCATCGCCTCTCCCTTACGTACGCCACAGATGACTGGCTTAATTGGGAGAAGTCAAAGTGACCGCTGCATTATATTTTGATTCCCTTTTTTTAAGTCGAATATTTTCCCTTTTTTATTTTCCTATTTTCCTATTCGTCCGTTTCCTTTTTTTCATTTTTATTTCTCCTTTCTTTCCCTTTTCCCCTTTTCTCTTAAATTTCCCTTTCCTGCCTTTCCATTCAACTTTAAACTCAGTGCGTGATTTTTCATTTTCAACAACTTTCCACCCCTGTGCCTGTCCACATCATCTTCAACCCCTAAATCCAGTTCCAAACACATCCTTTCTCACCCTACTCACCATCAACTTAAACATCGTCGGCACGTGAAAGTAGCCTCCTGCCGAATCGAGCACCACCGCCAGGGGAGCAGACGACAGGTTCCTCATCGCCTTCATCCCTACCAGCGCCGCCAGACTCACCCCCGTCGCCACCGCCACCGCCACCGGCTCCGTCCCCGAGTACAAGTCCAGCATCTTCCACCCCCCCCGCCACAAATTCACGCTCGCTATGCTGTACACGTACGTGTACAGCCTCGACGTCACGCAGTACGCCACCCTGTGCCTCCGGGGGTGGAACTGTCTCTGCAGGCACTCTTGCAGCAGCGCGAACGCCACCTGCACGACCGTCCCCACCACCGCGGACGCGATCAGACTCGCTCGGAGGTCTTGGGGAAACACGTACACGTCCGACAGGTACCAGGTGCCCCTCCAGTAGGCCACCACCGTCGGGGCGATCACCACCCCCGACAGGACGGCGTCTGCGACTGAGAGAAACCGGTTGGGACCATCGTCCTGTCCTGATTGGCCACTTGTCATTCTCGGAGGTCAGCAGCCTGGGTGGAGGCTCATTGTTCGCTGTCGGGTGTCCCGAGAAGAAGGTGAGTGAGGGGTGTTCCAAAATGCTGGTGGGGAAATGAGGAGAAGTGGTGGGTGGTGAGATGGTCGCTGTCGTGTTGGATACCAGTGCAAGAAAAGTGCTAAAGGTGTGGTTAAAACTTCCGCCATCGAAATGGCGGAAAATTCAAAATCTGTTTATTACTGCGTTTGCTGTTTGTATACTTTATAACTAATAATAAATTGAGAGTGTTTTTCTGTATATTTCCAATTTTTTCATTCCTCCTTATAAATTATTAATATACTGAATATTAGACTGTCACAAAATCCGTTAATTTGAATTTATTTATTTAATTTTTCTTCGATAATGCGTTCGAAAAATCAACAGTTGAGAGCAACGGAAGTGGTCCATTGTATTGTTTTTAAATACGCAGGAAATGAGTTTCTCGTTTTATTAATCCAATTAATGGCGGAAACATTTAAAAATTAAAACTTGAAAACCTCTTTGTCTTTTATGTGGGCTTTTAAAAGGAGAAAAAACAAAGGGGAAAGAAAGAACGAAAGAAAAGAGAAAAGATAAAAACAAGAAGAAACAATAAAAGAAAAGAGGAAAGAAAAACAAAGAAGAGTTTATTTATTGGTTACGGTTATTTCTATTTATTGCGATTGTTTATTTATATTTCTTTGCACTGTTTGTTATATCCGTCATTTCGTTTGGGTCGAGCTTCTTCAGCAGAGCAGAAATAGCAGACATTTCTCGACATCGCCACCCTTCGAGGGAAGGATGTCGTCAGAGGGTGTCTGTCCCTGTGGCCGAACACAACACAACTGAGCACTCTGTATCCCTTGCAAAAGACACCCGTTCTTGCACTTTTCTAGCGTCTGACATTCGACCATTCACCAGCAGGAATTCGCCGAAGAGGAACCGCTCAAAAGATCCCCGAATCGGTGGTCACTTTGACCATTTGGCCGAAATCCCGGAGAAAGCAGCAGAATTTTCGCGGCCGAGCTGACTGAGCGATGCCGAAAAATAAATCAACGTCAGCGAGGACGGCGGAAAGACGGACTTTTTCATCTGTTAACGACAGAAGCGGCAGAATAAAGCGTGTCGTAATCTGTCAATTTGGCGGGAGTACGTGCCTTTTTGAGCAGAACCTCGTCCTCAGCTCTCATTAGTCGTTTCAACGGAGGTGTATCCAAGGATTTCGGTGTTCGGGACGGGAGACCTTGATTGGGTTTAAAGGGGGAGATGCACAAAGAGTGGCCCGTCAATTCTGTTTCTATTTGGCCTTTGAGGCATTAGTTCATATGCAGCTGCTAAACGCAATATTCCAACAACAAGAGAAAGATATTTAAAAGGTAAAAGAAAAACAGAGAAAAAAAAGGAAGAGAAAAAAAGAAGACGAGATGAAAGTGAGAAGAACAAAGGAAGAAGAGAAGAAAGGCAAAAGGAGAAGAAAAGATGAAGAACTCTTTATACATAGTACTGTGACAACACAGAAGGACTGAATACTGCGCATGGAAAAACAATAAAAAAGAAGAAAAGAAGGAAAAGAAAAGCGAAGCGCAGTTCGTTGTTCAATGGCGGAAAAAAGGAAATGAGGTCACCTGGAAATGAGTTTGGTCACACTTTGGTGACTTAATTCCTCAGGAGAGGTTCTCTTGAACCCAATCCAAGGATGGCTTTGCAGAGTTTTGTCAAGCCTTCCTGCTGTCGGATGACAACCTGGCCGGATATCCGGCAAAGTTAGGTCTTAAGTAACTTCCGCTTTTATAAGGTCAACAGTCCTCTTTTCCCATTTTTACGACTATTTTAAAATTTGGTTTATTCTTTGTTTTATTTTTCATCATTTGTTACTGAATATTTTTTTGTCGAGAGTGGGCAAAAGGCGGAAGAAAATTCTATACCAAAAATTGACGAAAGAGAATTTTTTTTACATTTATTGGAGTTTAAAAATTAATTGAGTCTCTCAAAATTTTTAGAACTTTAAAATTTATTTCAATTAATGATATGTGTTAATATTTTACACTTTCTAAAATTGCTGACTTTCCTGTCTTTCCCTATCGAGTGATTAATTACGTTACTTAAGGAGATTCATTTTTTTATCTTTCAAAGATAATTATTGACTTGACCCTAATCCGTCTCGAATTGTCCTCCAAATAGACACTGTAATTATGATTAACCTACAAGAGGAAGTGAGGATGTAGAATCGCGCCAACACAAGGCCAAACAACCCCTACAACGTCCACCATCTTTCTTCCAAAGCCTTTACCTTTTCATCTGCCCACGCGCACACCCTTCGACCCCCAAGAATGAAAAGTGGCACTTCTCATGTTTCAACCGAAGGAAACCAGTCCTTACTGTACAAAAACTGTCGGTGATAGCGACCGAGGTGCAAAAGCATTTTCCACTTTTCCAGCGACCGCGACTCGAACCGACTGTATCAGGCACGGAAGTCGTACATAACTGATCGGTTGCAACTGGCTGGATCATTTCCAGGTACAAGGGCGTCTGGTTCAGGTGCAACTCTGAGAGCGAGCGCTGAAGGAGTGCCTCGACTACTTTTACTGAAGGCGGAGGGTTGTGAAACCCCTCGGGTGGGGCGGAGGAGGAATTTGGGTGATTGAAATTACACTTCCTGGTGGCGAACATTCACCGCGGAGGAGGTGTATGTTTGCCGCCTTTGTCGTCATCTTCACCGACACTCTGCACAAGAGATTCAGTGAACTTCTTGAACCGCAGGTCTTGCCTTCTGAGGTCGAACAAGAAATGACGCCCGCTGATATTTACGGCGCTGTTGTTAAGACGTCCGCCGATAATGACGAGGAGCAGTGTGACGCTTTTCTTTTGTGACGTAACAAGGAGTCGGAAGTTCGAAATGGCAGACTTAATAAGTTCAGTAGCCGAGTCGGAGAGAGAAATGAAGGGTCGGTTAGCCACGGGTAACTGTTTCGGTGTTGTTTTTGGGTAGCGAGTGCAGGAGTAGCGCAAGTGATACTCACCTTCACGGACGGGTCTATGTTAAACACCGTCTTAAACTCAAAAAAGTCATCTAAGTGGTCAGTGCAAAAGGTGATGGGTGTTGCCAACACGTTTCTGAACAGTTTGATGTAAATAAGTATGGCGCTGCAAATGAGAGAGTATGCGAGCGGCGGGTACACATCGAAACCCGACATGGCGTCGAGGAAGTACCATAAACCCGCCCATTGGGCCACGCACGCGCACCCGAACACGTAAGTGTATCCCCTGCGCAGTATGCAGCTGTAGATGTTCTTACTTTTGAGATGTCTCTCGTAAACCTTCTTCGCAATCGCGAAATGACAGACAATCAGAGATCCCAAAAGGTACACAAAGCACAGATGGTACAGGTCCTCCAGCTGCGACAAGATACCAAAGAGCCCTCGCCAGAACCCCACCACATTCACCGTGACGATTGTTATGATCAGCAAGCGGTCGCAAACCGCTACAAAAACTACTTCTGCGTCCACTGGGGCTCCTTGTCCTTTCTTGGATAACTCGTACCTTACTTCTACTGCTCTGTCTTTCGCCCCCGCGTCTTCCCCGGCCGTTTGCAAAAACAAAGCTTTCTCGCGCTCGCCGGCCTCTTCCATTTTCCAAATCACTCACGACTCCAAGTTCAAGTTCTGCCAGAACTGTGTGTTTGCTTTCACCAAATCCAGCCTCGTACTGCTTATGAAACCATCCTTATCAAAAAGCCCTAATCGACAGTGGTAAAACGCGCTAACTCCATTTTCTCTCGCCTGTCTCGACATCTGGTCAAATCCTCCTGAGTTTGACGTCTCAGGCATTCTTCTCCCACTTTTCCCGACAGGCTCCTCCTGCAGAACTTATTCTCCTCCAATCTTTCCTGTCTCAATCGGATCTCGGCGGAATCACAATCACTTTGAGACAACTCAAAGTGCAAAGTATAATACATCCAATTAAAAATCACACGCGAAAAGTATGCATTAGAAATACCGAATGCTCCAAATGTAAGTGACATTAGGGAGAAGCACAACATTTAAAATTGTTTTTTTACCTCTAAAAGCGAGCACAAACTTTAGAAATATCATGCTTACCTCACGTGAATCTCTAATGCCCGACGATGACTTCTTCCGCGTTTATATGTGTTCTTCATAAAGTTTTGCTTTTTTGAAATTCCATATGCAGACCCATTAAGCAGGAGACCGCCATTTTGGATTTGGAAGTTCACACTCCAGAAGATGCTTTTGTAATTCGGCCAAGGGTCTTCTCTCGTCAGCTTCATTAGCGACTTGTGCAAGACTCGGACGTTCTGATTGACAGAGACTGTCAAAATGAGGAAGCGTTTCGGTGAAACAAGACAAAGTGAACGGACTTCTTTGAAACCCTGATATTTTGTCTTGGTCACGGTCCATATAAGTTTGTAAAATCTTATCAGCTGTAACATGGATTTATTTATTTGAACAGTTTGTACTTTGCTCCGCAGCACATGTAGCAAAGAGAATGAGACCTTTATTTCGTCGACTTCCTGTGGACATCGCCGAAAACAGCTCAGGGACAGAGGATCAAAAAATCAAAGAACGGGAAACAAAGACAGCACTAACGATATCATGGAACGTTACGGTCTGTGCAAGAGACAAAAAGATTCAGAATGTGGTATCCAAGCATAGCTATTGAAAGCCATTTGATAAGAATAATCCGAAGATTTTCACTAAGCCCCATTGAAAGGCCAGTCTCTACCAAGATGGCACCGTAATACAGGTTAGCCAACAGCAAAAATCCCAACGGATGATTTGCAATCTGTTTACTTTCTAAATCCTGATGAATTTTGCTACTTGGAGAAATTAGATTTAGATGATCATACACTGTTATGACAAGAGCTACAGTTGGGATTTCTCAGAGGAAAATTTCACTAAAACTCCCCAATATCTTCAGAGTGAACTGAGATTATTTTGAACGAATCTCATTAAGTAAATTTTGTAGGAACATATTTTTCGAGAACACGGTTGACAATGATAATAATGCGTGTTTAATTTATTTGAGCAAGCAGTCATATTCTTTGCTTGATTTACAATTTATTAAATAACCATTACAGATGGATTTTTTACACCAGTAAAAATTGAGTAAATATGCACAATAGAAAAAAGTGAATTCATTTTGTGTCTCCTAAAATTCTTAATATACCCTCAGATGTTCCATAAATCCTGTCACAGTTTACCCCCTTTGAAAAAAATTATTAAACCTCAGAAATATTGAATTTTTTTGAGAAAGGATAAAAAATTGAAATTGCATTCCTCATTGAAAATAAAGTATTATAAAATTATATTTTATAAAAATCTGCACAGAATTAAAAAAATTTTAACTTAAAATGACCATTTCAGTTTTTTACAATTAATTAGTTTTTCTTCAAATTATTACTGGTATTTAACTGGTTATGCAGAGGTTTGAATTTCAAGAAACAAATGCACCAAAAAACATGTGACCTGACTGAATTTGAGCTTGACTTAAAGATCATTTGGCCAAAATATAAAAAATCTGCAAAATATGAATCATGAAATTTTTTCCTGAATGTTTGCTTATTTGTGTCAGATGCCTCAGTGTGCAAACTGATCTCTTCTGCTATTGAAAACATGATTCATCAGTTCCATCACAGCCTTAGTGCACAGTAGGAGGTTTAAAAATTGCTTAAATATGAGGAATGGTTGGCACTAAAATAAAAAATAATGGTACAATTAATAGACAAAAATCTTAAATAAACTATCCATTAGGAATGTCAAATGCAATATTCTTACAATTAATGATTGTACAAAACAAGTTTTTCTAATGAAAATTTCCTTTGATCTTTATTCACCGTCAGGACTGACAGAATTTAAATGATAAAATGCACAGTTCTAAGTATTCAAAAGCTATTCAGTTCTTTCAAAAGTTTTAAATGATGCTAAAAAACTTGATAAAGAGCCACCTGCAACTTTATATGCAAAGATTCCAGTTAAGATCATTACAGCATAACATGGTAATAAACTGCACACATATAACCCCGCACTGTTGAAAAATGTCAGCATAGAAACAAGCAAATGAGTGAAAAACACCCATGACAAGTTAAAAATGGATTTACTATCACATGCTGAGAAGAAAATCACACCCCAAAATGTATGAAGTAACACAAAACACAGTGTGGTCGCTGCTGAAATCATGAAGAATTTCTCATTTCCGGAATGCAATCCCATTGTTCCTGGCCCTACAGAATCGGCTAAAATATTAATTAAAGCAAAGAGTCCACTCATAATCCCGAATCCCAGTCCGGCCACATAGGCAAGTATGTGTTTGTTCTCGATTATTTGCGTTTCACTGTCGGTTATTTTTCTGAGCCCTCCCTCGGCACTCCGGATGAGTTTGTAAACGATAAAACGAAACAATTCTTGAAAGAGAACGGAATAAACCACGCCATAGATCATACGCTGTCCTGGGATCAAGAACCACAGCAACGATGAAATTAAAAGTGATAAGAGCCAAAAGAACGAGCTCGCGATCAGTATTATAACCCTGATTGGATCTATGGCAATAGTGCAGATGAACATTGCCAGAGGTGGTCCGAACGCCAAGAAGGCGCAACCGAAAAATTCTGGTACAGTCATAGTTAACGATTTCCACCAACGCCGGTAAAGTAAACACAGAATGATTATATCTGTCCTTGAATAAGCATCATCGTCTTGAATATATCTAAACTAGTTAAAGAACCGAAATAACAATACAAGAAGTCAAGAATCCCATCTCGAAGTCGCCATATTGTATCATAGAGAAACAATTCGAGAAAAGACTACGTTATCGTTGCAACAAAAAAGTTTAAAAGGCTCAAAAGAGGTAATTTCCATAGAAAAATATTTAAAGCAAATGAATTACTTAATTTTTATAAGCTAATTATTGTATTTTCTGTTTCTTTTTTGCCACGAGCCTTAATATATTTTTATAAGGTTGTTTAAATGCAAAATTTTGCTTCATTGCAAAATTTGTTCATTCTAGATATATATGAGATAGGGGAAACAACGAAGATTCTTGAGAAAAGCAAAGAGTGTGATAAGAGTCTTGAAAACTTATTGAAGGGAAGCGATACTAATTTTGATGATGTAGTATTCCAATAAAAAAATTCGGATAAAGAAATACGGTTAAAGCCTTATCTCTAAAGGTTGGCAACATTGACTCAGGAGGGATTTTAAAATGAAATTTATCTAATGGTTGGGATTAATAATTTTTAAAATGACCGGTAAAAAGTCTGGACATGCGGTACCATTCTGGTTTACCTGTGATAATTGCAATATAATTATCTGCAATAAAGATGTTGCGATTCACAAAGAAAAACTTTGTCCTCCTAATTTTCAAGATTGGGCTCATTCAATGATTGCTGGCTGTGTCTTATATTCATTTTGTGATATTTTTCAGCAGAACCAGACTCATTCAGGTAATAATTTTTTGTTAAAATTATTTAAAATTATTAATATAAATTTTTGTTAAATTAACGAAAAAAAATTCGAGTTAAAATTACTGCTGATTTTTACAGAATTAAATCTGCATGTGCTACCCAAGGAGCTCATCAGTGACTTTGTATTGGTGCCATATGATGTTCTTCAGTTATGTCATATTCCATTGGGGGATCATGTTATGGTGCAGATAAATGGATGTAAAGGTCTGATTCAAACTGTGAAGATAGCATGGCAAGGAAAAAATTCAGCAACATTTGGTGTAAGCCTTTCATCTGAAGGTAATCTGAGTATTTTAATGCAGAAATTCACTATAGCAAGGAACACAGATTAATTGACATGGAAAATCAAGGAATCAATGTTTTTTTATTTAAGCTAATAATTAGTTTTCATTTATGATTTTCAGATCATTTAATTGAGTGAAATAATCCTAGAGGAAAGCAAGAATTTATTTTAGATTAAATTAAAAACTTATTAATGTGGTATTTTATAGTTGCAGATTTGTATGACTTTAAATCCAAAAGTCAGCTGATCATTTCAAAAATTGAAGAAAAATTCTCACCTGCAAGATCAGTGACAGTGGTTTGTGAAAGTGATGCCAGTTCCATTGATAAAAGAATCTTATTATCAAGGTTGCAAAAGCAGAACCTGAACAAAGTTTACTCTGTTGGTAACAAAATATTATTGAGACATTATGGAAGCAAGATGATTTTTAAAGTGGTTGAAATGGTCTCTTGCATGGATGAGGACTTAAAAGCAGGTGCCTTCTGCCTTGTAACCTTGGAAACCAAATGGTGCTGGAGTAAGTCTGAGGAAGTGGAGAAGGCACCAACAAGTTCACTTAAGCTGGGGGGCTTGAGCTCAGTCATGGCTGATGTTAAAGATGTAATTTCATTGGCATTAAGTGGGCATACATTATCAGGTAAAGTTCACTGATTGTTTCAGTGATTGAGAAGAGTTTTGTATTGGTTTGTGATATTTCAGGTGTACAAATTACAAGGGGAGTGTTGATTTATGGTCCTAATGGCACAGGGAAAACAACATTAATAGAATTGTTAGCAAAAGAGTTTGCAGGGAATATCATAAGAATAGAACATTCAAAAATATTTAGTAAAGTGATAGGAGAAACTGAGAAGGAATTACAAAACCTTTTTGAACTGGCAGAACTAATGAAGCCATCTGTGATTCTCATTGATGATTTAGATGTTTTGTGTGGAAACTCAAACTCAACATCTGAATTTGAAAAAAGAATAACAGCAACACTATGTCTTCTGATGGATGAATTGAACAAGAAACCAGAGGCGTCTGTTGTGGTGCTGGCGACAACATGTAAACTACATAAAATTGACAAGATGTTGAGATGCGCGAGTAGGTTTGGAAAAGAAATAGACATTCCTGTACCCCATAGTGCCCAACGGTTTGAAATATTGAAGTTATTATTGAGTGATGTGGATCATAAATTAAATGATTTCGACATTAAAAGCGTGTCCGATTCTTCACATGGTTTTGTGGGCGCCGATTTGGTTTCTCTCGTATCAAAAGCAGTTTTGAAGAATTACAGAAGGTGTCAAAGCAAGGAGAAGATCACTCCAGATGATGTCCTTTGGGCGTTAAGTAAAACGAAACCGAGTGCAATGAGGGAAATCATGATTGATATTCCCAATGTGAAGTGGGATGACATTGGCGGGCAGGAAGATTTGAAGTTGAAGCTTAAACAGTGCATTGAGTGGCCTTTAAAACACAGCGAAGCTTTCACTAAATTGGGCATAACTCCTCCGAAGGGAGTGCTCATGTTCGGCCCGCCAGGTTGCTCGAAGACTATGATCGCGAAGGCTGTGGCCACTGAAAGCAACCTCAATTTTATTTCGGTTAAGGTAATATATTACAAAAATATTAAGGGGACCGAAAAAGTAATCAGAATTTTGTCCGCTAAAAACACTTAAATTTTGTTAAAAACAAATGTAGATTTATTTTATTTATATTGTTATACCTGTGAGACTAATCGTGATATTTTTATGAAGGCTATTTATTTGTTTATATTTATTAGTTCCTTATAAATGAATTATTTATTATAAACTATCTTACTGTATAATTTTTTTGAAAGATATCACAAATAAAAATGAAATGTAGAAAGTTTTAAATGACAAAAAACATGTGTAAATGTACTGACTAAATTTTTTGATTTTGTTTGAGAATTATATTATACAACATTTATACTCTTGGCGAGATAAGGGAAAATTATTAGTTTATTTATATTTATGATATTTTGAATATTATTAATATTATAATAAAATTTGCGATCAGAACGTAGAAACAATATTTAGGGCACGTATTCTTTTCAAACTAACTATAAATAAGGTCATTGATGAAATTTTGATTACTTTTCGGTCCCCCTGTTATTACAGATGCTCAGGAAATTAAAGTTAATTAGCCATATTTTCATTAATCAATTCAACTGATTACTTGCAGGGGCCGGAAATATTCAGCAAATGGGTCGGAGAGTCAGAGAGGGCTGTGAGAGAGGTGTTCAGGAGAGCGAGACAGGCAGCGCCTTCCATAATCTTTTTCGACGAGTTAGACGCGATAGGAGGAGAGCGAAATATTTCCTCGGGCTCTAACGTCCAGGAAAGGGTTCTCGCCCAGCTTTTGACCGAACTGGACGGAGTCGAATCCCTCGATAATGTAACAGTGATAGCGGCGACGAACCGCCTCGATCGCATCGACCCGGCGCTGATAAGACCGGGACGTTTAGACCGAATCATTTATGTCCCTCTGCCAGATGAGCGAACGAGGGAGGAGATTTTTCGCCTTCAGCTCCGGAAAACTTCCGTGGATGCGGACGTGGCTTTGGGCGAATTGGTGGAGAGATCTGAGGGGTATTCGGGTGCGGAGGTGATAGCCGTGTGCAGGGAAGCAGCACTAAAAGCCTTGGAAGAAGATTTCAGTGTTCAGAAGCTGAGTAGGAAACATTTTTTGGCTGCCTTTACTATTGTTGTACCAAGAACTCCAAAAAGTCTTTTGGAAATGTATAATAAATATTTGTTAAATACAAAATCATTAATATAAAGTTTTGTTAAATTTAACTTAAATCACTTTCCAGCTGTATAAAAAAGCTTACTTCTAAAATCAAGAGTGGAATAAGAAGCTAAAGGAAGAAATATAAAACGTCGTAACAGTTGAACCAACTTTATATTAAGGAATTTATTTTATTTAATGCTCGCAGAACTCAAAACTAATATTTTTGAAAGTACTAATAAATTCAATGGTTATTTTTGTTTTTAGTTGTAAAAATTTTTATAGTAATTCAAAATGATCTTTCTAAAAATCAAACTTTTACCTTAATATTTTTTAAGTATATAGTAGTCCAACATACTAACTTGGATATAATCTTCGATTGGGCCTTTATTATTAGTTCATTTGCATGTTTATTAGTAAATATTACTCTTTCAGATTGTTATATTAATAAATAAATAACTACATCGTTATTTCTGGGTTCGATGAATGCATTTCATAATTTCGGTTTTATTTTAACGAATATTAATTATTATGAGGGAGAAAGATTGCTTTAAAAGTTAAAATTTTTCAAATAAGGGTAAGGAGATATAGGCAAAGAACATTTTAATTGGGAAAAATATTAAATTTTGTCAAAATAATGTTCAAATGGTTTTGTTTAAAAAAATCGAGACTCGAACGATAATCGTACGAATCGATGACGCACTATCGTCATTTCCATCCAAAGGAAAAGCAGTTTCTGTCAAAGGAATTTCCGGTTGAGAAGTGTTTCGTTGACGTTCCGCAAGTCGGAAACAAAATAGGCCTATTTTGCTGTGATCGCTCAAGAGTGGCTAAGTGAAGGATGATCAGGTTTGCATTTTTTCTTATTTTTAAATTTTACTAGTCTCTTTCTAACATTTATGCTTTTTCACTTCTGCAAAATCAGCGCTATACCACGTTTATGCTTTTACAATCCATAAATTAGCGAGGTGATATTACTAATAGCGAATAAAAAGTTGGATGCTGGCTTGGGAGGCACTTCGCCATTTTTTTTTCGTTTGGAAGCTTGAAAATACAATTTAAGTCGTTGTTAATTTTATCCAAAACAATCCGCATTTATTTGCTCTCGTAATGAGTTTTTTTTAATTATTGGCAATAAGAAAAGCTTTTATTTTTATAATGGAAAAGGCATTTTTTCAATAATCTAAGCGTAAGAGTTTTTATCATGTATTTTATCAAAGTATTCAATCCTCTTTTTTCAGATCATGATTCTTCCCTTTGTTTTTTATGCTCGTTTTTAAAATCCTTGAAAAAATGTTTGGGTTTCGAAATGAGTTTACGCCACCAGCATTTTTACGAGTGGCCTCGATTATTTTGTTGGCTTTAAAAAATGTCCTTGGCCTATTGTGAACGAATTTCGATGTAAAGATTGTCCTTCGGTTATTTACGCTTCCGTCGAAAATCCAACAAATAAGAATTTATTGAGGGGAAGTGAACGCTTCCAATGTGAAATTTTTATATTTACAATGTGGGGTATCGGTCCTTTTGTTAAATCATTCCACCTTAACGCGGAAATTTGTTTGCTCTTTTAAAACATTCGACTCGAATTTCACGCCAAGAAAACGAATGATTCCAATCGAGATTTTCCGAAAATGTTCTCGGTCATTGCTTTAATGAACGTTTAGTGAGAATTCAGTCATGGTGGGACTTGTTTCATTTTTGCACTTTCAAGTTTTGTCCTTAAGTGAATGGTTAAATTTTGCAGCTTTGTGTCTGGTGAATTGAATTTCTTTTCCTGAAGAAAAAAAAAATTAGGTAAAAAAAAGTAAAAATGACTGATGTTGTTGGCATTTACTTGTCAAAACAAGCCATCATTTAGGTTATAAAATTGTAGATAGTGCATTAATAGATATCCTATCAGTCTCATAGTTCTAAAAATGCAAGACCTTATCTGTTAATTCAGACATTTAGTCTGAATTACTAAAATTATTACTGATTTTTTTATTCTTAAAGTTATGAAAAAAAAAACTTATTAGTTTATAATTTGAATTTCCTCTGCCATATTTTGAATTATATATTTAAGTAATCTGTTAAAACCCATCACTTGTTTCACATTATTAGAAAATTTGAAATTAGGATGCACTTGTGATCATATTTGATCTAATATAATAATAATATATTTGATCATTTAATTCATTATTTTTGTGTTATTCCTGTTCATTGATGCTGGTGGAGTTTCATGGTATAAATGCAACATTAGGGAGCACAAATACATTTTTATTTAAATTGTATTTTCAAATTTAAAATCTTTGATAATGTAGTGTTTTATAAAAATAATGTTGAAGAAGTAGTAATAAAATTAATCACTTTCAAAATTCTCTTTTAGATGATAATTTCTTTCAGGTATAGTATATTAGATATTTTAGACTGTGTAAATATGATTTTGCTATTAATTTGGTTGATTGGCTTAAAAAATCTCTCTATATTTCAGCAGAAATGTGATTTTTGAAATATTTATTATCTTGAATTCATAATAAAAGATAAGATTCATAATATTATTATAATTTATGGTGATTTGTACTATAATGCTTTTTTCTTTCTTTTCCCACAGTGCAAACCAAATCATAGTAAAGCGTTATTATGGAGTTTAGCCTCAGCAATCAGCTATTGTGATTAAGGATTAAAAAGTATAGCAATAAAAGTAAATAGCAACACATAGAAAGGAAAAACAAACATTACTACCTTAGTTCAGTTTTATTATTGTAGAGTAAAAAAAAATTGTGGTGTATTTTTTATATACACAAACTCTTGATTTATTTTGTCCACAATTTTTCAAATTACTTGATTTATAAGTAAGAACAAAGAGTAAATTGTGCATCTGTGAAAAGGAAAAAAAGTTTTTCCGAGTTGTTAAAGTGAAAGTGAAAGGGGACAATACTTTATTAATCAATTCTTTTATGGCTATTCATATGCCTTGTGTTAATACAGATAACATTAACAAAATGATGACTGAAACGCATATATCCAATCATATGATGCCTGCATTAAACAGTATTGCTTCAGGAAAAGTGTAAGTTAATTGTTTCTTCTATTGTTTTTTTTTTTGTTCTCTCATTTTGATTGAGATGAATTGTTTGTTTTCAGTGAAGTTGAAAAACCTGATGAAGGGTGGAAATCAAAACTGAAACTGCCTCCACCTGACAGAAGAATCAAAACTAGTGTGAGTATAACTTTGGAAATTTTTTTTTTTTTTTTCAAACTCCCCATGACTGTAATGATTGAGGTAATGATGATGATGTGCCTGGGCCAATGACAATCATGATTAGTAGGCTCATGGTGAGGTTTTTAATTGTCTGAGCTTCTGCAGCACTGGATAGAATTTATTTTCACTCCAATGGAGTTCTCATGAAATTTCATTCAATATTGTTCTATTTTATTTTGTTTTACTTTCTGTTTTTATCCTTATTTTGTTTCTCTATTTTGTTTATTATATATTTAAATAAATATAGAAGTTTATTTATTACTTTAGATTAGTAATAATTATAAGTTTTTTATTTTAAATTTAATATTATACTTAAAATATTTATTCATTTTTATATATTTTTAAAATTTACAAATTATATATTTACAAATTAAATTTCTAAATTAAATATTAAATTATTTTTTATCTTTATTTTTGTAATATGTATTGTTTCTTTTTATTTTTATTGTATATCTCAAATTAAACATTCAACAATTCCGCTGAAAAATTAGGAGAGTTGCCAATCTAAGTAGTTGAAGTATCTTTTTAATTTGAATTCCATGTTTAGCTTAAGAAAGTGAAATCTCACCCAAAGCGCCTTTAGCGTCATTTTGTTTGAACTCCGTTAGAGGATTAATGGCTTTTCCAATTAGTTGCCAGTGAAAATTTTGAATATGAGTGTCTGTGACACCAATATACAAACACTGTATATCATCGGCTGAGAAGTCCTTTCCTCGGCGTTTTGGGGTTAAATAATTACGATTCACGAACAAATGTCGAATGTAATTTTTATTTTATAATTTAGTGGGATTCCCATGCAACAGGAGAGATAAAAAATTAAATAAATAATAAACATAAGAAAATGTACTAAATTGTAAAATAAAATAATTAGTATTAAAATAATTGTCCGTATGGGTTATTCGACGATCACACATTCAAATGAGGACCAGTTGATACGATGGAGATTACATTTTGACCCCTTTGTTTTCCCACAGGATGTGACTGACACAAGGGGCAATGAATTCGAAGAATATTGCTTAAAAAGGGAATTATTAATGGGCATATTTGAAAAGGGTTGGGAGAAGCCCTCGCCCATTCAAGAAGCTAGTATTCCTTTAGCCTTGTCAGGAAAAGATATCCTGGCAAGGGCAAAGAATGGAACAGGGAAGACTGGAGCCTACACTATACCAATACTGGAACTGGTTGATCCTAAGAAAGATGTTATTCAAGGTATGATAAAAAGTGCACTTGCGATTTTTCTTTCTTTTTTTTCTATCTTGATGATGAGTAAATTTGTTGGATTCCCAGACACTTAATCTAAGTGAGAATCGTGCTTCTGATAGGCTATTGGCAAAAGGCCAACGCGTTGCGGTCGTTATCAAAGAGGTTCATTATTGACATTGTCATTTCAGCTCTTGTTATAGTGCCCACTAGGGAATTGGCACTTCAGACTAGTCAAATTTGTATCGAACTGGCCAAACATTTGGACGTGAAAGTTATGGTGACTACTGGAGGAACCAATTTGAGAGATGATATTATGCGAATTTACCAAAAAGGTGAGAACGAAACTTTATTAGAGGAAACGTAAAGTCCACCCACCAATGGTAAAGACGTGAAAACAAAGGAATGGGTTTCAACGCAAACTAATCGTAAAAGAAGTTTTCGGTCCACGCACTTTGATAAAAAAAGGAAATTACGTGTGATTTGCCCTGACGTTTTCGAAATTATCAAGTTTCTTTTGTGTTCTTGAGTCGAGCTTTATCAGTATTAATATTTTTGATATTAGAATCGACGCGGTATTGCATTATTTACTTTTTGTTATATCTTTATCAGTAAAAAGTGCATTTCCTTTCATCGATTCGTTTTTTCTTTCTGACTCTTCAAGTTTTGAGTTATTGAAGCCCAAATGAACATTCGTTTTTTGTGAAAAAATTTGCGCATTTAAAAGGGATGCGCAATGCCCTATCGGATTTAACATGATGCAAAAATCTTAGGACACCTAAAGATGGACCCTGATTATACTTGAAAGTCTGACATAAAATCCGATTTTGCGAGCTTAAATAAATCTGGCTTAAGAGAGCTTCTGCTCGAAAACTCACTAAAAAGAGATTCGGTTTTCATTTGAACAGTTCAAGTCGTCATAGCAACTCCCGGTCGTATATTGGATCTTATGGACAAAAATGTTGCTAACATGGACGAGTGTAAAATACTTGTTTTGGATGAAGCGGACAAGTTGCTGTCGCAGGATTTCCAGGGAATGTTGGATCACGTCATCCTGCGTTTGCCAAAGGAAAGGCAAATCTTGCTTTACTCCGCTACTTTTCCATTGACCGTGAAAAATTTTATGGTAAGAGTTTGCCCCCGTGTCGAAAATGTATAAGAAGACTTTTCGTCCGATTAACCGGCGACATTTTCCCTTTTTCAGGAAAAGCATTTACACGAACCCTACGAAATAAATTTAATGGAAGAGCTAACACTGAAAGGTGTTACTCAGTACTATGCTTTCGTTCAAGAAAGGCAGAAGGTACATTGCTTAAACACTTTATTTTCAAAGCTACAAATAAACCAGAGTATTATATTTTGTAATTCAACGCAAAGAGTAGAATTGCTAGCGAAGAAGATAACAGAACTCGGTTATTGTTGTTACTACATTCACGCGAAAATGGCTCAAGCCCACAGGAATAGGGTTTTCCACGATTTTAGAAACGGATTATGTAGGAATCTGGTTTGTTCAGGTAATGACCGCCCACACCGCCCCCCCTCACCCCGAAGGCCTGAACACTGAAAGAGGTTGGTGTTTTGCTTCCAGATTTGTTCACGAGAGGGATAGACGTTCAAGCCGTAAATGTAGTTATTAATTTCGATTTCCCGAAAATGGCAGAGACATATCTTCATCGCATAGGTAGATCCGGGAGATTCGGCCACCTGGGAATCGCCATTAATCTCATCACGTATGAGGATAGACTCGCCCTCCACAGAATCGAACAAGAATTGGGAACTGAAATCAAACCCATTCCAAAGGTAACGGAACGTTTATTGTGTTTTTCATGTTTGATTCGGGCGAAATCTTTTCATGAAACTTCAGTGAAATGCTTCCTTTTATCCTTCTATTTTACCTCGTGACTTGTAATTTAACTCTTTAATACGGTTTCGGCAGTCTTTCTTAGATCAGCCATTCGAAATGACTGACTTGCGGTAAACGCATAAAACTGTTCGAGACTTCCTGTACAATTTTTTTAAACGCTAGGGGAAAGAGGGGGAAGCGGAGAGATAAAGGGGAAAATGTGAGAAAGATACATATGAGAAAAAGAGAAAAAAAGAAAATAAAGAAGAGAAGAAAAGAGAAGAAAAAAGTAAACGGGAGAAAAAGGGAAATATCAAAGACATGAATATCCCTTGGTGTGGTTAATTCTTTCTGTGGAGTTTCAATGCCCACTGACAGTTTTCGAGCCGTTATCCATTGAGCGGTTTGCTTGTTTTCCAGGTCATCGATCCCGCTCTGTACGTCGCTAAACTGGAAGACAACCAAGGTATCGAAGAGGTAAATGTAAGTAAATAAGTAATATTCCCAGAATACCCAGTATCTGCTACCGCAAAAGAGTAATTTGTAAAATAATGATGTGAATTCAAAACAGAAAAACCAATTCGGCTCACTTTTTTCCAATTTTCTTAAGAAGCAAAAAAAGAAAACAAACAATTTTATAAAAAGCGTAATCATTTTTGGTGACAATTCAATTGCTTTCGTCCGGTGGTGAACTTGTTCCATTTTTCATATACAAAAAAAAAATAATACGAACTACTGATGTGTTACTCAAGGAAAATACAGCTTTGGAGAAGAAATTTTTTTTCTATCTGTTGGGTTCGCTTCTCTGTGAGCGTTCATTCGCGAAACTGCCGCAATGGGAGGGGATTCCATGGTTAGAAAAATGCAAGTTTTTATTTTTTTAAATTTACACACAGATTGTTATTCCCGGACTTCGCGCCGGGGTGGCTTCCCCTCGGATCAGGACATCCGGGGGCAGCCGCTTCCTCCCTCAGATTTTCTTCTCTTGTCACGGGGGCAATTCCTCCCATTTCCGCGCACACTTTTGGCCGTCATCACCACGAGCGCGAGGGAAAAAAATACGATTAAACATTCGGCTCCGTAGAGATTCAGACAGAACCAATCGTGGCGGATCCGGCCACGCCCGGCCTCTTCCTTTCTCTATTCTCCACGATTGGTCCTAACCCGGTGCACCATTTTCAGCGACAATTCCTCCTCTCTCCCTCCCGTTTCGGGTGGAAATGGCGCACCCGGTTAGGTGTCACTTTTCCCAAAGAATCTTCTTTAGAAAATGGACGGAATGATCGACGCCGTGTCGACTTTCCACCGGGGAAATCTTCACATGGGGGGTAGGTTTTTGACCAAAATTCTTTTCTTTGTCGTCTCTTAAAGTCAAAAATCTCATTAAAGACTGATAAACCTTCTTTTCTGTAAGGGCGTCTTTTTGAGTTCTGTCGGCAAACGCGTGAAATGCGCTCGGTCCAGTGCGGAAAGTGGCCGGAGTGGTGACGCCACAGTCGGTGACAATCAGCGGGATGAAGGCATGGAATGTTTGATTTTGCCCACGAGGAGAACTGCCTCTGCGGGGAAGATAATAAAGTTAGGATAAAATATCGGGCGAGGAGAGATGGTAAAAGATATATGGGGCAGAAGGGAGATGCGGATGTCGGTGGTGTGTCAAAGGCGCGCCCGGAAAACCGGCCAAGGGTTTCTTGTAAATAAATATATATTGTACATATATAATTTTTATACCATACATCGTGTCGGCATCTGGTTCTCCTAAAAGGGGGGGGAGGGAGGGAACACTTTCTGATACTTTCTTAAAATGTGATTATCACATGAAATTCAACCCCAGCGTACTACAAAAGTTGACGAAGATATTTATATACTACCGGAAAAGAGTATACACACGATAAATGTATTATAATGTATATATAAAAAGTTTTTTAATATAAGTACGGTTAAGTAGAAAATTGGTTGAATAAACCAAGGGGGAGGGGAGGAGAAGGGCGCGATCTTCGAGGCAGAGTGGGCAGAAAACGACCCCAAACGAGCACATTCACCGGTTTGACCGCGGAACTCAAAAACGCCGCCCCCCAAAAAATACATGTAGTTTTCTAAATTGACGAATACACTCTTTCGGCTACAATATGTGAGAGGGCAGTTCAGAAATTTTCATTCGAATCAGTTTTCCAGAAAGGCGTGCGCGGCACATTTTCCACGTGTCTGGAATTGCGCCGGCGCCGCCCCTTTTTTGAGTCCCTTTTTTCTTCTTTCATAATTAGTTGTCAAAAGTACAAACTGTCGAAGCCGTGGGTTTCGGACAAAATTTTTAAAGATCTTTCGGTACGGAGAAAAGGCTCGCCGGAAACCTTAAGAGACCTTCTCCGGGAGTGTCGTCGTTTTGTGTTACATCCGAGTCAGACTGTGATGAGAATAAGGCAGTCGTGAGCAGTGGGTCTGAATTTTTCACGCGTTGCACTGAGAAGTGTGATTTTTAGAGTAATATAAAAGGGGCTGCGATTATCTCGAAAATCCCTCGGGAAAATCCTTCCCTAAACTTCCTTTTCCACCCTGGATGGCTTTGGGATGTTTTCTCATTCTTCCAGTGCAGTGCACCGAGGATGGCTCAAGGGTTTCCACTTTTCTACGAAGGGCTCCGAGGGACCCCCCGAGGGGCCCGCAGATATTTTAAGTATTGACACCTCTATCGGAGTGTTCGATATTGAAAATGTATCAATTGTTTTTGCTTTGTTCTTTGAGAACCCAAACGGTGCCTCATTTCCCTGAAATCCGCCCACCTCGCAAAAGCGAAGGCGCGCCCTTTTGTCGGATTGTAGCTTTATCCCACCATTGGAATTCTCTCTTTTATTTTCGAACTTGGCGATGCGTGAAAATTCAGGCTTTCGCCTGAACAATTGCTCGTAAGACCGACGACACTCGAATCTTCAATGGCGATATAAGTCTCAGTGAGATTTCTCGAGGAGAGATTTTATAAATTGGACGCCATTTTTTTTTAAGAAGCATTTTTATCATTGACTATAACCGCGGCGGCAGCAGAACAGGTTGTTGTCTGGGCGAGTGCCCGCCTTCGGTTGTAGTTCAGTGGTCCAAGTCCAAATTGCTCCGTGTATTGGCCACTTTTGACCAAGGCCTCAGATGCCAGAAGAGGCCCTGTCTCGGGACCAATATCTGGGTGTTGTTTTGCTTGCTTGGGAATTAGCAATTTGGCGCTACGAGATGCGAGAGCAGAGAACAACAGCTGAAGCAAAACAAAAATAGGTGGGGTGGCAGCGCACGGCCGAGCCCGCCGCGATTCGATGAGGCGGTTGTGGACGGTTGGTGCAGTTTGGTTGAAGGCGGGCGGGCGAGGGCGTGGGCTGCGGGTCGTGGGATCGGAATATGAAAAAACATAAAAAAGTCCGTCCGAGTCCGTCTGTGAGCAGACCTTTTACATTTATTTATTTTACTTTTTTTTAAAATCAAATCGAAAAACGATTTAATTGATATTGTTTAATTGTAATTTCAAAGCAACGTAGCCGTTTCAGTCGCCGCTGGCTCTGATTTCATTCCGTTTCGGTTGTTCGGTGATCGCAGAAAAATTTTTTATACGTTTGTACCTGGTCGGATTTAAAATTTTTAACTGTTTTTTGGGTTGAATCGTCGTCACAGCATTTCTTTTTTTTTAATTTAATTGATTGCGATTGAAATGGCGAAGTTGCTGACAAATATAAGCAGTTTATTATAAAAGAAAGAAAATAAATTTGATTTTATACGGCAGATTATTTGCGACTTTTTAATTTTTTTCTCTCCCCTTGTCCTTTAATCCAGAGGCAGCCATATATTTCGTGTTTTTTTGTTGAGCTTTTCACTCATGGGACTCCTTTATATCTGCCCCTGGAAATCACTTAGGATTATCGGGAAAAAATTAGTTCTCCCTCCACTCTATCAGCTCTCTCTCTCTCCCTCTCTCTCTCTCTCTCTCTCTCTCTCTCTCTCTGTTGTTTCGTAATACACAAAAAGAAATAATAGGATTTTGTTGGTAAGTTGAACGTTGAAGTTGCGTTCCAAAGAAGGCGTTGCATTAGCAAAATGTTGATTCGAAATCACCGAGAACAGTAAGTATGTTGCTTCTCTTCTTTTAACGATGATATGATATATAATGACATTAATCCATAAGATTTTTTACTGCAATTATTTTTTTATTTATGTCGTCGAAAATTTTTTATGGTGAAGAGTTGCTGTTTATTTTTCAATATAATGCACTCCAAAACGAATGCATACGAGCTTTATTTTGCCTCTAAAGTTTTGAAAACTGGCAACGAGTCGAACAACGCGGGAAAGGAATCGCAATGTTGCCGGCAGAGGTTTTGAAATTAGGCAACGAATCGAACACAGCAGTAAATTTGCTGCAGTATGCTTCGAAAATTTTTTTTCAGTTTTTTAATCGCGAAACTTGCGATGTATTGCCCTCTGAATGTATTGTATTATCAATAGATTTCTGTAGATTGTTTCTAATGAAACAAACGATATGAAAACTCCCTGTATACAGGAGTTTCAAAAACGCCCAAACTTGTTTGGAAAAGGATAAATATCAAGTGTTTTTAGATAAAAGTGTCAATGTTTGGGGTTTAACAGATTAAAATGACAAGATATTTGTCGAGTTCGAGAGTTCTGTTCTTAGCAACAGTAATTTATAAATGATTAATGTATTTCTCGATATTCATCGAATGTTCTCGAAACTCACGGAAGTGAATGAAAATAGAAATCTGAAAAGGACGTAGGATTGCTCAAACTGTAACGCAAGAAGTGCGCAATTGTTTCAAAACTTCCGTTAACCTTCATAAAGCGAATTAGCGCGAATTTCGCTAAATCTGTTTTTAAAAAAAAGTAATTGCAATACAATCTAATTCCTCATGAATTTATTCCTTATGATTCCATAAAAACATTATCTCTAAATAAATTATTTCTGAATGCTTGTACAGAGAAACATTATTAAAAAAGAATACTTAATTGCGAATTAGTTTAACTGGAGATTGTCCGTTATTTTGCCTGCACTATTGCCGAAATGTAAAGTTTCAAATTTTCTCGGAATCAAAGCAAAATATTTCGAGTTTGTGTAAAATCTGTTGACTGATTTCTGCTGCGAATTTTCACGTGATTATTTTTGCAAAAGCAATGGTTTTAAGCACGTATAATTCAAGTAAGAGGACTATTCTTCTAATGTTTTGGATAATAAACACCGCTCACTCTTTTCAAACGCGATCTGCACTCATCTTAGGTGGTCGTCAGTTAGAGGAGTGAAGTAAACTCCGCCATTATTACCCAAAACACACAATGTCGGAGGCTCAATAAAATTTAGTTTACGCTCCAATTGGGAACCCTTTGCGATTTGATTAACCAAGTTTATGAGTTTAGTATTTTTAATAAATAAAACTCACACATGAGTGAGAGCTTGTCTTCTGCCTTTCCGGTGAACCCCAAAATCCCTTTCTGGAAATGAAAAAATTACCCTTATAATGGAAACAGTTTTAACACCCGAAGATGACTTCCCTGGGAGGCTTTTACATCAGGTAAATATAATCCCAAGCAAGACTATTCACTAATTAATTCATTTGGCGGGCTTGTCATTTCCAGAGCTCTTATTTAATTTTGGAACCTGCTAATTTTTTAATATCCAAGTGCATTCAGGTAGTTAATCATGTTAATGCTAAGTGCGTTGTTGCTCTGTCTTTATTTAAGGCGGCCTTGTGGGATAATTACGAATTATTAGAGGATTTACTTGGAGGAGACCAGAAAACACACATCAACAGCCAGGATTCCTGGGGAAGGACTCCACTACATGCAGCTGCACTCACAAGCAAATCCAAGTGCCTTGGACTGTTGTTGGCATCTGGAGGTAAGGTGGTTAGCTGTCCATAACCCCTTTTCTGTTGCAACATTTGCTGTAGGAAGTGTGTGACTTGAATTTTTAAATGTGACAGCAGTGAATCATGTTTTTGAAGGAAAACTGGAATTGATACTTTTTCTGGCTGACTTCTCTTTTTGCCAATGTCAGTTATTATTTTTTCAATCTTATTAACAGGTCATGACAACTTTCCTTTAAAAAAATTCAACTTTTACTATGACAAAAATTTAAGTGTAATTTGAATAAGTTGGCATATTAGTGTATGTCTGTAAATACCAAAGGTGAAAAAAAGATGAACAAAAGACAGTGACAAAAAAATATAAAAATAGAACTTGAGGAAGAATAAAATGAAAATTAAGACAAGATATCCATACCAAGGAATCATTTAATATCGTACTTAAAAGTAGCACTGGAGAAGGATGTACAGAAATGAAAATAGAAGTTTTAAGAGGTCATCTATGAAAATTCTAAAGAGTTTCCAATGGCAAAAAAATTAAAGTTTAAAAAATGCTTAATCGACATCAGTGCCTTCTCTACTCATTAGCTTCAACCTGAAACATCAGAGTCTTGATTCTGTTTTATTTTGACAGATTTTGACAGAAATTTTATTTGAATCCTATTGTTTCAAAGAGAATCAGTGGTTTTGCTTAACTTTAAAAGGTCAATTTCAGTCATTCTGTATCATTTGGCATTATTTTATTAAAACTTACCCTCAAGTAAAAATTAATGTGATTAAGTACTTTTCAGCCAATCCTGACATTCCTTGTGGACCAAGGGGAGAATTTAGGGTAAGCAGTTACTTTTTTTCTTTAAAAACCCTCTTTAGATGGTGTAACCTGTTTGGTTTTAACTAACCATTTTAAGTTCCATTATTAAGTCCAATCCTTTGTTCAGTTTGATGATTAAACATTGTTGTCTGTGTCATTTCAGACGGCCCTTCACATCAGTGCTGAATGCGGGTTTATCAGCAATGCAAAGTTATTGCTTCAGTACGGTGCTAAGTTGACGGTGAAAGACAAACTGGGGTTGACTCCGTTGGACCTGGCGGAAAGAAGCGAGCAGAAGGATTGCGTTGCCTTCCTGCAACAAGTGGCAAGTAAGCAGTCGAAATTGTCACCCTTCGCATCGTTCTTTGACTTCTATTTATTATTTTATGTTTCAGATGATAAGGAGACTTACAAAATGCAGCAACACTTATCTCTTCGCGAAGCTTGCCTGTCGAAGGACATCGAAAAAGCCAGATCAATTTTAACAGAGGCCGGATCCGATGCTGTGGTTTTGGTGAATCTGGCTCCGAATGGGTCAAACACTTTATTGTTTTTGTAAGTGGGCAAACATTTTGGGGGAAGACATTGTCGTAGGTTGAGTCATGGATGACTTCCGTTGCAGCTGAAAGTAGATTCTGTTGTTTGTATCTGAAATCATGGGTTGCCATGACGACGACAATGATGTTAAGAAGCCGAAGAATAAAAATAAAAAAGTGGAATGAGAAGAAAAACAGAAAAGAATGGAGAATAAAAGGGAGAAATAGAGGAAGAGGACTGGGGAGAAAAAGAAAAGAAAAAAGACAATTTTCAAACAAAATAAAGATTAAATATTTCACAATCATAATAAATATAAATAAAGGGAAATTAAAAAGCGAAAGTTATTTTTGATTCGACCTATTAAATTTTTATCGGAGGGGAATTTGAAATATAAATCTCGATCTGTGAAGTATGTTAAACTCGAGTTAGATGCAGGTTTATTTTATTTTGCTCAGGTGCGCGGAAGCTAATGACAAAGACTTTGTCCAGTTACTTCTAGACTTCGGAGCCGACGGGAGATTTCACCCAGTCACCAAGTATTCTCCCCTCTACACCGCTTGTTACAATGGCTATCTCGACATAGTCGAAATCTTACTCAGGAAATTTCCCGCCTTGGTTCGTCATTGGACGGTCGAGAAATGGCTTCCGTCTCACGCCGCTTGCATAGGCGGCCACGTAAAGGTTTTAGAACTGCTTTTGAATTTCGATTACCCGCAGGAATTTCTAGTCAAATACTGGTCCGTATTGAGCTCATGGCCAGCCACCCCCTCCACTGCCCGCATAATTTCAATCTGTACTTTCAGTGATATTACCAATGAATGGGGATATGAAATGCCTTTTGATATAAACTTAAAAGACGCCAGTGGGCAAACCGTTTTGTACCTAGCCTGCCTTCTTGGAAATTTGAAAATGGTCGACACACTGCTCAAATTCAAAGTAAAGGCCTCGAGGAAAAAGCAGAGCAACAGTCCCGAAGGGGAGACGGACAAGGAAGCGGAAGATCACAACCGGAGGCGGATATCCGGTAACATTCAGAGCATCATGTACCGCCTCAACCTTCGAAGTAAATCCGAGGTGAGACCTTGGTTGTCACCTTTTCTCGATCCCCTCGATCGATGGCTTGCTCTAATCAGAACCAATTGTGATTAGGGCGTGAAGAAAATCACGGAGAAGATGATCAGACCCGTCATTTTGGACACGTACTGCTCTGAACATTGCGAAACTCCTCTGCAAGTCGCCATTAGAAATAAACATCGGGACATAGCCTTGCTTTTACTCAACTCGGGGGCAGATCCCAATTTATCCTCTCACAGGGTACGTCAGTGATTCGTTCCCTTCTCAGATTACAATTTCTCAGTATTCTTATGTTGCAGACCAGTAGAAGCAGAGACGAAGGTAGCGAAACGGCAAGCTGTTTAGAAATGGCTTGCACCAACAGAGACATCACTTTGATCGATTGCTTATTAAAAAACGGCGCGCGAGACGATTCCTCGAAGGCTTTGAGAGTCGCCGTCGAAAACAACGACGATATTTTAATGGCGAAACTGCTCGCCGTGAAGGTAATGCCTTCAGCCTCGGTTGGCTCAGATTGAAAAGCGCTTATTTACGTCATTCTCATCGCAGGCGCACGCGGACCCCGAGTACAAACTGAACAAGAAAGCCATGACTGAGCAGCTACCAAACTTCGGTCACCTGACGGCCGCCAGCCTGACCTACAGCTCCGTTTTCCCGAACACACCCGTCATGATCAACTGGCACGGCACCAGGTGTCATTTAACCCAAGTCAAGATCAATTGGTTGGTGAGTTTGAGGAGATGGCCGTATTTCGGGCAAAGTGTGGCGTTGCGAAACGTAACGTTTTACTTATTTTCAGATGGAAGCCGCGCTGCACATAAATCCAAAATTGAAACTCCACCCGAAAAATGTGGAGGTGGCCTTATTCGCCATAACGCGGCTGGATTTGAGCCACAACGCCCTCACAACTTTACCCTTATCCATTTTTCAACTGCCAAGTCTCAGGTGATTATAAAATATCCTTTAGAACTATGAATAATGGGTCGAGTCTTAAGTAGCCATTAACCAAAAAATATTTAATTTTTTAATCTAAACGTTTTATATTTTATATTGAAATATATAATACTACTATTATTTTAAACAGAAAAGTAAAATTCTTAGTAGATAAATTGAGACTTTAACCCTCGCCTTCTAATCAAGTGTTGATGGTTCGAATACAGGCAAACATTCGAATACAGGTGTTCATTTCAGATATCTGAATTTATCCCAAAACAAACTGGAAAAATTACCTGAGGGGGAATCATCGCCTAAAAAGGGATCGCCATTGAAAAAGAAAACTTGCTACAATCTTCCCGTCATGGAGGAAATGTGTTGTCAGAACAATCGGTTGGAGAGCATTCCCGAAGACATTTTCAATCTGCCCTCGCTCACCACTCTGGATTTCTCCAACAACAAGTTGCAGTCGATTTCGGCCAACGTTTGGACCGCTCCTCAACTGAAGGAGTTGAACGTTTCGTTTAATTTATTGAAATGTCTGCCGACTGCGACCGTAAGTTACGTTATTAGAAGATAAGCAATTAATTTGTGAAGATTTCGGCCAAAGGTAGGTTTATTGCAGGGAGTGAGCCGTGAAGAAATCGTCTCTGCGGAAAATCCGGTTCACAACGACGTGTTCGTGAAGAAAAGCAGTTGCGCCTTTGGACTTTCCACGAGTTGTAAATCTCTTGAGTAAGTGCATTGCATCTATTTTAGGGTTGGACGTGACAACTAGTCGTTGATTTTTATTGTTACAGAATGAAAGAACTCAAGCACGTCAATTTGTGGAATTCATCTGTCGAAATAACCGAGCAAATCGTTCTCGACGAGAGCCAACAAAATTGTTCCAAATTATCATCTCTCAATTTGGCTCATAATTTATTCGAATCAGTTCCTCCCGTGCTGCCTTGCATCGCCGTCAATCTAACAAAGCTCAACATGTCCTACAACAGGTACACAATCCCGAGAACCCGCATCACTTCTCTCAGATGTGAAAACCTCGTTTTTCTTTCAGCCTGAAAACCATGGGTCACGTCACTTCTTACCCCGCCTCGCTCAAGCAGTTGGATTTATCCAACAACGCCATCATCGCCTGGCCCGACTTGCCTCCACTCAACCCCTCCGATCCTCATGCGATGTGCTTCGCCTCCGACGCCTCGAAAGCCCCTAAGATTTTGAGCAGTCAGCCCTCTACCGGCGGTCACCGCACCGTCCTCATGAACGCTCTCTGTCCTCACCGCAGGCACCTAAAGCTGGACAATTTAAGAACTCTCATCCTCGCCAATAACGCCTTAGA
This sequence comes from Brueelia nebulosa, assembly GCA_028293925.1. NCBI lineage: Eukaryota > Metazoa > Arthropoda > Insecta > Psocodea > Philopteridae > Brueelia > Brueelia nebulosa. The sequence continues at coordinate 155,530 of JAQIBA010000011.1, forward strand.
GAAGATTCACCTTACACTTGCCAACGAGCCCGTCGATGAAGAGGACTCATCTTGGGTGAGTCTCTTAAAAATGCCGTCGTCTCGCTTTCTAACATGTTTTTAACCGTCGTTGGTTTCTTCATCAGGATTCGCTCGGCAGTCTTAATGGAAGCGTAAAATCTAAATTGATTTTCCCAAACCTGAGCATGCTCGATATGAGCAACAACAGATTGAAGGAAATCGGGAGTGGCATTCCCGAACTGACCAACCTGTCCGTTCTGAATGTGAGCGGGAACCACGAGATCAGCGAACTGCCCCCTCAGATGGGGTTGCTGTCCCGGCTGTGGAATCTGAACACCGCGGGGTGTAATCTCCAGGAGCCTCTTAAGTCTATGATAGAGTCGAAGAAGTACAAAACGATGGACGTGATCGGATATTTGAAAAGCATTCTCGAAGATGCGAGGCCGTATGCTCGTATAAAATTGATGATCGTCGGAGTTCAGGTGAGTGTGTGGGGAAGAAGAGGTATGAAGTGTATCTATCTATCTACCGAAGAAATTTGTATTTACAAGTAGTATATACTTTTAGGGTATCGGGAAAACCAGTCTTTTAGAACAACTGCGACAGGAAGGTCTGAGCTACAAAAGAAAACCGCACGAGCATTGGGTGAAGCGGATGGGAAGCAAGAACATGAACGTGAAAACCCCAAAAGGAGTGAACATGTCCACCGTCGGAGTCGACATAGGCCTTTGGGTCTACGACAAAAAAGGAAAAGGACAGAACTCCAAAGGCCCCGTCATATTCAGGTTCGTGCCGCCTATTGGTAGCATTCGGAGTGAGTGTGATGTTGGTTGATGATGAATGACTTCTTGAGCAGGACGTGGGATTTCGGGGGTCAGAGGGAGTACTACGCCACCCACCAATATTTTCTGTCGAAGAGAAGTCTTTACCTGGTCGTGTGGAAAATACCCGATGGTCATAAAGGAATAAGAGAGATCAGGCAGTGGCTGGTTAACATTCAGGCACGCGCTCCAAACTCTCCGGTTCTCATCATCGGCACTCATTTTGACGAAATGGCTGAGAAGAATTTACTTTCTTTGAGCGAAGATTTGCAGCAAATAATTAGAAATAAGTAAGATTATTTTTTGTGTCTGTTCGAATTTGATTTCGTAATTTCTGTCATCTCTATCTGGATTTGGTAACTATTATCTATAAAAAAATCCAAAAAAGAAAAATTTTGAGCGCTTTAGTAGTTTTCTATATGAGCTAATGTTATGATGTTCCCGTCCTTAGGTTCATCAATGTGGTGGACGCGGAGAAATGCGGTTTGCCTCGCGTGTTGGACACCGTCGAAGTAAGCTGTCGAAATCGGCACAACATAAAGTTTCTCTGCAACCTCATTTACGATACGGTTTACAACTTGAAATATCCAGGTATGATGGCGGTGAAACGGACAGGCATTCTTTCTCCTTCAGGAAATGCTTTAATTCCCGCCATTTCTTCCAGGAAGCAAAGAACTGCTGCTGGAGCAACGCGTGCCTGCCAGCTACCTCGCCCTGGAAGACGTCGTCACTCATTTGGCAGCGGACAGGCGAGCGAGCGGTATCGATCCTGTCCTGAATGCCGATCAGTACAAAGCCGTAATCGCCGCCGAAATGCAGTACAGGTACCACAAGTCCTTCAGGGACTGGTCCGAACTCCACCAGGCGACCTTGTTTCTTCACGAGAATGGTAATTGGCCATTGAGATAAAAATCCCCTACCTTTGATCAGTTTCTGATCCGTTGATTGACTCAGGCGTTCTGCTGCACTATGAAGACGCCACACTGAGGAACCTGTACTTTTTGGATCCCCAATGGCTTTGCGATATGCTCGCGCACGTCGTCACTATTCGAGAGATAAATCCATTCGCAAGAACTGGTACGTGTTCGGATTGTAAGGGACGCTTAGAAGACAAGAATTTACTTTTTTATGATTACGTTCAGTTTTATTTCCTTTCTCTTTTCTTTCTTTCGCTTCATCTTTTAATATTTTGCAGGAATCATGAAACTATCGGATCTGAAGCACTTGTTCAAATCGTCTAATGTGAGCAGCGCAGACACTAGAAGTTACATCGTGAACTTACTGAACAAATTCGAGGTCGCCCTCACTTGGGACAACTGCTCTCTGCTCATCCCCTCCCTGTTGCCCTCGGAGGAAGATCTGCACACGCCCTTTGCGTCTCCGGCCGTCAGAGTAAAAGTACTGCTTTGATTAATCTTATGTGTTATGTATATTTCGATGTACAATGAATTGAGTTTAATTTGTTTAATCAGATACCGGTGAGGTCCCGCGGTTGGGCGGTGAGAGCGAAGAAATTAACAGTCTCCTCTTCCTCAACGCTGGCCGGCACTTCCTTCTGCACCACCACGGGGGACAGAGCTTACTTGCAGCTGCCCACCTCACCTGCCATCGCCTCATCACCCAAAGACGACCCCCACTCCGAACCCACCCCCGAATTCGAGATGTCCGTCAAGAACAACCCTGAAAAAACCATTCGCAGGTTTCTCCTGATGAGTTATTTCCCATCGGGGTTTTGGTCGCGGCTCATCACCCGAATGTTGGCCGACGACGCCATTATCGAAATAGTTCGGAACTTCTATCCCCTCCCGAGGGAAATGAAGACCGATTTCCGGCTGGCTCAGTGGCTGGACGTTCGAACGGAATGGGTGCTCTGGCAAACAGGTATGTGTTTGCAATACGGGTCGGTGGTGTTGTTCCGAATGAAGGAAATCCTACTCGGGACGAAAATCCCTCCAGAACACCGACAGCTGAGGTTCCGCATACAGCAAGAGGGGGCCTGGGTGGACATGGATCTTTCCAACTCCTCCATTTTGGAAATCTTCTTCCCGGTGGACGGCATCGCCGTCAAGCGCTCCCTGGGCGAGGACACCCAAGTCGTAAATCTAAATCCCAACCCGGAAAACGTTGCCAAATTGCTCGCCCTCGCGATCGACCACATCGATATCCTGTTGGAGGATTGGTACCCGACGTTGGGTACTCGTTTTGTCCACACGTCCGAGGGCAAGTTCCTCGTGACCAGGTTAATACCCTGTCCGAAGTGTTGGGCGGAGAGCAACGAATTCGACGAGCGTTTGTTTGAAGACGACCTGCGAAAGTGGCACTCCGAAGACAGTTTGGTCTCCGACGGCGACTCCGGAGTCGGGGCCGAAAGCGTCGATTCCAGTCGTAAACCCTCCGTCGAAAACCACCCCGAAATGGGGGAGGATGACATCAAAACCGACACCCCGCCCGTCTTCAGCTGGATGGTCGAAGAATGCATCCTCGCAGCATGCACCGGCAACACCGTCTCCTGTCCGACCCACGCCCAGGTCCTTCTCTCTCTCATCGCACCCGATACAGTGTTCCTCGATTTGGGCGAAAGGTATTTAATCAAAAACGAGAACATAACGAGAGGCTCGCTGTTGGGGCGAGGCGCCTTCGGGTTCGTTTTCAAAGGCTCCTGCAAGGTGAGAGGCCTTCAGGAGGAAGTGGAGGTTGCTCTCAAGATGCTGCAGCCCGTTCAGCCCGGCCTCAACGCAAGACAGTCTTCGATAATGGCGTACAAGGTGGCACAAGGAAAGTGGGAACGCGATCCCCTTCAGTACGCCTGCAAGGCCTACTGCACGGCGCGGCAGGAGCTGAACATTCTGCTCACCCTTCGACACCCGAACATAGTGCCTCTTATAGGGGTGTGCACGAGGCCCCTGGCCCTGGTGCTGGACCTGGCTCCGCAGGGGGCGTTGGACGCCGTGCTGAAGAACTACAGGAGATCGGGAGCGAAGATCGCGGCGGTGAGCCTGCAGGAAATTATTGTTCAGGTGGCGAAGGCTATAGAATATCTCCATCAGCAGCACATCATCTACAGAGACTTGAAGTCGGAAAATGTGTTGGTTTGGAACTTAGCCCTTCCCTTTCAGGTAAGAGTTTGACTACTTAAACCTTACTATTAGGTCGAGTCATTTGATTATTTATATTTATACAAAATAACCACATTATGTCAAATATAAATGTACAACATGACTCGAACCAATGGAGTCAGCGATCTTTCAAAGAAATTTGACGAATTTTCGATTGCATTTTCAGGAAACAGTCGCGCCCGTGCACGTTAAACTCGCTGACTACGGAATCAGTCGTTTGACTCTCCCATCAGGCAGCAAAGGTTTCGGCGGGACCGAAGGTTTCATGGCTCCCGAAATAATGAAATTCAACGGTGAGGAGGAATACACCGAAAAAGTCGACTGCTTCTCCTTCGGTATGTTCATCTACGAATTACTCACTCTCCACCAGCCCTTCGAGGGCCACGAATCCGTCAAAGACTGCATCCTCGAGGGCGGAAGACCCCCCCTCACCCATCGCGAGACCCTCTACCCCAGCCCCATCCTCGATCTCATGGTGCTCTGCTGGGCCCAAAAACCCAAGCACCGACCCTCCGCCAGTCAGATCGTCTCCATCGCTTCTTCCCCCGACTTCATACAACTCTACGACTGCACCGCCCTCGACCACGCCGACAACGTCAACGCCGCCCTCCTCTGCTCCCCGGCCAACGCCGATGACGGCGCCTGCAGGGGAGAGCTCTGGCTGGCAGGGGATTCCCGAATCCACGTCCTCACCGCCTCCCAGTACGGGTGGGAGACCCACGGAACGATGCACGTGCACGCCCCCGCGACGGCGATCGCCCTCGTCAATGAGGAGGTCTGGCTGGGAGACCGCAACGGCACGCTGCACGCCTACCACGGGGGCACGTGCGCGTCAAAATGGAAGTACGACCTGGGCGACGCCCCCATTGTGGATATTCTGCCCTTGCAGGAGCTGAACAGAGTTGCTGTGGGGTTAAAGAACGGGCGGTTGTTCCTGGTGAGCAGCGATGTGACCCCGTCGAGTGCGTCAATGGCGGAGGGGAGTTTCGTGATGACCGAATTGGGGAGCAGCGAGCACCTCCACTCTCTCGCGGATTTGTACACGGAAAAACACTCCTGCGAGGTTTGGGTGGGCGAAGCATCCGGGTTCATATCGGTGTTCACGATCAGGGAGGAAATCGTGACGGGGCACGATCGGGTGAACCACTACAACCCCGTGATCGAGAAGGTGGATCGAGTGGAGGTGGTGTCGTGCGGGGGGGCGGGGATTTGTTCGTACGTGTACCCCGGCTGCATGTTGTACCAGTGGGACACGGACACTCGGGAGATAACCGCCACACTGGACTGCACCAAACTGGTGCCGTGCTCGGAGAGCCTCAAACCACTCACGATCGAGGACCTCTCGGAGAAGTGTCAGGTGACGACTGCTTCCACGTTCGAGAACTGCATCTACGTCGGGACGGCCTGGGGATGCGTGATCGTGGCCGAGCGGAGCAGTCTCTACCCGATCATGGTGTTCAGGCCTTTCGACGAGGAGGTGAAGTTCATCATCCCCCTGTCCGGTGAGGGCAAGAACAGGGGCAGCGATATGGTGCTTGGAGGGCGGGGATACCGCAGTTTGTCTGCGAGGAACACGGACATGGTGTTGACTCCAAACCAGCTGCTGCCCTCGCAGACGAAGAGGCCGAAATTCCATTTGCTTTTGTGGAAACCCACTCAGTAGAAGCAGAGTTGTTGTGATTATACGCGAAAATAAGGCTGAAATAGGGAAATAGAGGGGCGATTAGATGTCAAGCCGAAACTGATTCAACCGTTAACCCTTATTTACTGTTTTATGAACCTCTGAAAATTTTTTTAGCTGCCGTATTGTTTATTGAAAAATGTACAAAAAAAAAATTCTCCCCGGTGCGAAATTTACTTTATTAGAATTAGAACCAGTTAATTTTCAGTATAATGTATAAATTTCCTCACAGCAGAATTTAACTTTTTAAAATGCTAAAAACCAAATAACACCCATAAGAAAAAGAATTTTATCAAATTCACATAGTTTTTGACTTATTATTGGCAATTAACCGTACAATCAAATTCCATCGCCTTTTGTTTTCGGCTCAGTTGCACCCAACTCGTAACTTTAAAACGAACGTCATTAGAAAATTAACGGAAAAAACTAGATAAATTATTTAATCGGGCACAAATTTTAAGAGTCACGCAGTGGTTGGCCCCACTGATTGGACTAGTCAACAGGCAGTGGAAGCAATGGACGTTGACATTTGTAACCGTCCGCTGCCTTTGGGTGATGATTGTAATTAAAAGTTTTATCACGTCGACGTGAATTCTATTGTAATTCGAAATCATATTTAATATAATTTATTGCATAAAAAAAGATTTATTTTTTGTAGGTACAGTTGAAGTCGTTGATATCTTCCGTGGCAACGAGTTTTTGTTTTTCTTGAAAGGGATGAGGCAACCTTTTGTCAACGGTTTTTTATTATATGCGTTGCGTTATAACGGTTTTTTCCCTGAAATGGAGATTCAAAAGGTACATATGCGTCATGTAATGTTTTGGCAACAGAGAAATGAAGAAAAAGAACAAGAAGAATAAGGTAAAAATAGAAGAAGAAAAAGAAAACAAGAAGAAGAAGAGAAGAAATAGAAGAAGAAAAGAAGTGTGACAACCATTTAAAGGTAAAATAGTAATAAAAACAAGAAGAGAAGAAGAAAAAAGAGATATGGCTTTAAAAGGCAACAACTTATTACAGACAGTATTTTAACAACAACAGAAAGGTTAAATTCATGGAAAAGCGGAAGTTATCGATGACTAGACCTAATACAACCAGTCGTCAGGTCCCTTTTGTTATAATGATTTTGACTGGGAAGAAAGACTCAGTCCCGATGACGGTTCTTTTGGAGAAGAAGAGAATCGACCCGAACAGAGTGACTCCAAAGGAGATGAGATGAAGAGAGCCCCACTGCAACAGACACAAAATACAATGGCCGGTGCATTCTATTAAAAAAGGGGGGCTCATTTGGATCCTTTGTTTCAAATCGTACCTTATCGCCTCTGTAAGCGACGCGAATGAAGTGGGAATAGAACGCGGAGGCAGTGAGGGCCAAGTGGAGCCCGGTGGCCCCCATTTCGTGGAGACATTTCGGCGTGAGGCAGTTGAACAGGAACTGGGCCCCCGAATAGAGGAGGAGATGAGGCCAGCAACCGGGGGCACGGCCCTCCGTCTTCCCTGTCTCGGAAGCCAACCTGAAACGTAGCCATTTTGCAGGTTGGGGAAAGTCGATCGGGGAGCAACTGAAGGTACTCACGCCTGCACGCCGCAGATGAGGCTCCCCATCAAGCCGACCATTCCCATGTATTCGACGAAATCGATGGATTTTATGATGATTTCCTGGGCGATGGAATTAAAGGCGAGATAAATGCCGCTGGCGATCCGCAGAACGTCGCCCAATAAAACGTCTTCGTAGTTGTCTGCGCAAGCAAGACCGAAAACCCTTATCAGAGCCCGCAAAGGAAGACCAAGCTTTTAACCCCTACTGTACCCTCAAGAAATTATTATTTAGCTGAAAAAACTCGAAATCCGTGAATCTCTATGCATTTTGATTCAATTTTGAGGCTCACTGCACGTTTTTTAATGCTTTATAAACTTTTAACAGTTTTGGTAACCATCCGGAGAGGAAACGGTTTTTCCAAAATTCACACACATTATACTGCTGTTTCGACCTTGGCCATTCAGCAGTGGTCTCAGTACCTCGCAGTGATGACCAGTCATCTGCGAGGGAGGACGGCCTAGAAAAATTTCCCCTATCGCTGGGATTCGAACTCGCTCCGACAACACAGCGCGCACGCGTTTATCACACTAAGCTATGGCCGTCCTCGGGTTTTCCAAAATGGTTCCTATGAAACATTGAAACGATTCGCGTATTCTGGAAAAAATCTGGTTCAGTGGTTATTGAGTTATTAGCCTATAAAACAGCTCTTTGGCAACGGACCTATCATGTTATTGGTATGGCATGATGCTTACAATTCCCGTCAGTAACATTAGCGATGCATAGGCAAACGGAGCCGACCATTGACATAAAAAACCCACAAACGTGCACCGACATGAACCGCACTTCCAAGCAGACGTACGCGATGACCGCACACAAGGCGGCAGCCACGCAGTCGATCACCTGCAATTCCGACGCCAAACTGCTCAGATAATTGCCAGTATTACGGGGGGAGCATCCATCCAAACCCGTACTTGATTTCCCAGATAAGTGTCATGGCGAAACGACGAGACGAGAAGATAGTTCGCTTCCACGTGAAGAACGGACAAGAGCAGGTACCGAAGACCGCTGTATTTCATCGCCCGGACGAAGTCGCCATCGTTTCTCAAAGCCAAGGCGTTCGTCCACAGAACCCCCAAGAGGATGTAGTGAGGTAAATTTTGCTCTGTAACGGTTTTAGAGTTAGAGGGGTATGATGGGGGTGCAGGGGGTGCAGGGGGAGGCTCACCGTTGGGCGTGATCCTGGAGGAGCCGTGTTTGAGGCTGGCGTTGGATACGTCCATGACGGCCATGCATCCCGCGATGGCCTGGCTGAGCAGAAGGTTCCTCCAGACGGGCCTGAAATTTGGATTTTTGTTAATCTTGAGTGATTTCTCTAAAAATTATCTTGATTCGTCTCCTGCTCTTTGGGAAAGAGCTTATATTAAATGGAGTCATTGGTAACTTCCTAATTGTAACCGTTACGGGTTGCCATGGCAACGAGTTTTTGTTTTCACTGCGGAGACGAGACTTTCGTTAATATTCGTCAACGGTTTTCTGTGGTGACGGTTATTCAAAGCGTTTTCTTAAACTCTATTTTCTCATAAACATGTGTGATTTTAATAACTAATCTCTATAATCTATATAATCTCTCTTCTCTTCATCTTATTATTTCCTTGTTCATTTTGTTCGCCCATTTTTCTTCAGTTTCTCTGTTTCTTTCTAATGTTATCCTATCTTATCATTTTTATACTTTTGTTCATCATTTATCTTTTCTTTTTCCTCAATACTTTCTTATTATTCTCTTCTTCTTCAGTAGGATTGAACTCTTCTCATGAAAACTAAACGGAAGTTACTCATGACTCGACCTATCATTTAGACACTTCCTTCCACACCTTCGTTCACTGCACTTTTATTCCTCCCCCTCCATTCCCTACCACGAACCGACGCTCATCCTCCAGTGCTCTTCCTCAGCTTTCCCTCCTCCCCGGCCGAGCTCCACGGAGGGCAGGCTCTGGTAACTGTCCCTCGGGCTGCCCTTCCCTGTCTCGTCCACGCTCTGCTCCCGCGACCTGTTGGACGTGTCCAGTTCCAGGCTGGACCCGGATTCGGACTGGTTCTCCAGCAAGACGGAGAAGTCGGACACGGAGGCCCTGGAGTGGTCGGTCCTCGCTGACGGGGGCTGTCCCCCTTGAAGGAAGAGGTAGTCGGGGGCGGAATGCCGACGACGACTTTTGGTGTTGACGATCAGGTACTGCCGCTTCGCCCTCATTGATGAACACCTTTCGAGCGCTCGAGACGACATGTTGAACGGAGGCCGGAGCGGTTGAGAGTTTTCCTCGCTAAAATAATCTGGTCGGCCATTGGATGAATAGCAAATATGGCAGTGATTATAATTAAAATGCAAATATAAAAATCTGTTGATCCCATCAACATCAGTTGTTCAGTGGTTCCCAAATTTTGTATTAACTCACCTGTTGGCTATTTTACATAATAGTTTAATAATATAACCTTCTTTTCTTTTCATTCTCATCTTTTTCTCTTCAAATTATTTTTTTCCTTCTCTGCTCTTTCTTGTTCTTTCCTTCTCCTCTTTTCTTTCTTCTTCTTATCGTTTATGTCTTCTTGTGTTTTTTTAGGAATCAAATCCTTGCTTACTTCCCAATCAGCACGAGACGTCCCTTTGATATTACTCTTTTCCAAATATTTTTCTTTTCTTATCTGAAGTTTTTTTCATTCACGTCAGATCACCCGTTTCGGCCATTTTTCTAGGAATGTAGTTTCTCATTTGCAACCATCAGCTTGAAAAATATTAATAAAAACTAAAAAGGTCGTACAAATGGCCCCGTCATGTCCTACGTAAAAAATAATTATTTTAAAAAAATATGCACATATCAACAGCACAGAAGCATTGCTTTTTACTTCATCAGGCTGTTTTCCATCTATTTTATTTGCCCAGATGGTTAATCGCTTCAAATAAATTCCTTAATCGTTGGAAATTAAGAAATTAATTGAAAGAAAAGCAAAAGGGCGAATGCGTAAGGAAACGGTTAACCGACCAATGAGCGACATTCACGTGCCGCAAAATGATGAACGTCTATGGCCACGTCCTGTTGTCGTTTTGATTATTCGTCTGCACATCTCAAAACTTATTTCTTTGAAATGTAAAATTCCGTAAAAATTTACCATGACTCCGAAATCAATCATAACCAATGTGATATTTTTATCAGTTATAAATGTAATGGGGCTAGAGAATTTAGACCCGAGTTTAAAGGGTTTGGATGACAGTGTATTGTTTAAAATCAACTGGCCCGGAAAGGAAGGAATCGCAAATGAGATTTTTGTAATGAATTTTCTTTAAATGTTGCCAGGAGAAGAGGGGAAAAGTTGACACAAGTTTTCCTTTTGCAGGACGTTCCCGAATTTCAGCAAATGACAGTTACCACAGAAAACCAAGAAAAGTACAGGTGTTTAATTCCGCGGTTGCAGGAAAAGGAAAAAAATTTCAATGAAAAATACAACGGTCCGAATCCGTTGGATTTGTTGGCACCTATTTTTAAACAGTCTTCTTGTTCTCACCAGGTACAGTTCACGATGGCGTTCCCTTTCAATTTCCTGAAAAACCACCTTTTGACCCGAAGACGGTTTTTTTCAGTTGGAAGCCTACTGGACCTATGAACTCTGTCATGGAAGGTACATTAGGCAGTATCATGAGGAAAGAGAAGGGAAAATGGTCAAACTTCAGGAGTATTATTTGGGTAAATGGGACAAAGACCAACAAGAAAAATTAAGTAAGATTTATTATAATTATAAACTTATATTGGTTCCTTTTATGTATATTTATATAAAAATAACATTTCTCAGGCTTTAATTTGTCTTCTTCTCTTCTACTTTTTCATCCTTTTTTTATGGTTTTATTTATTTTTTTTATTTCTTAATATTTAATATATATTTAATATTGCTTCCCCTTTCAGGACTTAAAATTTTTCTAACAGTCAATAATTATTTATACAATATAATACTTATTGCTATTATAACAATATAAATTATACAATACAATAATATAACAATAATTACTTTACACTAATCATTAACTTGCTGATGGATGATGCACTGGTCTAGTGGAAACTTCTCCCCTTTTCTCCCTTGCCCTCTTCCTCCCAATCCACCCCTCCCCTGTGATCCCCCTTTCCTCCTTCCAATGCTCCAGTTCCTGGCAACTCCCTAGGACATTTCTATTTACTTGTTTTCTCTTTTAAGAATTAGGCTTTTAAGGTTGGGCTACAGGCTTTCTTGTGCTCCTCCAAAGCTTTGCTCATGATGTGCAGAAAAGGAGAGACCAATTATTGTTCATGAGTCAGCATTTTTGCTGAAATGTGTCAGCAAAGTAAAATACAAAATGAAATGAAATTTATGGTTGTGGATTTCACAGGACAGCAATTGGAAGAGGAAAAGACGAGACCACCAGAGCTGACCCCAATCAAGAAAATAGATGGCCTGAACATGCCGTACCTTCAGCTGAACATGAGTGATGGGACTCTCTGTGATTTGAGCTCCAAGCCAAGACTGACCAAAGTATTATACATATGTTACATACATGGGAAACATGAGATTTATTCCCTGAAAGAAACTTCAATTTGTGAGTATGAAGTGATAGTTTTGTCTCCATTTTTGTGTGATCATCCAAGGTACAGGTGAGTGTCAGAGAGAGAGAGAGAGGTTGTTGCCATGTTGAAAATGATGAGGATGGAGCACTGGCTGTTGTTTCAGACCTCAGGAGTCAGGTGAGCACATCATCAACTGCCACCCAGTGGGTAACACACCAAAGAAACCGAAAAGTCTGCTGCAGATGGAAGCGGAAAGCCTCAAACTGAGACATCAGAAAACGAATGTGAGTCGAATCCTTTTGAAGTATTATGTAAGAAACATTGGCTAAGTATAAATTTAAAGTGATTTGATTATTTATTTTTATTTTTAATAATCATTACTGCATTATATATTTATTTATAATGAGTTTTACTACAAATTTTTGATAGAAATTAGTGTTTAATTGATTGCCAAAATGAATATGTTTATGTATTTGTAAGTGGGTGAGGCTGAATAAAATGGAGACTAAAACAATTACAAAGTGCTATTGTTTGTAGGATGAAAAGATGCAAAGTGTCTTCGCAGTGTTCTCAGTTGACAAGGTTGCAGGAGAGGTTTGTTATTTTTATTTAGAATCATTTGTGTTGGGTGATGGCCGCATTCGGTGCAGAAAAAACAACACCAATTTAATGGCGATCGCCTCCCTCTCTTCTCCTTTTCCTCACCTCTTCCTCACCTCCCCGTTTGTTTTCATTGGTCCGCTCATTGCACTTTTGTTGTCTCGACATGAGCCTCCTTTTCTTTTCATCCTCGTTAAAACTTCTAATATTTTTTTTTTACAAAAACCCGAGCAAACTTTTTAATAAGATAAAAAAAAGTGTCGTTGTGAAACAACGAAAAGATAAAAGAAATTGCGTTCAGGTTGTTTCTGCTATACAAATTCTTCCAGTTAAATTTAACGTCAATTTAACTTTATTATTTATTATAAATAATTTTCGGTAATTAAAACTTTAAAAAATTAATTGAATTAACAAAATAAAAAATTTAATAAAAAATAATTAATTTTTATATCTGCTTTATATTTTAATGGTTTAACGCATATATTTTCATAAAATTTACAATTCTTATATATATAAAAAATGAGGGTGACCATAGCTTAGTGTTGTAGACGCTGTGCTCGACTGTGTTGTCGGAGCGAGTTCGAATCCCAGCGACAGTGGATATTTTTCTAAGGCCGTCCTCCCTCGCAGATGATTGCTATTGAGACCACTGCTGAATAATACAGCTGTATAATGTGGGTGTGTGTATTATACAATGCTTATTCACAAGTAAATTAGGCTTTCGAGTGAACCTCTTCTTGAAGTTTCAATTGAAGAAATATATAATTTATACATATATACAGATTTCAAAAAATAATACATTCTCCCTTGTCTTCTTTAATTGCACCAAATTTAAAATTATTTAATTAATTTTAATAATAATCAATTTATTATATATTTTTAAAATATTCGTAATTATGCTTAAACTATTTTATTCAATTTAAACAAATATTTAAGTTGACCGTGTTTATGTAAAAAGTGTAAAAATACAACATTTTCCCATTCACACCCCTCACCTGGTTTTTCAAGGGTTGACACATCACCCCCTCATCCTTCCAACAGCCTGTGTGTGGGTGCATGCATGCGTGCATCTCCTGCACACTAAGCACGGCGTTAAACTCACCCTCTTTCCAGGACGTCTCCCAGCTGAGGGTCGAAATCCACCCCGCTGACCCCGTCGTCGAGGTCGACCACCAGTCCCCCATGGGGCTGCTGCTCCCCCCGGACCCCGCGCCCTCCCCCGACCTCTCGCTCACCAACTTCCTCTCGGGCTCCAACTGCATCCAGGGGGTAGGTACCAGAGGGAGGTCCGAGGAGGGCGACACGTTCTCAGGAGGGTTCTCTTGCAGGACTCGGGCTGGTGGAAGTACGAGTTCTGCTACGGGGTGAGCGTGATCCAGTACCACGTGGAGAAGGACGGCACGAAGACGGTGATCAACCTGGGGAAGTTCGTGAAGGCGGCGCACCTCGAGTGGCTGCAGGCGAACCCCCATAAAATGCCCGAGCCCCCCGCGATAAGGAGGCACGTGTCGCACTTCTACAGCGGAGGCAGCGTCTGCTTGAAAACTGGAAAGCCCCGGCACACGGAGGTGATAATTGTGCATGCACGCATCCAACGAGCATTCTTCCCCCGATTCCTCTCAACAGCAGAAATCCCTTGCAGGTGAAGCTGAAATGCATGGACGGAAACACCAGTCACGGTTCGGTGTCGCTGTACCTCCTCGAGCCGAAGATATGCCAGTACATCCTCGTGGTGGAATCCCGGCTCATCTGCCAGCTGCTGACGAAGGTCGACGAGAACGGGTTGTACGAGCAGAGCGAGGAGATTGGGTTCAGCAAGGCGGCGTACAAGGACGGGTACCAGCCGTCGGGGCGCGGTGGTGAGGGCGGGGAGGATCAGGTGCGGAGGAGGGAAAGGGGTGATAAAGTGGAGGAGGTCGCGAGGGAGAAGGGTGATTTGGGCAATCACATTCCTGACGGCGACGATTAAGTCCGCGTTTATTGAGCGAGTGTAATGATAGCAATATTTTTTAATAAAAAATATTTATTAAAATGTCGTTGATTTTTCCCTTTTTTAGGCAAAGAAAGCATTAGGAAAATCAAAATACTCCTTTAGTTTTTGACATTTTAATGGAGCAGTCATTTCGACTGGATAAAGTACAATGTGCATTTTTCTAAAAAGAATCTCCAACCAAGAGTCAAAATGACCTCCTTCACGACTTCCTCTCGTTGAATAAGCTCACCATCTCGCTGAAGATGCCCTCTTTGCTCCACGGGACGTCCGCCTCCTCCAGCTGAACCTCCGAATGCAGAGCCTTCACCAGGACCTGCAGGTTCACCTCCTCCAGACTGCTGAACGCCGAGTGGCGCAGGAGGTCGCTCTCCAGCTCCTTCAAGCCGACCACTTGCTTGACGCCGATCCTGCAACCCACCTCTGTATCAGGTGCTCATGCGCGGGACAAAGCAATGGGGACTTACACAGGAGGTCTCACGATGTGGTTGGATAAATCGGCGTCGACGAAATCGTCAAGACTTGGAATGACCGGAATGTCTGAAAAGAGATGATCGAAGATAACATTACAATTGTGAACAAAAAATTTTTATCTAAAACGCTGCAACGGGTCAAAATGAGTCCCATTGGCTTAAGATTGTAAAATATAAATGCCAATATAAGGAAAACAGGTTTTAAATATTATGTTAAATTAATTTGTAATCATTACATTTAAATTATACAATTTAAATAAAACTAATATATAAACCTTTGGTTTTCATTTGGACGTAACTTTGTACCTTTTTAAGCATAGAATTCGTATTTTTCGTCAGAATAAAATTGCCTCTAAATGATAAAAAAGGTTCATTAAACTTTACAATACCCATTTAAATTTTTTCACACCCAAATTCATTGTATTTGTCTTGAGAGTTGTTTTATTCCTATGTAAGATATTTCAGATTTCATCTTTTCATGTAACAGAATGACTACTTTGTTTTGTTCCTGTTCTTGTACTTTGTAAGCAGAACCTGACACATTTCAACAAAAATGCTGACATTAAAACTTTCCATTATCACTGAATGAAAACTGAATTTTTCTGGGAACTCACCATCGATATAGTCTTTACTGTTATCCACAGCCGCTGTGCTCCTGCTCAAAAAGACAAAAAAAACATTTAGAAAGTCTCAACGACCCGCATTAATGCAAACACTTACGTTTCCTGATTCAAACTGTCATTGTCCAAATTGGCGGTCTTTTTGAATGCGGGCAACTGAAGATTGTTGAAAAGGCCGCCTTCTTTGGCTTCTTCTCTGGGACTCAAAAAGAATCCGAGTCCTCCTTTGATCAACTTCTTCGAAGAGTTCTGAAAAGTTCGCATTAATGGCTGCATTTTGAATTGCGAGAAATAACGGAAAAAGTCAAAGAGATTCACCTTTTTAAACTTCTTGAAATCGATGCCCCATTTCTCATCCATTTTCTTCTCACGCGAATATTATTTAATTCGTTCACAACATTTTGTAAGAAATTAGGTTAACGGATTGTTTTCCAATGAAGAAACTCAGGTAACCAACTCGGTTTGGCAACAACGCTTTCGATCATACTCTGTTGCCAAAGTTAAGAAAAACAAAACAATAAATAAATAATTAAAATAAGATAGGTTGATTAATAATCAGTTCAAGAGCGAATAAATAACATGCAAACGCAAATAAAATACTAATTATACTTAGTATGCATATTATAAATAAAATAACTATTAGGGGTTGAAAACATCTTGGGGGATAAAGCACAACTCAGAATTTTGTTTTTAATTAATTAGTTAATTATAACTAAAATAATTTTTGGCCAAAGGGCAATAAATGAAAAATATAAAAATTATAAATATTAAACTACACACTTAAATAAATTAATATTTATTCTTTTTTGAGTTATTATTTACTTCAAACAATAATTAATTAAACAGACCCATAACTAAATAAATAACCGAGCAATTTTTAATATATAAAGAAACAAATAACAAACAATAAATAAATAAGAGGATGTTATGAAGCCTTTATACTTTGTATATCTCTGTGGCTCAATGTTATTTACATAAAAATTTTAAATTTTATCTGTTAAGATAGAAGTTATTGTTGTTGTTGAAAATATCTCAAGTAAATAAAAAAATGAAGGACTTGAGACCCGATTCACCCGAATGTCGTCACCCAGTTTCATTCTGCGCCCGGAGAAATGATTCAACTTAATTAATAATTAAATTACGGATAGTCAGAGGTGAATTACGGCATGAATGCCAGTCGACGTACCGCCATCAATTAACCCACCGCCGCTGCCATCCGACCGCTCCCGACTCCGCCATTATCCCACAGGAACACTTCTTTACCATGATCGACGTCAACGAGACCGCAGTGCTCAGTTTGCTGAAAAAGCCTGGAAATGATGCTTGTGCAGACTGCGGCTGTCCAGGTGAGGTTATGTTTACCTCCTCTCGGATCCCATTTCACCCTCCTCCGCCTTCCCCCGCCTTCCCCCGCCTTCCCGTTCTCCTCCTCCCCCGCCGAACTCCCTGTCCAGTGTTCCCTGAGTGAGTGAGACCCGTTCTGGATGTCCTCAGGTCCGGAGTGGGCGTCCTACAACATAGGGATATTCGTGTGCACGAGATGCGCGGGGATACACAGGGGGTTGGGCGTGCACGTGTCGAAGGTGAAGCACCTGAGGCTGGACAAGTGGGAGGAGAACCACGTGAAGCAGATGGAGGAGATGGGGAACGTGAAGGCGCAGGAGAAGTACGAGAAGTACGTGCCGTTGTTCTACAGGAAGCCGAAGGAGAATGACCCGCAGTGAGTGGCCCAGAATTTATTGTCTCTTTTCTTGTCTCTAAAACTAAAATACAACAACAATAACAATACAATATACAATATCCAAGCTTACCCTAAGTTGACACCACTGTTGTTTTCTTGTCAGTCAAAGGAGCTTTCCCAATAGTTTTAGTTTTAACCTTCCACACCACTGCAAAACAGAGCTGTCAGAGACAAAAGATACTAGATGAGTAGATAACTGTAGTGTATATGTAACTGTATGTCATTTTGTGATCTCATTCACAGTGTATTAATTGAACAGTGGATCAAAGCAAAATACTCAAGGGAGGAATTCCTTCACCCTGAACAGCAGACCTATGCCAAAGGAAAAATGGAAGGTTATCTGTGGAAGAAAGGAAAAAACGACCCCAGGTTTCAGCCCAGGCGGTTCACCCTCTCGGAAAATGACGGCATTTTGAAATATTACGTCAAAGAGGTACGCATTAGATGAAACTGAGGGGATGTGAAGAGTGGTTTTCACGGAGGTTTTCCCGTGCAGAAGAAGAGTCCGAAGGCTGTGCTGCGACTGGCGGAGCTGAACGTGGTGCTGTCGCCCGAGAAAGTGGGCCACCCGAACAGCATGCAGCTGACGTACCTGAAAGAGGGCACGACGAGACACATTTACGTCCAGCACTCGGACCCCCAAGTGGTCGTCGATTGGTACCAGGCCATCAGGTGCGCCAAACTCCACAGACTGCAAGTCGCCTTCCCGGCAGCCCTCATAACCCAGGTCGGTTGCATCTCATCCCGCTCTGTATTCATTTACATTTGGAGATACAGTGGAACTTGGATTATTGGGGAACTCGACATCCAGAGGAACTAAAAAAAAATACTTAACATACTGTATTAACTACTATACTCTGTATTACTGTACACACCACACACTAAATTACTGCATCGCTATACATTGTATTACTTTACTTCCGTACACTGTATTACTGTATTGAATTGATTACTTTACACTGAAATACTGTATAATGTATTTCTTACATTGTATTACTGTATTGAATTGAATACTTTACACTGAAGTACTGTACACTGTATTACTTTACATTGTATTACTGTATTGAATTATTACTTACAATGACATACTGTGCACTTTATACTGTTTAGTAATAAGTGTATGTATCACTGCATATTGCAGACATTATTACTGGCTTTTTTTGGTTCTACTAACATTTCCACGACATTACTCCCTTTTCCGATTATCCGTGAGCCGAGGCCTCATAATCGAGGTTCTGCTGTGGTGAATTTATCCTCAGAGATGAGTCTCATTAAAATTATATTTCTACTGTTATTTTTTTCATACTGCATGCGATATGTACAGACTAATAGGGTTGCTCCTGAAAGCAATGCACTAAGCTCCAGACTTTTCTCAGCTAACACCTCGCTGCATGCTCGCTCTTTGTAAGTAATTTGCTCTTTTTCTTTTCTTTCAAATCGGTTCCTCCTTCTCTTTTTTTTGAGTTATCTTTTCAGTTTTGTCTGAGTGTGATTTTATGAAGTGATTGACGGTTTGAATATTTTATAATATATAATTTTTGGGGATTTTTCGTTGAATTGAAACTCTCCCATAATTTGTAAGCTCTTTCATTGTGAACGCTCGAAAAAACATTTCCAGCATTACTCACGTGCATCCACACTCAGACGTCGATTTATTTTCAGCTCTTGCCGATGCTGAGCAACGACTTCGCTATGGAAGGATGGCTGTGGAAGACGGGGCCGAAGATGATGAACGGATACAAGAAGAGGTGGTTCACTCTGGACAACAGAAAACTCATGTACCACGAGCACCCGCTGGTGAGCATGTTTTTCTTATCAAATATTGAACGGATGATAATACCTGACCGGTGTTGTACATGCATAAATGGATAATGAACTCACAGGATCCTCATCCCAAAGGCGAAATATTCTTGGGAAACATGTTGAGCGGGTACTCCGTTCGAGTGGGGGTGCCCCCCAAGGTGAGGGACCAGGGCTTCTCCTTCACCCTCAGAACCCCCGGCCGCACCTTCCATCTGACCACCTCCAGCGAAGACGAGAGGGACTCCTGGATAAGGGTCATCGAAGAGACCATATCGAAGCAGCTGACTCCCCAGGACAACTTCAGTAGGTTCGCCCAAGGGGGACCACAACATGGCCGAGCATGAGTGACCGTTTGCTCTTGTTTCAGTGGCCGCTCATCTCATTCGGAAACGAACGGCGACGGCGCACCTGAATATCTTCTCTCGGTAACCTTTGCAGCCGTAGGAAATATGGCTAGGCTGACTTTTGTGTTGTTGTGTTGAGTGCCGTTCTATTTCCACAATTGCGGGAGCGTTCGTTGCAATCGTTCCGTGCTTCTTGCCGATGGAGGTTTTCCTTTCTAATGTTTCTGGAAGGTAAATGAGATGACATTAGGTTTTCGTTCGAGGCCGGCGACAGCAAATACAAGATGGCTTTTGAGATTATTAGAGAAGCAGCTTGCCGCTATTATTAATACTTGCTTTTATTTAGATTTGATTAAGGGACAAAATTAATTTATAAGTTTTCAGTCGGGATTGCAATATCAGAGCAAAAGCTTAATACCGGTATTTGTTATTTGTACCGAAATAAAGTGAAAATTCGATTACGGTATTCGGTTTAATACCGATTTTATTTCACTTTATTTAATTTGTCTTTGTATTTTCACAAATTCTACGAAAATGCAGTTATTACAATCCCCTGTATTCAGGTATTTAAATGTGCGATGATCGACATCTTTTTCAGATATTTTTGAGACTAAAGTTCCTTTGCACTCCCGCTTTGTGTGCCTTATGAACCTGAGAAAAGGTTCGTTTCTTTCCGGATTACTTTTTATACATTTTAAAATGGAAAAATTATTTTTCGTGTTTACTTCATCAAAATTTTGTTATTCGCTAAAAAAAGTAGCAGTGCCATTTTCAATGTTTAAAAATGAGTTCTTTTAATTGTATTGGGTCGAGTCATAATCGACTTTCCCTTTTTTATGGACGTTTTTCGTTTATTTATTAATACGTTTTCAAATTATTTATTTATTTTCGATGCGAAGGATTCAGTCTTTCTGCTGTTGCAATTTTACCTTTAAAGAGTTGTATTTTCCTTCTTCACCTTCTCATCCTTGTTCTTTTTTTTTAATTTTCATATGAAGTCTCCAATGCTTTTTGTTGTTGTTGAAATATTGCCTTTAAAATATCGTCGTTTTTAAGGTTGTGCATCTTCCTCATCTTTTCACCTCTCTTCTCCTCCTTCTCTTCTTTTATTTTATTCTGCTTTTCATTCTGCAGTAAAATACAGAGGTTAACGCAACGTCTGTCGCTTAAAACCGTTGGCAGAGATTAACGGAAACGGAAACAAAAACTTGTTGCCATGGCAACCCAAAACGGTTAGACAGAAGGAAGTTCTGACTCGATCCGACAGTTCGCAGTGATTCTCAGTACAGAGAATTGTAAACGGATGTATACATTTTTATGGGTGGATTTACTAAATAATTAACGACTAAGTAATTTTGTTTGCCAGTTAAGATGTTACAAACTTTTTATTTTGTATTTGTTGTTTGCAGAAAAAATATTATTTTTGTATGAGTCAAATAATGAATTTAGTTTAATTTAATTTATCCTATGATTTCTCCTCAAATGCGAATGCGATTAAATAAAGTAGTTAATAAACAGTTGATAAATCTTTCATTTAACTCCTCAAATTTGTAACGTCGGAATTGGCTGAGTGCATTAAACATACAAAACATTACAGAGTGTGTTTTAGAATATACATTAACACCCAACTGACTCAGCCGTATTTTCTTTAAATATTTAACTTAAAAGTTTTTTTTCTTAAATTTTTTCTTCAGATTTCAAATTTAAACTACTTTGATGATTATAAAATGGCGCCATTGATGACGTCAGAAACCGAGTAACCTAACGTAATGCAGAATTAATGGCGGAAAATACGTTAAAATTGTATCCTTTTTAAATTGCGAATTTACTTTTTCACATATTAAATTCTATGAAATTTGATTTCCGAGCTGCAATCTCTGTTATTTTAAATAAAATAACAATCACATAAATATCCATAATGGAGTCTGCATTCATTTAGTATCGTATTATTGCCGATATTGACTTCAGAGATCTTGACGTGCCGTTTTCTAACGAAAGAGAGGCAGAAATAGCTTTTCAGGTTCTTCGAGTGGACAAAGAACCTTCTAGAAGCCAGGCTTCCAAGACACTAACTCTCCAGGGAAATGTTTTGCACGTGTAAGTTGACCAGTTTAGGTTAACCGACACTCAAGATATGTTTTTATGTGATTGCCCCTAATTTAATCAACTTTCCCCCTCAGTTATTGCTTCTTCTTTGTCCAGGTGTTTCAAAGCACCCACCGCACATCATTTACGGACGGGAATCAACGGGTTTCTAGATTATCTCCTACTCGTTTGCGAGACCATGACCGCTTTCGGTCCAGCCACCAGCCCTCGCTACTCGCACTGAACATGGGCGAACACACCCCTGCACCTACCCCCAGCCGCGGCGTCTACGGCTTCGCACTGTACCTCACGAGTGTGTGTTGTTTCATAATATACGTGATATGGGCCCTCGTGCCTGATAACATCCTCCACTTCCTGGGCATCACGTACTACCCACAGGTAAGAGCTGAGGGTTGTCTTCTGTGGAGTGTGTCAGTTCTGGGGTTTTCCTTTTCAGAAATACTGGGCCATTGCATTGCCAGTGTACTGCATGATGGGGCTGGCTGTGTTTGCCTTTTTTATATACCCAGGGTTGAATCTCCTTTTGACACCACCACTGGACAGCATGAGGACAGTGACAGATTCATATGCAGTTTATAGGGACATGAATGAGCAGGAAAACTTCTTCAGTAAGGGTGGAGGCGGAGAAGAAAGCAATGTGCATGGGATTCCTCCCGCCTATGATATCCACATATCACAAGTCTGCCAGAATTTGTATGGCAGAAAAAGGGAGTAAGATTTTGGCTCCTCTGAATATAATTAATGTTGAGGACAGCAAGAATTAAAATCATTCTTTCCCTTACATTAACAAATTAGAACTTTTTGTATATAATTTTAAATAAAGTACAGAAAAAAAGTTAATTTTTATTTTATGAAGTATTTCATTTTCTTACAGTATTACGCGTAATCATTATTGGCCTCAAAGACCAAATAAATTTATTCAGTATTTATAATCGCAATTCCTCTTAAATATTTATATGTTTATAAGTAATTTTTATTTTTAATAAAAGTTACATTTTAAAATTTGTATTTCAAAATATAAAAAATTAAACAAAAATACACATTGCACTCAGCAACATTTTTTACAGCCAATACAAAAATACTCTTCAACATTTTATTTTTAGGAATTTTTTTATTACTTTTAAAAATTATCACGGGCAAACCAACCCAACAAAAAACAACCGTTACGGGAGGAGAACGCCATGTTTTTTGTCTGATCGTGAGTTCCACGTCAGTGACGTGGCATCAGAATCAGCTGTTAGCAGTGCTGGTGACGTATATTCCAGTTAATAACTTTTACCGTGAAATTTGTTTGTCATTATCATGAAAGCACTCATGATTTTCGTGTCTTTCTTTAGCTAGTGTGATGCCTGCTCGTTTGAATACTCGCATATGAAGTTTTGCGCCCACAAATAGGGAAATTTTTGGGAAAATAAAAGATAGTGAAATCGGTGCTCAGAAAGAAATCAGTTGAGTTTCTGTATTTGCATATGTTTTTGAAGTTAGGTTTTAGGTATAAATGTCAGCCAGAAGGCGTCGGGTAGGCTCCGAATCAGATAGGGTTCCTCAAATCGTGACGACAGACGCTTACGATAAGCATGAGGGAAAACTGAACAACCACAACTTCAACTCAGTGCTCGGTAATAATATATATGATAATAACAGTTTGCTGCAAGAAACGCCCGCAATGACCGCCAGGGACAGGACCAAAGAATTCACCAGCACCATTCAGAACTTGCAATCGAGACAAATAACGAGGGCGATCAACGTCAGAGACCCGAAGAAATCGGTTTTCGTCCAGAGCCATGCACAATTTATGCTAATTGCGAGAAATATAGGGAAGAATATTGCCAACACATATTCCAAATTGGAGAAGTTGACTTTGCGTAAGTATTAAAAAATGGATTCCCATTTGTTTGTTATGTTTGAATGCCTTTTTCATTAATTCTCATTTCTGTATTTTCTTGTCAAGCTCCAATAACAAATGATTATGGCACTGATAAATTTGCTTACAACAAAGTTTAATTTAAAAAAAATGGTAATTTTAAATGTTTTAATTTTCCCTAATTTTTTTTTTCCTTTCGGCCTATCTTGGACCACGATAATTCAACAGCCGCTTTTCTTCCTTCTCAGCCTTCTTTTTCACCCAATATTCTTCCATTCTTTTCCTATGTTCTTCTTTCCTTTCTATGGTCCATTTGGCTCCTGTTTTTAGCTTTTCTTTTACTCTGAATTGGTGTTGGGAAATTTTCTTTCGTTCTTTTTTGTTCTTTAGATCTTTTCTTTTCCCTAATTATTGCAAAATAATTTGTCAACAAAAATGTTTAGCCTCTTTGAGTTGCAGCCAACTTCAGTTCTTCAGATGTCTGCCTTTTTTACTATTCTGCAATTTTCTTTTATTTTGTTTCTGTATATAATGGTGTTACTATATTTTTTTGATGTTAAAAAATTAATAGCCTTTTGCTTACAAAGTTACTGAGTTCATACAGAACACTAAACAAATACCAAAGCAAAGGAGAAAGTACAATAAATAAATAAAAAGAGATAAAAACAAGAAAAAATTACAAAAGAAGAAAAAAACAAAGAGGAAATTAAGGATAAACCACAACCACTTCTCTTGTTTTTTTTTGAAAATTGAATTCTTTTTTTTCTTTCCTCTCTCCATTCATTCTCTATTTTTTTATCTATAAATCTATTATCTTGTCTTTCTTTATATATTTTTCCTTTGGTCTCCCTCTGTTCCTCTATTCTTTTTATTCCTTCCCAATCCCCTGCTATGTCTGTGCTTTTGTTTATGCTTTTTTCTTTTCTTTTTGTTTAGGCCAACTATGGATCATGATAGTTCCAACATGTTTGAAACATGTTGAAATATTTCTATATTATTTAATATGTTATTTATTTATATGTTTATTATATTATTTGCAATGGTAGATTCATTAACTGCCAAGGCAGACATTTCTGATTTTTACTGCCAGCCCAGTCAATCCTGGAGGGATAAATTTTCCTTTCTTTTGTTTCCTTTAAGGGTTCTCTTATAATCACATGTTAGCTTCTTTTTCTGTCTTAAAAGTTTTGTTCAACAACATCGTTATATTTGTATTTTAATCTGAAATTGCTCTGAAAGAGCACTTTCAACTTCTAAAATTTTACCTGAATTTTTCAGTGGCCAAGAAAAAGTCTTTATTCGAAGACAGGAGTACTGAAATACAAGAGCTCACCTACATAATAAAGGAAGATTTAAACAGTTTGAACCAGCAGATAGCAGAGCTTCAGGAAGTGGCCAAGAACCAAAAGAAAGTTCAGCAGAATGGAAAACAGCACCTCGTCTCGCATTCCTCTAGCATTCTTCTTGCCCTCCAGGCCAAACTGGCCAACATGTCCACCGAATTCAAACAGGTTTTGGAAGTCAGAACTGAGGTGAGCATTGTTTGTAACGGTCGACCAAAGAGAAAAGCGCCGAGCGAGGGCACACCTGGCGGCGGAAATGGGAACTTGCGCCCGTTCACCGCCTTTTAATTCTGTTTCTTTCTTCGTTTCAGAATCTGAAGCAGCAGAAGAGCAGAAGAGACCAGTTTTCGGACAGCAGTTACCTGACTTCGATGAATACGGGAAACCAAGGAGGGTCCCTCCTGCTGCTCGAAGAGCAGATTAACATAAATGTCGATCCGCCCAATGAATCTATGGTGCCCTTTCTTCAAAGTCAAACCCGAATTAACTATGACCAAACAGTAAGGGAATTGCTTTAGCCGGTTTAGCAATGAACCGCGAAAATGGGTCATTTTGACCTCTTGACCTTAAATCAAGTTTTGCTCAGGCGTTTTTATTTCCTGTTGTTTTCGCAAACTTCTCAATTCTTTTTAATCACCCTTTGATTGTTAATTTTAATTTTAAGAGAAAGAAAAACGGCGGGTGGTCAAATTGACCCTCATTTTATACGGGATAAAATCTTCGCCCTTCTGGTGTTAATATTTTCGTTTTACATTTGGTAGTTTAAACATGATTAATTTTAAAACCGTGATTTTTTCAGAACTCTTACCTGCAAAGCAGGGCGGAAACGATGCAGAACATAGAGTCGACCATCGTGGAACTGGGCGGGATCTACCAGCAGCTGGCCCACATGGTCAAGGAGCAGGAGGAGATGGTCGACAGGATAGACAGCAATCTGGAGGCAGCCAACCTCAACGTGGAGGCCGCCCACAGCGAGATACTCAAGTACTTTCAGTCCGTCACCTCCAACAGGTGGCTCATGGTGAAAGTCTTCGGCGTCTTGATAGCCTTTTTCATTTTCTTCGTCGTGTTCATGACCTAATAGCCAATGTAAAGAATTAGAGCAATTCGTGTAAATATTTGTGAATATTATACCGAGTTATGATTGAGCGTTTCAATTTTGTTTTCTTTTACTAAGGCTCAGTCTTGTATATCCCGTCTACTGCTTATCTTAACGAAATTAAACATGGCGCAGAGAAACTTTGTTACAATTCACGTCTTTTGAAAAAAATCCGATTCAGCAGTTTTTGATTTGTACAAAATATCCTTTGGCGACATATTCATTGTATCAGAATTGCTCTTTGTGAAAAAGAAGTGCCTCATACAAACATAAATATAAAATCGGGGGAGCTTAAATCAAGTTGTCATGAGCGTGAAAAAAGGAAACTGGTTATTTTTTAAAAATCGATGCTTTATTTTTTATGTCTGAAAAAGGCGAACAAAACAAATTTTAGCATTGTACTTTAAAATTAAATTAACAATGCATAAAATAATACTTTATAAACAACGAAAGTTTGAAAAGAACGTCGCAATTTCTTGTATTTTGTTCCCGAGTAAAAAAGTAACCGAAAACAAAACTATCAAATATTTTCCGGTATTTCTGTTATGTATTACATGTTAACGGTGCCTCTGACCGGCATTTATTCATTCATTTCAGTCAAAGTCGCACGCGGACTCCAGTTTCAACACTCTAATAGAATACAATTTCATGAGTACAAGAATCGTATTTCTTTGCTCTTTCGGGCATTACAAAATGTCCGCGTTTGAGTGTGTTTGTCGGCATGTGAAGGCGGGTGCTTGGTTGCTTCAAAAATCAAGTTCGTGGCACCAGAATCGTGCCACGACTGCCGCCCGACATTTCCAGCCAACCGAAGGATAAAATCACCCATGTCCTTCACGCATTTCTCTCTCTCTCTCTCTCTGCTTATAACATACAGTATATACAGTGCATTTGATTTTGTACAGAATGACTTGTACCGGCACGCGACCGATCATAAATGGTAAGGAGTTGCCCTCCAGGCTCTCGATTGGCTCGACTACAGCCAATCCCGACTCGGCCGATCGGATTCGTCATTGTTGAAAACGTTCCCTAATTAATTTTCTCTAATGAAGCGACCGGTTCCTCATGCAGCATCCTGGAGCAGTTGGGGGTAGGGGAAGGTCGTTCCTCTGTCTTCGAGGTTTTTCTTCAGCGAAGAAATTAGTTCCTTGTTCAGCTTCTCTTCTACTCCGTCAAGTTTGGCTTTCTCCAAATAAGACAGTGCGTTTTCTAGGTCGCCATTATCATCTGGAATAAAAAAGAATCGTTGAAAAAGGGGGGAGGGAATGAGCAGAAAAGAAAAAAATTTTATAATGGAAACAAAGCTAACACTCACTGTAATGTTTGATAATTCCGTCGTATAAGTGGTCGAGCGCCTCAGTGAAGACACTCTTCACTTTGACGCTTTCCAAAACGTTCTTGAAAAAGTCCACTTCCTTCGACGAACTGAGCAACATGTCGCTCACCGCGTAGTTGCGGAAGTGTGACACGAGGTGACTGTCCGCGGTGTCGAGGAGCTTTTCCGCTTCCTGTAACTTCCCGGGCGCCTCCACACACAGCTTCATCAGGAAAACGAGAAGGGTCTCGTGCTCGTGGCCGCTCTCCTCGTAGCAGCGGACAGCCAGTTCCTTCACTGAAAGAGCAGATCGTTAATGTCGCGACTGTCCGGGGAGGGCGGAAGGAGGGAAGACTTACATTTCTGGAAAAAGCCCTCGTCGATCATTATCTGGTTGAGGATGCGGGATTTCTGGGAGGCAAAGCAGTTGTAGACATCGGTATATTTGCCTAAGGAGGCCTCGGAGCTCACGAATTGCATGAATTCATCGATTTTGTTGTTCTTGAGCATTATCTTGGCGATCTCGGGAATGAATTGCCCCAGAGGGCATTGCTGTAAATGCAAATGGTTTGTAAGAATGTGGATATTTAATTGTATCAGAAGGTAGTGGTGCTTTTGATACAGGCAGCGTGAGTTAAAAAGGTTAGGAAGTTCTATAAAGAAGCAGTGAGAGAAAAGAAAGAAGGGAAAAGGAGAAAAGAAAAATGGAGTGCGAGAATAAAGGTGAAAAAGTTGAGAAGGAAAAAAAGAAAAATCAATGAGAGAGAAGAGAGGAGAAATTTTACAAACGATTTCCTGCTTTCTTCGGTATAAATCTCGAGTAAAAGACAAACCAAAAGTGAAGGCTTACGCTCATGATCAAATTAAGCTCAGAGCTCCTTCCCTCGGCGGCCAACACCGGCAGGACCTTTCGTGCGATTTTAAGGGGCAATCGGGTCGACAAGAGCTCCCCGAAAGTCCTTTCATTGTACTTTCCCTCTTTGATCCGATCTGCAAGAACAAATCCCCCAATTATTAAGGAGGCCACCTCCGCACTAATAACAACGGTTAGTTACCTAGAACTTTCGACCATTTCTGTTTCATATTCCTCTGCCACTGAAAAAGAAAAAGGCACTCTTTACTCTGCAACATCGAAAACCTTTTTGGAGCTTTTTCTTCCTTTCCCACAAGCATAAATACTATAATTATTTATAAATATATTTATTATTTATATATTATTTATATAATTTATATATAATATGATTTTTTCAGAGTAACTGGCCCTGTTCGCAGTAACAGCTAAGAGAAAGGCTTACTTCTGAGGGTTTCTCGGACTCCGGCCTGTCACTTTCCGGCTCCTTGAAGCCTTCTTCACACCGGCTGATGGCCTTAGTCAACCGCTCCAGGAGTTGAGGCTCCGAGACGTCGTCCTCCTGACACTGCACCCACAGCATCTTCAGCTTCTCGAGATCTTTGCCCTTTTGGTACGCTCTCTGCAGCAGCCCGTAGATGCTGAGTCGGTCTTCTGATTTGAGCTCCTTCAGAATATCCATCGTCTCTTCGAAACTCTTCTTCTCCAAATCCGGAAATGAATTCTTGAACCACCGCAAGAATATGGGGGCTCGGAAGTTGAACTGGTTGTTCTCTGGAAGAGATAAAAGTGGTTTAGGGGTTGTCAGGGATGGAGGGTCGATGGAGTCGTCCCGGTCTCACCTAGGATATTTCTCGCTTCGGATTTTCGGTCGTGGGACATGTAGGCAGTGAAGAGGGCGGTGAGGGCGGCGTCCCTATTAACTGTTTTGGCGAAAACATCGGTGAGCTTCTTGATGGCTTCGTCCTTCCCAGCAGGAATGAGCTCACTCACAATTTTAAAGAAAGATTGTACGGTTTTGATTTTTCCGAATATCTCTGGATATTGCTCTAGAGCCGTCTCGATATCAACACTGAAAAAAAACACATAATTCTAACTTCCAATAAATTTAACTATTTTAGATAAAAAAAAGTATTGAATTTTACACCGGTAAAATTGATCGGTGACTGTGTTCCTGGTGTTAATAATGAGTTGTTATTAAATTTTAGGTGATAAATTCACTCGTATCAGAATGAATTGATCATTTCTTTCTTTCTTCTTTCTTTTTCCCCCTTTCTCTTTTATTTTCTTTATTTCTTTTTTCTTTTTCGTTTCCCTTTTCTTAAACATAAACTATAATGTACTTGGTGTATCGCCCTTATCGGAGTTAACGAAGAAAATAAAACGAACAAAACGGGGCACACATTGAAACTGTAGGCAATTGCTTAGAGCTCAGCGCCTGGGAAAACCTTCCACTCAGAGCAACACGACATGAGATAAGCAGCGCTGCAGGCGCCAAATGATGCAGATACTCACCGACCCAACACCGCTGTGATGACGGGTAACACGTACTTCTCGCTGATTAGGCCCAACTGGACGCCCACATTGTACGCATCCATCATGTTCTCGACACTTCCGACCTTACTCAAATTCCAAAGAATCAATCTGTAGTTTTTTTCGGTGAGATTCAATGATGGCGATTCTGCGGGCTTTCCTGAAAGATTTCTCAGTAAATGTTCAGTCCGAGCACAAGCGTTGGATAATCGGCGGTGTAAGCGGATGACAACCTGGCAAGTCTTTCATGCGGTCGATAACCCCAAAAGCTTTATCGAAGAGTTTCATCCTTACGTACATGGACAGCATCGTCATGTGATCCCCGATGGACGCCTCAGATCCGAGCCACTGAAACGACGAGTATTCGTTAACGGAGATGATCCACAGAATCGTGACCGTTTATTGTACCACAACCGTTACAAGGTTAATATGTATTTACGTACTTCGTACAATTTTTCTGCTTCCAGGCTATTTTTATAGGCAAAATTTTTAATGCGACTCGACAATGGGGTTTTTTTCGCGATGTTTGCGTTTTCAGACTTTTTTTTCAGCAACTCATTGTCCAACTCCAACTTCCCCGACTCGAATTTTTTCAGTAAATCATCCACATCCTGGTGCGGGAAATTCTCGTAGATGAGCTGGCGACTCTTAGGAGTGATCAATAATTTTTTCTCGGAGGCATTCTGAAAAAGAGAAAGTCTGCTTTCAGTGACGAATTAATTGCATTTTGTCCGCTGAAGTGTCCAGAAAAAGGCATTTTTCGCGGGAACTTGAAGGGGAAACACGGGGAAAGAAAGCAGAGGGAAGCAAGGAGAAAGAGATAGAAGGTGAAAGAGGAAACGGCTAGGACAAAAAGAAAAAATGAGAAAAGCCAGGAAAAGAAAAAGAAAAGATGGGCAAAGGAAAAATCAATGAAACAAGCTTATTTAATAATAAATAAAGGAAATCTGTAAAGATTTATGACATAAAAATTTACAATTGAAAAGAGAAAACAAAATTTGAGGCAACACTCTTTTCGACCACAAAGTCGCAACCCTCACCTGCAACATTTTCAGGAAAATATCTTTTGGGCAGCTATCAATTAAAGTTTTGAAAGTATTATCGAAAAAGGCGGTCAGTTCGGTCATTTCGCTGTTTTCCTCTGCGTCGTTCTCCTCTGGATCGGGTTTCGCACTATAAAGTACGACATCGTGGGCCAGATAATACAGTGTGTTCAGGAACTTCTCGTGCGAAGACGAATTGGCTAAGCAGTTCACCAACAATGTGATCGTTACTCCTTCCGGTCTGAGCAGTCCACTGGAAGAAGCTGGAACATGAATGGAATAAATTCAAATGATTTTTGAAACGAGTTTCAAAGGATTACTGGAGGAGAGCTCCACCTGAAAGAAAAAAAGACAACAAAGGAAAACGGTAACGGCAAGAAAAATCAGGAATGATTTAAGGCTCTCGTTTAAATACCCAATGAAAAGATCATAGTTAGCAACTCACCAATAAGTTCAGCTTTATGTAAATTTCCATCTTCCAAGGCTCTTTGGAGTATTATTAATGAGGCGTAATTTTCCATCACGCCGTACTTTTTAAAAGTATCTGAAAAAAATCCCCTTATTTGCAGATAAAATGTAAAAATCAATCAAAATAAGCAGTTACTTCGCACTTAAAGTTGATAAATAAACGGGAAAAATCTCGTAAAAAAGCAAAAGGTTACTCCTGCTAAGACCCACTTAAAATTAATTCACATTACCTACATCAATCATCCAATCATTGTTAAACTTGTAATACTCCTTAATGTACAGCTTCATAGTGCCCGGACACACGAGCACGTGCAGTGCCTTCATCTCCTTCAGCACGGACAGAATCCCCTCGTTCCCCCACTCCGAGTACCTCGTGATCAGTGGCCAAAAGTAATGGCTTCTGATGGGAAAACCCTTGTACCTCAGGTTCGAGATAAGGGTTTTGCAGTATTCGATGTCCTTCCTGAGGACGGCTCTCTTCAAGCCGTGGCTGTAGGCGAGCGGGAGACCATCCTGAAATAGGAAATGCCATTGGGAAACCTTTGTCATCCTCCTCGTCGCAGGAGCTACCAACCTTCCTCTTGCATTTTCTGACAAATTCTAGACAGTTGCATTGGAGTGCGATAGTATACGAAGTGATCTATGATGCTGTCCACCTGTTGCCTGATGAACGTCTTCCCGTAGCTCATTCTGGTGAGTATGGCGAAAAGCTTCATCGCCTCATGGTCCTTGTTCTTGTGAAGAAGTCTGAAGAAGAAAAAATGATAAATAAATAAAGTTACGAACAAATAAAACTGAGCTTTTCATACCTGTGCACAAAAACCATAAGAGTTTTCTCATGATCGCTGGATTTATTCATTCTTTCCAGTATTGAATCGACGTACTTTTCCCGATCGTTTACAATCAACGTGTAGACTACATTCAAGAGATAATTGTTTGTTATACGCAAATCACGACCTTCTAACTCATTCAGCAATTTTTCCATCTTTTCAATGTCTCCATGCTTGGCATAACCACAGAGCAAGTAAACATAAGGATCTAGAGTGGGCTTGATGCCTCTCTCTTCCATTACATTAAATATTTCAGCAGCCTCATCCAACTCCCTGGAAAAAAAGAAAATAAAACAAAAAAAGAAATAAAAAATAAGGAAGTTTCAAAAGAATCTCTGCAAAATTTTCCAGCTCTCAATATAACGTTTGTTTCAAATGATTCAAATTTCAGATGAGATTCTGAAATCTTTTTGATAATACTTTTAAAAATTTTCAAATGCAAAATTTACCCTAATTCACAATGACCCTGAATCAAGGAGCAGAAGTCATATTCATTGATTGGGAATTTTTTGTTTTTCATTTGTTCCAGCATTTCACTAGCTCCTAAAATGTTGCCTTGTTGACAGTAAGCTTTCAATAGGCGCCTATAGGTAACTACATTTGGTTCTAAACATGCATCCTTTATGTCTGACAAAATTTTTTCAGGTGAAAATTTAAAACTGTTTTCCAGGAATACACTGATGAGAGTGTTGTAATGTGATATATCTAATATAAGTCCTGTAAAGAAATCAGAAAATATTCTTGGATATTTTTTTCCCTTAAACTGAATTTTTAACATTGTTTAAATCTATAATTAATTTCCAGATACAAAATCTCACTGTCTAAGAAAATACCTATGGTATCTTCATTTGCCTGCTTTATAATTTTGCTAATACTTATAAAACTTAACTTTATTCTTTATTGCAGTAATTTTTTTGTTCAAATACTATTATTTTATTATTTATTTTATGCATACCCATTATTTACGACTTGATGTAGAATTCTATTTTCAAATTATAGCTTAAATGTTTTTAAACCTAAACCTCAACTATACAGTGTGATTCCATTGGACTGTTTACAAATTTTGAAAACTTAAAACTTAAGTTTCTTACTTATTTAATTTTACTTTATTTACCTAAGTTTTTAGATGTCTCCCAAATTTTTTGTGCCAATATTATCCTATCCTCTTCTGAATGTCTAAATGCTACACTGCCACAGCATTTCAACATTAATATTAACTGTGCTGGTGTCATCACTCCTGGAAAAAGTTTTCATTATTTAACAATAGGAAGCAATAAATGGAAAGCTAGTATAGACAATTATCTCACCCTTTGCTTTTAAAGAATCTAATGTTAATTCAACAGTGTAGAGATCAATCACGTTTGCTTTTAAGTTGTAATATAAATGAGTAACGGCTTTATCACTGTTAAATGGGAATGCCAGCACTGGTTTTGGTGTTGCTGCTGCTTCTGTTGCTGTGGTTCTGAAAACAAAAATACATATTTAAACCTTGAAATATTTTTAATTATAGTTTCTTTTTAAAATGAATACTTTTCGCCTCTATAGAATCGAAGTAAATCACATGATGATGAATTTGGGTGACAAAAGAATATTTTTAAACAACATTAATACCTCATTTTGTGACTTAACAGTTGAAAAATTTTTTATTCTTTAGAAAAAGTTTTATTGAAGCGATTTGCATAATTACTTAAAGAATAAACTTTTCTACAAAATTGCCGCATCTTAATACATGTGCTAGACCTATTATAGTTACCTGCACCATAATTCACTAAATCTAAAAAAATTGTTATAATCTAACAATAGTACTCTCTTCCTTCTGAATGTCAAGCTTGACCGGCGAGCAAGGACGAGGAAATTGTTAACGTATTTTGTAGATCTCAAAATAAAGGCCATCGTTAAATGTAATATACTAACATTCTAAACGAGCTAAGTTCGTTCAGAAATATTTGCTAAACTTCAGTCGGTGTCCCTTAATCCCAGCAAAAATACTTCTGCTTTTGGGCGGGAAAGTTTCGTTTTCAACTTTGAAGTTATGATAACAGCTTTTTCAAACGCTATGACTGGAAAATCTTGAGCCAAAAAGCTTACATTTTAACCACATTCCCATCACAAACTTATTCAAAAATTTTTCCTAAATATTAGTTTAAAATTTGGAAAAATTAAGAAATAAGGGGGTCACTTAATAACAGAATTTTAAAATTCGTATTCTATT
Organism: Brueelia nebulosa; assembly: GCA_028293925.1. Classification (NCBI taxonomy): domain Eukaryota; kingdom Metazoa; phylum Arthropoda; class Insecta; order Psocodea; family Philopteridae; genus Brueelia; species Brueelia nebulosa. The sequence goes on from JAQIBA010000011.1 coordinate 189,503, forward strand.
TAAATTGGTAATATTTATTTGGTTATTTTCATTTGTGTATTTTATACAAATTTATTTAAACATTTACCTATCCATTTTTTTACAACTGCAAAGTCAGATCATAAAACTTATAGGCCTATCTCCAATAAAGAAAAACAAAACACTCAAGCTCAAAGAAAATCTCAACATTCCAATTTTAATTAAAACCAATTTAATTACATTTTAATGGTAGTAAACTAATTTAATTACTTTTTATTATAGAAGAAGACAAATTTAAGTATTTTTTATTTTAAATAACCAATATAAATGTTTTTTGTAATGAAAAACTAATTTACTTATTTTTGATTACTAAATGACTATTTAAATTATATTGTTCCCTAATGCCTTTGGACAAGATAGATTGGAAATATATTACATTATAATTTAAAGAATTGTCATTATAGTAAATTAAATATTTTTATTATAGAAATTTTTTTTGTAAAATATTATTTCCGGTGGTATGAAACCATAAACCAAAATTGTTCCCACTAAAAGCGACATTTGATTGGATAAGTGAATAATTTCGCTAATGTTTTTCACAAACAAACCCTTAAAATGTTTTTTTGTGTTGGTATTAATAATTTAATTTATGAGAAAGAATCCACAGTTTGACGACACCCCTCGTCTTTTACCCCTCAACGGAGGGCGGACTGAGTTTTACTTTACGTAAAATAAAATTATTAAAAAAATAGTAATTTTTGTTCCCTCCCAAATTATGGATTTTCGTCTTTGGCTTTTTATTTCCCCGTCCTCAGAATCGAAAGTGGGAAGGGATTTCTAAAAATAAAAGCACTTTATTGGCGGAGATAAAGGCAATAGTTTTTGAAGATCCTGTTGAGTTTTATGAATACGTTGATGTAAACAAATTGACAGGTCGAGCGGTACGCGGCCATCTCAAAGGAGATGATCGACATGGGGTTTTGAAAGAGCACATTTCTTCCCAGAGACTCATTTCTTTTTATTAAAGCTTACAGTTTTAAATTGTTTTTTCTCAGAAGCACATGTGCCTTCTTTTTTTCCTCCGTGCGACATCTTTTCTGTTCGGCGGCCGCTCCGCATCAAAGCAGACCGGTTGGTTCGTTTGTATGGTCGCGTCATTTAACAGGAAATGTGCATTCTTTGTGAGTTCGAAGTCTGTTCCATACGATAAGTGGGGTGAATGTTTTTCAGAATTCTATGCCCGATGTAAAATAAATATTTGTAAATGCTCGCAAGGTCAACGACATTATAAATAATCAATTTTCAAGAGCGAGTTATTTGCATGATAAATAAATAGACAAATAAAATAATAAAAATAAAGAGAAAATTCAGATATCTTGGTGAGTGGACAGAAGTAAATAACACGGAGAAGGAAGCCCTCATAAGCAAAACAAATAAATTAATATAAATAAAATAATATCCGTTTAGTTTTCATAAAAATAAATTAATAAACTATTAACATTTTTTTATTTTCACAAAACGGTTATTTTTTTTAAGGAGAACAACATAAAAGTTTGTTAAATTTTTTTTCAGTAAAATGAAAAAAATGATTGTATTTTTCGGACTCATCTTAATCCTCGCCGCAACGAGTCATAATTCTGTGGTTTTTAGGAATTCAAATGCTCAATTATATAACCACAAGGTCGTTTTCGCCGACGAAAAGCCCGCCTTGAACTACAAGGGTCCTCACAAACTGGAATTAATAATAGATGTCAAAGACCTCTCGCAGCCACTGAGTTCGAGCAACGAAAAATCCAAAAGGCGGAGAGAAAGAGTTCAGAAGCGAAAAGAAAAAGGCGGGAAATTTTCCCGCGATAAAAACAAACCTCCGAGATCCTCCTACGATCTCGCGAGACATGCCCTCAGAAATGAGGAAAAGGCAACTTTGGTCCGGAACAGAACCATCCAGATACTTAAAAGCGGCCTGAGAATACTCAATCCGAGTGAAAATCATCCTCAAAACGAAGATTTGTCCGCCTCTCGGCTGAACGAAACACTCCTGGAGAAAATTTTGCTGTCCACATCTCACAAGCACGATATTTTGCTATCGGCAACGGGCGCTTATAAGTTACCCGTCGGGGCGGGCCTTTATGATGGCAAAACCGATCTAACGGTCAACCGCACTCTTGTGCCCGCATCGAAAGAAGACTTGGACAGACAACAACGCCAGAATGGGTCGGAGAACAGAAACCCTGCCTCGGATCACGACTACGAATACGATTTTTTGTCAGATTTTCAAATGAATTCGACGAACGATTTGAGAAAAGCCTACGAAACCGTTAATTTAGATCATAACGTGGGAACAGCTCTCGAGCAGATTGTAAATGCCCTGAAGAACTTGAGCAACTGCTCCAGCGAGAGCTGCAACCAGGACGAGAGCATGCGTGAAGATTCCTGCCAAAAATGGCTCAACTGCAGGGAAGGACTGGATCGGGCTTTCGCAAGAGATAACCACCTTCCGTCATGCCCGTGCACTTATCCCAGCTCCATTTTCTATGAAGAAACAGTTTGGGATAAAAAGAACAAAAAGTATTTCAGATGGAGAGATGCAAGTGGTGAATCCGAAAGACTCGATATTTACAAACCGGGAGCTGCTTACTGTGTCAGAAGTTTATTAACACAAGGGAGTTTGAGTGTTTCGTCACAGCAATGTTGTTACGACAAGTAGGTATTTTGCGGACCCGATGAGCTGGCATTTAAATTTGTTCGTTTTCGCACTGCTGTCTGCATTAAACTCTGAAATTGACTCAATTCGACAATTATTAGAACGAGTCGTGAGAAATTTTCTTGAGCAGCCGTTTTGTTGTCTCTAATTAACCGTTACGGGTTGCCATGACAACAAGTCGAAACTTCCGTTAATCTTTTTTCAACGGTTTCGTTAGATGCATTTCGTTAGATAATGTTAAAATATTTTGTCCAAATAGAGAGTCAAAAATATGTATTCACCATATACTGCCTAGGCAAAAATGCTAAAAAAATTTGAACTGTATATGGTGAAAGCCTTATCAGGCAGAGGAATACGATCTTAGAAGCCAATATTGTAACAATAACAGAAACCCTCGCATGACGACTAAATAATTAAACAAACAAAAACGTCCTTTAAAAAAGTGTAAGCTATGACAGGACTTGGTAATTTTTGCATAACTTGGGCGATACTATCATAACAATACTCATTGTTTAAAATTTTGTCAGGACTTTTCTCCTTAATCTCCTTAATCTAAATGAAAAGTTATACAAAGCACTCGCCCATTCCCAATCCTGATGTACCAATTGTTGGTGCAATTCATGAGAGCTTACTTTTTTTAGAAATCTGCAGCTTTTGACAAGAGGTTCAGGAGCAGGTACAATCAACTTCATCAGCCCTGAGGTCTCCAGGAAGCTTCATAACACTGTGGACATTCTGCCCTGGAGATTGTGCAAAGGGGATTTTACCAGGTACACTATTTTTCATAATGATATTTATGATTGTTGAACTATGGCATGTGATATTTATAGGTATAACAAAGCCAGAAATCCAAACAATGGGAATAATTGTCCTGAAAATCCAGGTGAAGAAGAGTACCAACTTCAGGTGAAATTGTCTAAAATTTACTGAAGGATTCCACTTAAGGATGAATTTTGCTGATAGGATAAAACATCCTGGAGGTTTGCTAACAATGCCACAGGCACTTTATCAGAAAAAATTCCATGCTTGATAGCTTTCATTAACCATGTAGGAGAGGGATTTTAGTTGATTTCATCAACTACCAATTTTCTAACATTTTTTGGCTATCTTTTATACCAACAGGTATTGGTCCAGAAAGAAAACTTACCAGAATAAAAAAAATTAAAAAATTTTTATACAGTATAAAATTTGTTCATGTCTTTTCCAAAGTGTGTAATGTCCCCCCAAGGTTTTATGGACAAAAAAATTAGTTTTTTTCTTTGTCACCCATGTATTTATTAAAACTCTTGTATTATAAATTATTTTTTTTACTTTTAGTGCACTTTAAATAAAACTGTGTAACTTGAAAAATATTAAAAAAATATTTTTTTATTTCTTTATTAATGGAGTTTTTAACTTAGTAATGAAGTTTTCAGAATTACAATATAAATTACTGGTATGAGAATGTTACTTTTTGTACTTTTTAAAATAAATATTACTCTTTTTTCAAAAGAGTTAATCTGAAAAATTAAGAAAATAAATGTTACTTAGTGAACTCTTAATTTTATGGGTCTTTTTTTGTTCCTAATGAAAAATGTTTGGCAGTTATAGATACTAACGTGATGGACCATTAAATTTTTTTTTTTTAAATAAAGTATAGTGATTTTTTAATTCATGTTTCATTCAGTATGTGGCATTTTTTTACCAAAAGGCATTTCTTTATTTCTGATCTCAGAACCTCATTTTCAAACTACATTTTGACAGACAAAAAGCGAATCTCTCTTCTTTTGACTTGAAATACCAATATGTTAGTAAAAGTAAAATTTAAAACATTTAAAATACATTTTGTGAACTCGCCAAAAGAGCAATAACATCCGTAAAGCGTTTACGGAACTCTGCTCAAAAGTCCTCTAAAAAAAACTATTCTGGTCCTATTTTTCAAAAGTTTCTCGACCGATATTTCAGAGCAGAAGATTTGACAACCTTTACTGCGACATTTATTGCTGCCAACATAATTTTTCGAGTTTATTCATTTTTATTTCACTCGATTTCTTCACTTAATTAATAAAAAATTCGGTTTAAACTGCACGGGGTCAAGCCATTTTTAATACATAATCAATTCGTATGCGACACTAAAAGTCATTCAATCAGATACGATGTCAAAAGAATGTCGATATATTTACATCTTGAAAAGACAGTTGGCAGTACTGATAATAACTTTGGGCTTGAAATCTGTTTATCGTTAAGACTGAGTAGTTGTAATTTTGTTTTTTCTTTGTTTTTATTTTTTAAATTTATATTATCTAATGAAGTTGCATGCACAGGTAAATAATAAATAAAAACTTTGAGTTATTATTGGTTTTATTATTTTTCGTCGTCGCGAAAACGACCGATATTTTTTAATTCGTCTCACAAATACTTATATAATCGGAAATTTGATTTGATAAGCGGCTTACTGCTCTGTGGATATCTTATTCACTTGTTTATCGTCATTACTATCAGAGACAGCTGTAGAATTTTATTATTTACGATTTAAAATAAAAATGTGTTCGTAAATATTTGGGATTTTGTTTAAAACTTTTTTTTATCTAATTATTCTGTCCTGATTTTCTGGGATTCTCCTCTATTAATTTTTTAAATAAGCATGAGTTTAATGTTCAATTTAAGGCCTTTTGAGTTTTTGTTATTCATAAAAAAGGGTTTAATGAAATAAACAACAGTTCAATACCTTGGAAATGAGGTCTTTTCCTTTTTTTATCAGTGGCAATAAAATTGAATTGTAGAGTTTAAAAAATTTATTTTGGTGAAAAATAAATCCTAAAAGGCTTGGAATTAAAATGTCAAATAATTATTTTATAAGATTTTATTGCCATAAATTCAAAAGCTTTAGCTCATTAATAATTTTTTTCCATGACATAATTGGGTCAGATATTCTTGTGAATTTTCTAATAAATAAAAGAAAAAAAGGCAGTTCTAAATGTGTCCTTCAACATGAAAATATTTTTTTAAAGAAAGTGTGGAATTATTTTGGAGTAAAAAAATCAGTTCCAAAGTTTTGGAAGGGCAGTAAATAAAATAATGGATTTATTTATTATTTAAAAAAAAATTATTGAAAAATTTCTTTTTCCTTTTTGATAATAACAGTAAATTTTAATTGTTACATCTTAATATAAAAGTTGGTATTGATTGGAATAAATTTGTCATATAATTTTTTTAGTCACAACTTACAGTATTTCATTTGAGGTATCCATTTTTCTTCTCCTTCATTCTCTTATTCCTTTATTTCTATTCTTCATTTTCTTTTTTATTATCTTTACTCATTTTTTCTTTCCTTCTTCTCCTTCCTCTTCTTCTTTGTCTTTTTTCTTCTATTACCACTTTCTTCTCATTATGCCTTCTATAAATTCTATAAATCTTCAAAAAATATTTTTCCCTTCTCTCATAATTTTCTTCATATTTATCCACTTATTCACTTCTCCTGACACAGTATTACTTTTGTTTCCCTTTTCTTTACTTTAGTTTTTATAATAACTTTTCATTTCATTTTTATACTGATTTTGCCCCTCTCAGTTTGTAATTGTGTTTCTTTTTCTCTCCTCATTAATTGTGTAATTAGAATCATTCTAACCCATCTTCTGAATGGATTTTAGGGAGGGCTGTATGTTTTGCAGATCACAAGACCTTGGCTGGATTTTGCAACTGACTCTTCCTCTTTCAGCCATAAACACATTTCATAATATGTAACAAACGCAGTCGAAGATGCCCAAAATTCGACAGCTGTGGGATTTGTTCGTTCAGGCAGAAAGTTCTTCCTACGAAAAGTCGAGTTGGTGCGACCTCTTCCTCGCGCAGTTCATCGTCGAGCTCAATGCCGGCACCACCATCGACGACATCTTGAAATTTTGGCAAGTGCACTTCCGCTTCCGGTACCCGAGTGCTGCACCCGGAATATGCAATAACAACTTATGACAATAATTTTCAGCAACTGGAGCGGTGTTGGAACCCTCATAGGCTGTGAGCTCCTCTCAGACATCGATTATGTCTGCTCCCAGCCTGGGGATGGAGAAGATCTGCGACCGTTGAGGCATCACTTGTACAGTCGAGGTTGGCGGGCGTTAACGGTTTTGCTATCGTTAGGACAGCAGGTAAACACCGAATTCAGTTTTTTATCTTTTATGCAATTTATCTGCGCGTAGATTAGGCCGAATCACTCGTAACTTCACTGTGGGTTTGGTGAAATACATTAAATTAAACCGTTTTTTTAAAGTATGCAATATGAAATTAGGTGGAAGCCTCCTAAATTGATTTTTAATCGATTCATTTCAGAACTTCTCTTGCTCTAACGAACTGGCCAATTTGCTCATATCGTTGTTCCCGATCATCTTGGAAACTAAGGAAACCGGACCGGCGTTGTCATCGCTTAAAACGACCAACAAATACCTGCAGTTGAGAAATGAGGTCGAGATGGATTCCTGCCTCGCCAGGTCGCCTCTCAAAACCAGGTTTTCCGGCGTTTGCGGACAGTTCGCGCCCAAAAACGAATACTTTCGAGCTCATGTCGGCGCTCCCAACGTAAGGTAATCTCATACCTCATTTCATTAGGAAATCGCATAGGGACCCTGTTAAATATTTTAGACATTAAAGTATCTTCTAAATACATAAAATACCAGACTACGTCCTTCAGAGTCCTTCGATTCAACTCGGAATTTTTCGGAAGTCTTCGTATTGAAATAATATGTTTGGCTGAGTGTGAAAGACGATGACCTAAGAGTGAGAAATGTTGTCTTTTTCTTTCTTCTAGGAGCAGAAGACCAAATCGCACCACAACCAACTCCCGTTTGCCGAGCGACACCCACAGCAGCGAGTCGGAAAATTTCTGGGACGATTTCGGCGTGATCACGAAATCGTGCGCATTAAAAATCAGACTGGACCCGATGGATTTCGATTATTTCACGAGCGTCGTCCGGAGCGACGACGACGGCGGCAGATTGGACAGCATCCTTTACGAACCCCGACGACGACCCCAGCATTCGAGGAAGATCACCCCCGCTGATTTTATCGACGATAAGATAGAAGACGTAATGCAGAGTCGAGTCAGTCCCTATGAATTCAGCATGCTAGTTGTTCAGTTATTAACTTCGTTGTGCCGGTCCGAACATAGTTTTACTATAGCGACAGGTTAGGAGACACCTTTTTCACTTTCTTTCAGTTTCCTGACTGACGAGAGTTTAAGTGCAAACCTTTATGGATTGCCATGACAACGTCTTAAAAAAACGAAGTTACTTATGACTCATTGCGGTAATAGTACCAATCTAACTAAATGCTTAATTTTTGTTTTCAGAAAATTCTTATCCAGTTTGCTTAAAGAGTGTGAAATTCGCACTGGAGAACTTGTGCTCGATACAGTTCGGTTCTGTCTCCACCCAGATTCTCGAGGGTCGGGAGGCGGCCAACCTGAAACTGACCCTGACCGAGTTGCTCGTCGTCTCCCTGGATAAGGTCATGGGTTGCCCTGATGTCACCACCAGCGTCATCCTCACCGGTATCCTGCCCATGATGCTCAAAGTGCTCGAGGACTCCGTCTGCAAACTCACCGCCAAGATCAACTCCTCTGGTAAAGAGCCATCTTGTCTCATATTTTAATAGTTTGTCAATTGTTATTTATTCTTTTGGTTTTGCATTAAGTTAATTTTTGAAATTAATATTTATTTTATTTTCAGAGGCTTGCAATGACTCTTACGAGAGAGACAAACAACAGCAAGTCATATTCGGACTGGTGTGCAGCGTAATCACCTTTCTACTGAGCTTCCTGATGCAGAACTCGGACGCGGACCGCGTGAGGAACTTCCTCGAACTGTTCAAGATATTCATCGGGAGCCACAACGGGAAGCTGATAGAAAAGGCCGTGATGGCGCTCACGAGGCTGGGCAGCACCGCGAGGGCGAAGAAGGTGATCGATCTCATCGGGCAGTTCGTTACGGCGCTGAAGAAAGTGAGGAAGGACATGGTGACGCCGCACCAGTGCAGGAGGTTCAAGCACAAGAAGTGCCGGAATGGGGAGGAACTCTACCACCACCACGACCTGTTCGGGGCCGTCTTCACAGCGCCCGTCGTGGGCTCGAACGGCCAGCAGAACTGTTGCGTGTCCAGCCTTTTTCTGGTAAGCAGTCGCAGAATTGTTTATATAAATGAGGTCGAGTCATAAGTAATTCCTTTCTATTGTTTCATTCTAAGGGTTAGGATTATCATTGGGTTAAACTCTCTAAACTCTTTGTTTTATTCGACCATTCACTTTTAAAACATAATATTATTACAAAAGCAGAGAGAAAAAGAAGTAGAATTAAAGAAGAGAAGAAGAAGAAGAAGAAAAAGGAATACAAGAAAAAGAAAAAGAGAAACAAGATAAGCAGAAAAAATAATATTAAAAAAATATTAAACAGGAGCCAAATGGACCATAGAAAGGAAAGAAGAACATAGGAAAAGAATGGAAGAATATTGGGCGAAAAAGAAGGCGAAGAAGGAAGAAAAGCGGCTGTTGAATTATCGTGGTCCAAGATAGGCCGAAACGAAAAAAAAAAATTAGTAACAACAACAGAAAGATTGAAAACTCTGCATGAAAACTAATTAAAAGAAAAATGGGAAGTTACTTGTGACTCAACCTAATAAAAGCACTGTTAGTGTATTGCATTAGCGTAGAACATTTGCGCTTATCGTAAGCAAGGGAAATGGCGGGATTGCATGTGTCCACGTGAATCTTAAGAATGTGATGCATGATAACTTTTTTTAGGTTTTAGTTAAGTTGCTTAAAAAACCTGACAAAATCCCAACAGAGATTTTAAACCGAACTCTAAGGGTCATGGCCTCCTGCGGGACCTGCTGCTGTTTCACGACGAAGAGCCTCCTCCCGTCGCTCACGGAAATAATAAAGCAGCCATGCCACAAATCGAGGATGCTCGTGTTCCAACTCCTGGAGAACAGGCTGTACTTGGAGCTGGGAACCTACTCGATGCAGTTCAAAAGGAAAATCACCTGCGTCATTTGCTCGGAGCATGAGGACGTTGGCCAGAAGCCTTCCGAGGAGAGCGCGAGGAAGCGGGTCTTCGGCAACGACAGGGGCAGCGTGAAGAGCGATATATCGTGCCAGAGCGAGAGCTTCTCGCTGGAGGGGTGCCCCATCGGGAAGTCCGCCCTGCGCCTGGATCTGTTCCGGGAGCTGCTGTCGTGGCCCGATTTCAGAATAGTCCAGGGCGTGACATTCCACCTCCTCAAGTGCGCACCCAAAATGAGCCGGGTCGCCAAGCACTCCATTTTGTTTAACATTTTCCTACCGACTTTTTTAGCCAGCAAAAGCCAGTTCTTGAGCGAAAAGGACGACGTGTCCGTCTTCCGAATCCTCTCCAGCTTGTCCATATTCTCGACGCTCCTGAACAGCCTAACGTTCGCCCAGCAGTTTATCGACCAGAAAGGCCTCACCCACGTGCTGGACCTTATACTCGTGCCCGCGTTCACGAGGCACTGCTGCTCCGTACTCGAGAAGACCATCATAATGACCGTGATCACATTGGAGTCCGACGTGGGCTGTTTGCCGCCGCTGGTGACCCTGAGGAATGCCGTCGACAGCGCGAACGCCGCGTTCCTCAAGTGCTTCGGTCCGGGTGAAACTGGCCTGGAGAAGGAGCTGTTCGCCCCGCCTAACGCGATGGGGCTTAAGAAGAAAATGGCGGGGGATAAGAGAGAGGAGAAAAGCGAGTTGAAAGGCATCGATGTTTTAGAAAACGTGTGCACCTTTTGGAGGACGTACGCCAATTTGACGTTGTGCAGTCCGGCCCTGAGGAAGTACTTCTCCCAGGAGAATTTTCTCAGCGATTGCAACAGTCTTCTGAGCATTTCGCTGTCGTGCGTCACGGACAAACGCATTTCAGGCAAGTTTTGGTTCTTGGCTCCTGGACGCGGTTTTTTCCAAAACTAATTCCCACATCCTCGCATCTCTTATAGGGAGGGAAAAGCACTGCAAGACCAGAGACTCGGAAGCCTGTCTCTTCACCAAGTTGATCGAGTCTTTGCTCACCTTCATCCTCGCCACATCGGACGGCATTCCAAATGGTAAGAATGTCTCCACTGTCGCGAGAACCGACACCCGACACTAATTGTCCTTCTGCTTTTAAGGAGACAAAGACAACAGAGCCGTCATAGAGCAACTCTCGGAGAGTCTGCTCATGAGCGATCCCCTCAACGTGGACGTGCGGAGATTGGCGGAGGTCTTGCTCAAATGCTCCCTGGTGCAGCCCAGCCAGACGCAAGTGATTCCTTCGGACTCGGTGCCAAAGGTACAGTGGGCACTCGCCGAGGTGGACGGAGCTTTTGGATAATCTTTGGAAAACGTTGCAGTTGCTGATAGCGCCCCTGTGGAGCTCTTGCGGGGACGTGAGCGAAGTGGAGGAGAGCGAGGAGAGGATGATGAGCGAGACGGAATCCGTGGAGGACAATTACGTGACGGCGGATGAGGGTTACGATGCTGATGTGGAAGTTCGAGACAACAATGCGTCTGCAGGTAATGAATTGACTTCTCTTCCTCTTAATCTTTTATGGAATGCACAAAATTAATTTCAGGCGAGACAGTCGAATTGAAGTCTGTGTGCAGCATTTCCGATTCAATCACGTATCTGTCCAGTCACGAGAATGAGTTGGAGAAGCCCAACGTCAAAACTAGTCATCTCATCGCGCACCCGAAGCTCTGTCTCCTCGCCATCGATTTAATCATCAAATTGTACCAGGAGAAATCAGATAAAAACCAAGAGAAGTCAGAAAGCAGAAAGCACAAGTTTTCCAGGAGCAAAAGCGTTAAGAAATCACTGGCGGACAAATCGCATCAGCAGAAGGCCGCCGCCACCCTGAAGGAGTCGCAGAGTTTGAGCCTCATACCGAACAGCAGAGTGGCTTTCGAAAAACTGTGCGCTGTCGAGGAAGGCCGGAGCAAAGAGTCCGATGGGAAATACCTCATCGGGCTCATCTCGATTTTCCAGAGATTGGTGTCTCTCTGCAGGGAAAACAGTCAAAACTGCGTGATTCTGTGCGGGAGTAACGTGACTCTGAAAATCCTCAAGGGTTTTCAGTCGTGCCTTATCGAGAAAAGCGAAAAACTCTCCGAACTGCAGAAGGCGGTCCTCGAATTGATAACGGTGCTGGCGAAGTGCTCCATAACTTCGGAGGAACTCTCACTGTATCTCAGCTTTTTCAAGCACGATAATCCGCCGGTGGATCATCTCCTCAATCCGCTCCTCACCTTGGTCACTCTGCACAGCCCCCAGCCCAACCGCACGCTGCGATTTCCAGTCCCCGTCCCTCACAACTTCATACACAACAGCATCACGGACTTCGCCAAACACGTCCACCTCCAGCACAAACACGAGAACACACTCTCCTCGTGGAGCGCCTCCGCCTTATCGATACCCATCAACACCGACCTCAGTTGGGCCATCTGGGCCCACGGCTTCGCTCTGTCTCTCTGGCTCAGGGTCGACAAGAGCCCCGCCAACACCCATTTTCAGTGCCCCAAGCCGAAGACCCCCAATAAGCCTTCCCGGAAGATATCCAAAGCCGAGTCCCATATCTCCGCCTGCAGCACCGCCCTCTCGACCACGTCCGATTTCTTCGAAACCAACCGCTCCGCCCCTTCCGCCTCCCCCAAAACCATCCCCCTGCAAGACCTACTGCACGTCTTTTCCATCGGGAACGAGAACTTGACCTTGGAGTGTTGGCATGTGCCCGAAACCGAAACGCTCTTGTGGAGACTCTCGAGGATCGACCTTCAGAAGGGGTACGAGGTGCTGTCGGAACGCACGGTGGAGCACTGCCTGCCCCAGTCCACGTGGAGCCATCTCGCCATCAACGTGAGGGATGCCACCATCCGGAAGAAATCGGTCATCGAGGTCACGGTCATCGTGAACGGCGGCCATGTGGTGCCGGTGGCGCTGGGGTTCAGCGGCGTGCTGGTGCGGAGGTACCGGGCCTCTTCCTTGGTGGTGGGGGCGCAGAGCAACAGCGCAAGGGGGTCGTGGTCCTTGGGGAGCCTCATGGTGTTCACCAGCCCGGTGTTCACGAGGGAGCGGGCCGTGTATTTGTTGGCGATGGGGCCGAACTGTACGAACCTGACGGATTGCCAGGTCCGTGGTCGGAGCCCTAATTTCGGTTGGGTTTTCGGGATGAGGAATCTCATCGGGGAAATCAACTGGGATGTTATCCTGGACGTGAAGCAGGGAATCATCAGAGAAGTTCAGAATCATTTGCTCATGATTTATTCGGCTGAGAATCCGCACAATTTCAGCGTCTATCCGTCGGTGAGTACCTCGATGGTTATGTTTATGTGCAAAATGGCAGTGTGTGGTGCAAGGGAAATGTTACAGGGCTCCTGGGTGGGGACTTCGTCCCTGTTCGCAGGGCTCCGTCCGCTGCCTTCGGAACCCAGAGCGACGCAGCAGACTCCCGTTTCAATGGTTCCTTGCATATTCGCACAGCTGGATCAGCAGAGGTTTGAGGGCCTGATACCCTCCTCCATAATTCTAGGAGGTTCTGCTACGTTCCTGTTCCTCTTCGCCAGGGTAAGCATCGAGTATTGTTTGGCATCTAATCCAGTCATGGGTAATCTTATTTATTTCGAAGTATTCAACCTTTCTGTTGTTTTTCCTCTTCTTCCTTTCTTCTCTTCTCTATTCCTTTTTCCTCCTCTTCTTTTCTGCTTCCCCTCTTTTCTTTTTTCTTCTCTTCGTCTTCTCTTCCCCTCTTTGTGTTGTTTTTACAATATTGCCTTTAAGTCAGCAACTTTTGAACCCTTCCCTAAATCGCAGGTCGTCGAACTGAGCGACGACGCTGAGGAGCAGGCAAAGTTCCTCTACCTTTACCTCAAACTCGTTCAGTCGGACTGCGATCTGTTCTCCCAGTTCGTGAGCAGCGACCACCACAACATGCTGCACGAGGTCTTCAAAGTGACCAAATGCCGCTCGGGACTCCACCTCCTGAAAGCCATACTGGACGCCTGCTGCGACAAACCCCTCCTGCAGAACACCAACGGCAAATTCCAACTCATTCACAAGTCCGACGCCATCATAGTCAACTCTCTCCTCATAACGACGGTGCTCAACTCCTGGAAGGACTGGTGCGCCGCCGGCCAAGAGAACGACGTCTTCGGAACCTTCTTCGCCGCCCTCCTCGCGCTGCTGCAGGACGAGCACCCCCACAGGGAGTTCAACGTGGCGCAGCTCAATCGGGTCAAGATGGTCAGCGGTCTGCTCTCGTTCTGCAAGGAGAGGATCCTCTACGACGACAGCAAAACTCTCAAGGCGGAAGTGTGCGCGTCCCTGGTGGAGCTCGTCAAGTGCCTCATGGGGGCGCCGCCAGAGTTCTCCCACATCGTCGCCGTCATGGACTGCCTCATTCTGCTGCACCCCGTCAACGCGACCTACATCACCCACGTCAAGAGCAGCTTCTACATCCTCCTCTCGGCGGCGCAGTCCTACTGCTGCCAGGGGAAGAGCCAACCGCTCAAGAACCAGCCTGACAGCGACAGCGTCAAGCTCGGCTCCCATCAGTTCTTAGACAACTGGATATTCAATTTCAATTTCAACAGCCAGATGAAAAAGCTCGCCAAGCACAGCTTCTCCCAGACGGTCGACCCCGGTAAACTAAACAAAGCTCTGGCCAATTTGCAGTTACGACAGAATGCTTTCGAACTGGCCAAAAGCGAGAGCTCGAGAGGGCGTCAGAACGAGGAGCTCGACAGCAACCGATACTCTGACGAGCTCACTTTCGATTCCGGGATCGCGGGAAGCTGTCGGGAGCAGACGGAGAACCTCGAGGAGAACGACGAGATCATCGTGAAGGCTGTGGACGGGAGTCAGCAGAACCTGACGTCGTTTTTCCCGTGCACGTTCCCCGGGTCGGAAGGGAAGATCAACAGGCTGGCGGAGATGAGCGACGAGGAGGAGAAGGAAAGGGTAGGTAGAAGGAGAGGGGAGGCTGTTGGGGGTGGAAGGTGGAGAGAAGTGAAGGAGTCTGATGTTGGTCAGGAGGAAGTGGAGGAGCACGAGGACTGCGGGGCGGAGTGCATCATCTCGGAAGGCCTGCTTCTGCTGCTGAGGGACATAATACTGGTGCTCCCCGACAGTATGGCCGAGCAGATTTTGAACCACGTAGTGAACCTGGAAATGCTGCTGGTGATGGCGAATCATAAGGATCACAGAGTGAGGTCGGCGGTAATTAAGGTGAGCGAGGAGTAATTCATTTTTATCTATCTCCTCTTTCAAACGAGTTCCATCCCGCAGGTTTTCTCCTCCTACATGCAACGCTCCTCAGAAGAAGACGTCAGCAAGTTCATCAGGCTCAAGGGCTTCCATCACTTGGCCAACCAAATCTCCCTCTTCCCGGCCTCCCAGGGCCTGGTCGAGGACTGCCTACAGCTCCTCACGCGGTGCTCTGTTTCCCTCGACCACCACGCCTTCCTGGCCCAGCACGAGCTCACCTACTTCGGCATGGCGTGCCTGCCCCTGCTCCTGGCTCTCCTGCCCCGCAGCGTTCACGACCTGCCCCTCGCCCACAACCTCATCACCCTCATCAAAATAATCTACAGCAAGGAGGAGGGCGTCTGGCGAATTCTCCTCGAGAACGGACTTCTCGAAACGCTCGTGAAGACACTCGTCGCCTCGGCGCACTTCAACCCCGTCGGCAGCAGCGAGGGGATGCAGGACCTGATCCTGCTGGACGTGCTGGAGTTCCTGATAGTGATAGTGAATCAAGTGTTGAACGCTCCGGGGTTCGTCAACATGCAGGTGGGAGGGTGTCTCTTGAGGGTGGGAGGGGTGGTTGTAGACTTTTTGTGAGGGGAATGTCTGGTCGTGTTTCAGGTGGTGTCGGACATCGGGCACGAGCTTCACTACGTGTACAGGCTGGAGAAGGAGAACTGCGGGGTGAAGTCGCGGTGTGTGCGGGTGATTCGGGACACGCTGTGCAAGGTGCTGGAGAAGGCGCTCGACACGCTGCACAACAGGATAGTGTGCTTGCAAAGCTGGCAGAAGTCGAGAGCGTCCATCTTCTCTTCAGGTAGGGTGATGGAAAATAAGAGAGAGAGAAATTGAGAGAGAGATGAAATCCTGGAGAAAGGAGAAAAAGAAGATTTTTCATTTCCTGTTTCGCTT
This sequence comes from Brueelia nebulosa, assembly GCA_028293925.1. Lineage (NCBI taxonomy): Eukaryota > Metazoa > Arthropoda > Insecta > Psocodea > Philopteridae > Brueelia > Brueelia nebulosa. The sequence goes on from JAQIBA010000011.1 coordinate 205,331, forward strand.
TAGTTTTAAATGGGACATCGGACGACAGCGAAGTGGGACGCGTCGGTTTTGGCCAAAGCTACGGCAACGGATTCGTGGCCAACGCTCCCTCGAACACTTCGCATTTCCCGAACAAAGAACTCTCTCGAAGCGAACTCAGCGAAAGGTTCAAAATTCTCGTCGTCAACGCCGTCGAGTTTTTAGTTTTTTCAGGTAAGTTCTCACGAACTAACCACTCAACCAAAAGAGTTAAGTAACTATTGCAATCTCGAAACGCAGACACGAGTGAAGGACGGTGCCCTGCGCTCAGTCAGACCGAACTCAACTTCATCTACCACCTCTTCCCGCTGCTCCTGCAAATGCTGTCGTCCACCCTGGAGAAGCGCACTCTCAGCCGTCGACAGCCCATCACTGGGATATACTGGTCGATACGAGACACCCTCAAAATGGCCGCTTCCGAACTCCTCGTGTGGCTCCTTTCTCCCCGGCAAGCAGTCAAAACCAGGATGTTCGCCCTCACCACCATTATGTCTCTCTCGAACAGCCAACATCTCCTCTCTCTTCTGCTCCAGAGCCCCAACCAGACGGAGCAGAAATTCACAATATTTCTGTGGGACCTCATGTACAACAACAAGCTGGTGAGCGCGGATTTGAGGAGCTGCCAGGAGCTGAAGGAGTCGATACAGCAGTGGGGAGTCATCTCCCCCCACTCGATCGGAAACAGCAACGACTGCTGGGGGGACAGCTGCAACCTCCTGCTCAGCGAAGCCGACAAACAGGCCGCGCTCTGGGAGAAACAGATGGAGGCCACCACCGTGAGGTGCCTCACGAAGTACGACCACTTCCTCAGGGGGATGAGTGAGGACGCCCTCACCATGACGCGACTCGTCGTCGACGCCCAGAACACCGAGAGGAAATCCTTCATGGAGGAAATGAAACTCCGCTACAGCGAGGTCATCCAGGTCACCCTCAAATGGCGCCACCTCATCGCGAATCTCACGCACGAGAAGGCCGTCTGGTTCTTCGAGAAGTCCTACCCCGTGCTGTGGCAGCTCGACCCCACGGAGGGGCCCTCCAGAGTCCGGAAAAGACTGTCCCGCTGCCGGCTCAACATCGAGGACAGGTTCTTCATGCCCTCTCAGCGGCACAAACTGCAGAGGGAGAAGACGGCGGAGCCGCTGTCGTACCTCTTCGAGGAGCACAAGAAAAGCTGCACTTCTATGGTGCTCATCGAGAGGCTGCACTGCAATGAGAAAATCCGGGCGATGTTCTCCGCGAACATCATCACCCCCTCGACGGAGATCCCGGGGGAGTTGCTCATCGGAGAGACCTGTGTCTACTTCGTTGCGGACGACAGGCACAAGTTCCAGACGCTGGACGAGTCGAGCGCGGCGTGGGCGTTCGAGGACGTGAAGGAGATCCACGGGAGGAGGTACGAACTGCAGGAACGGGCCATGGAGATCTTCCTCACGAACGGGAAGACCTTCTTCATCGCGTTCGAGTCGTGGAAGGAGCGCGAGGCACTCATGGCGGAGCTGCTCGACTGTCACCTCCCCAACAGAGTCCCCGGGGACAACCTCGCCGACATCATGCAGCTCTGGAGAGAGGGCCTCATCACCAACTGGGAGTACCTCACCCACGTGAACAAAATGGCGGGCCGATCTTACAACGACCTTATGCAGTACCCCGTCTACCCTTTCGTCCTGTCCGACTACACCGGGGCGACGCTCGACCTCGCCGACGACGCCGTCTACCGGAACTTGCGGAAACCGATGGCGGTGCAGGAGAAGAAGAACGAGGAGCACTACATCAACAACTACAACGAGCTGTTGGGGGGCCTCAAGCAGGTCACCCTCAACAAGGAGCCCTATCACTACGGCTCGCACTACTCCAACTCCGGGACCGTGCTGCACTTCCTCGTGAGGCTCCCGCCCTTCACGAAGATGCTGCTGCAGTACCAGGACCGGAACTTCGACCTCCCGGACAGGACCTTCCACTCGATGCACACCACCTGGAGACTCGCGAGCTCCGAGTCGACGACCGACGTCAAGGAAATGCTCCCGGAGTTTTTCTTCCTCCCGGAGTTCCTCACCAACTCGCAGGGGTTCAACTTCGGCGTGAGGCAGAACGGAGAGATCGTTGATGACGTGCTCCTCCCGCCCTGGTGCAAGGGCGACGCCAGGCGGTTCGTCCTCATCCACCGACAAGCGCTCGAGTCGGACTACGTCACCGAGAACCTCCCGCACTGGCTCGACCTTGTCTTCGGCTACAAACAAACCGGAAAAGCCGCCGTCGACGCCATTAATGTCTTCCACCCGGCCACCTATTGCGGCTTCGACGTCGAGTCCATCGCCGACCCCGTCGAGAGGATAGCATGGGAGACCATGGTCAAGACCTACGGACAGACCCCCAAGCAGCTCTTCAAGAGCCCGCACCCCTTCGTCGTTCAGTCGTTGGTTTCCAACTCCGACTCCGCACGCCCTGTCCTGGCCGAAGTGAACGCCCTCAAGTGGGGCTGCTATGTGGGCTCCCCTGTCGAACCGGAACCGGTCATCGTCTGGAAGCAGCATTGCAAGGGCATGCCCGTGGCCGCAGCCCTCCTGCCCCTCGCCAACAACGATGTGCTCGCCCTCCCGCCCTTCTCCACCTCTCTGCTGCAGTACACCAAAGAGCGCGCGTTGGGACTGCTCAACTCGACGGGGCTGCGCGCCGCCCTCGTTTCCTGGGGGTACCTGGACGGGATAGTGAGGCTCAAATTGAAGAAGGACCTCCCGGCGGTGCCTCTCCTGTCTGTGTCCCATCTGGACCCGGTCACCATGTGCATCAGCCAGCCCGGGTGTAACTGCCTCTGGATCGGGCATTCCTCCGGCAACCTCACCGTTTATAAGTACAAATTCCTCCCGGATCGCGACTCCCTCGAGTTGTCCCAGCTCCCCGTCCTGCTCCAGGCGCACAAGAAACCCGTGACCCACATCGCGATGAGCAGGGCGTTCAGCATCGTCGCGACGGCCGCCCAGGACGGCCACGTCATCGTCTGGGACCTCAACCACGCGTCCTACGTGAGGAGCCTGGACCTCGGCTCGGGGGTGAGCATGGTCGCCATCAGCGACACCCTCGGGGACATCGCCAGCGTCACGCAGGAGAAATCCGTGAGCAGCACTGTGTTACACCTCCACTCGGTGAACGCGTCCCTGGTCGGCTCCGTCGCCGTCAAGGAAACGGTGACGGCTGTGTGCTTTTCGACGGCGCCGGAGGGAATATCGGTGAATGTGATCGCGTGCGGTCTGCACACGGGGACAGTGAGGCTGTACAGTAGCTGGGACTTGACTCAGGTGAGGGAGGTGTCGTCGCCGTCGTTTCAGCTGTCGGTGAGCAGTCTCGCTTACTCCCATGACTGTCAGCTGCTCTACGTGAGCTTCCGCGACGGAACGGTCGTCGCTTGGGAGAGTTGTGCGAGTAAATACACTGTTAAGACTCCGAAATTGGTGCATTTGAGCATTTGAGGTGAGAAGAACCGTCTTGGAGTGGATTTTGCTCTGTGGTCTTCACCGTCCGGAATGAGAGTGAAACATCGTCTGCTTGTGTGAATATTATTGGATGAGTGATACCTCCATGTTGGCAACTGGACCAATGAGACTGCTGCAGTTCGTTAGCAACAGTTTTTTAATGGTTTTGAAATTAATTTCGGCTTGAGAAACTGAAATTCGAAAAGTATACCATATCGTTCTTCCATTTTTTATTTTTCAACCTTTTTTCTCTTCTCTATTACATAAAAGACATTTTTCCTTTCAGAAACATAACATTGCAAACCGATTCCATCGCGTTGCAATGTTATGTTTACTATAAAACACCAAATGCGCCGCGAGGATTCACTGTGTGGGCCAAAATGACCCTTTCAGGAAATCATTCCCAGGAAATAAACTGAATTGTTGTTATTTTTGATATATATTTATTTATATACGAGAGTACAAAGTGCCTCGACCGATTGGGCCTTATTGTTTTGTAAGAGTTTTATCATTCTAATATAATAAATTTGCTAAAGATATTGGCTTTTTTCTTTCGGACAGACGGACGGACGGACTCTTTATAAATAAAGAACCACCTTTACCAAAAGATCCGCATTCTGTCATACAGTTTCACATACAGGACTTAGAGGAACTTTACGACAAACTCGACGATCTAAATCATATAGATCGTTTTAAAATTAATTAAATAGTTCTATATTTGTAATATATTAAACACACACGACAAAACGTGCTTGATAAATATACAGTTCATGTACACATTGATTCACCTCTACGACAGTTGAAGTCATAATATCCACTGTTGCCGACTCGTCCTAGTCCAACGTCAGCAAACATTACATTATTTTTTATATATAAATTCATTCACATCATTAGTATTAATGTTAAACTGTCATGTTTACACTTATACATTCAGGAGTAAGGCTACAACAATATGAATGTGAGGACCACTTTTTGAAGAAGAAAAACCGCAAAGTTTTATAAGCATAGTCGTCGGGAAACGATAATGTTATCACTTCGACTCAGTAATTGAACTTTCGTCTCACAAAGTGGATGCTTTAATTTATTTCCTTCACATAAATTTTCGTCTAAATATCTTATCAAAATTCGTTCTGTTTTCGTTTGATGATCGAATTTAGAACTCAAGGTAATTTCACTGAACATAATTAATTTTTTTCCTGTAGTGTTAGTGTACAATGTAATAGTGTTAGTGTATAAAGTATAGCTCCTGTATTAAATATTTGTTTTATTATTGTTCCCCGCATGTTTCTAAAAATGTTAGAAAAAAAATGGTCGCGTGTTTAATTTTATTAAATTAATGAATTGGAATCAATTGGATGATTATTTATGAATTTTTGCATTTTCACCCAATTTAACTGAATAATAACCCATAGACACGCGAATGTACCCTTTCCCATCGCTTTTCGTTCTTTAAGCAAAAACCGGTTCAAACGTCATCACCATCAACAGAAACTGACCTTGATCCTTAAAACAACATGCCAATATCGAATTCAATCAAAAAAAGATACAGTAATGTCACTTTGACGAGGAACTGCATTTATCGCATTTGTAAAATAAAACCGGAGGCGACACTCCGCCGAGATTTGAAAGTGATCGAACAAGTGGTCGGACCTGCCTCGAACTGGCACTGATTCGGCCACTGGTTCTTCGTATTTGGACTTTCGCATCTCTGTATCCGGGCATCACGCACAAGTGCGAGGCTTCGCCGAAGCAGAGAATCCCACGGGCAGACGCACGTCTCAAACTTTGGCCTTCCGCAAATGGGCCTGAGGACAGATAATGCCGAGAAGCGACCAGAATAGGTGCGAGTGCTCCAATGTGAGTTTGCCAGTTTTGTTGTGAGTGATTGTTTTTTACGGGAAAGGGTCAGTGATCAGGTTAGTAGACACACTGCGAACTTGAATTAATGTCGGAGCGGAATAATAATGAGCTGAACTGTTGTTTTAAACACGAGGACAAAGAGCGGCCGGGAATACGTTAACATGACATCGTTGCTTGCACAGATCGCAGTGATAACTGTTACCACTTCAAAAATCTCCAAAAAAAGGTTTTTCACAAAGCACAATAACCATCTGAATTCGTAGATAAAGTATCTGTTTCTGATTTGATTACTTTCAAATCATTGGTTGAATCCGTAGAATTTTTTTAATTATTTTAAAAATTGATTTATTGGTCGAATCACATTAGTTGAAAAATCAGGGGTGAAATTACATTAATTCCTAAGAAACTGAAAAGAAATTGTTCAGAGCATAATTATAAAAGTATAACATAAATCGGGAAAAGAATTGACGCGGGATCAAAGGTCAATAAAATTAGTTTTTTCATCATTTTCCATTTTCCGAAAAACGGTGAGTTTTATAATAAAATGGAAGATCACAAAATTATCTACACAGAAGTATCAGTACTTTTTTCCTAAGGGCTTTTTGAGATATAACGATGCAAAGAGTTGCTGTTCATTTCTGAAAATGGTGAAAAACTAATTCTTTTCCCAGCATCGGATCGATGTTATACTTTTATAAATATATACTCTCAACAATTTCAACAATTTTCAATTATATAACCTTTAATGTCTTATTCGACAGGACTGTGTTATAGCAAAATTATTATAAAACCAAATCTCGAAAGGAAAATTTCCACATTAAAAATTATAAAAAATGAGTGTTTTTGCCAGCAGAAAGAAATTGATGGCTTTTAACAACAAAAAAGACTACAATTCCACCATCGTGGTGACCACCCCCACCAACCGGAAGGGGATGAACACCGTCCAAGACTGGCTGGAGGGCAAACGCGTCGACGACAACGCAGAAGGACTCTGGAGAATCCACGACAAACTCTACGACTTGACCACGTGGATAAACAGCCACCCGGGGGGGAGCGACTGGTTGGAGATAACAAAGGTAACACAAAGGAAACACCAGAAGACATTCGTCGCCTCACCGTTTGTGCTTTCCAGGGGACCGACATAACCGAGGCATTCGAGTGCAACCACATCTCCGACAAGGCCGAGAAAATCCTGGGGAAATTCTACGTCCGAGACGCCAAATCCCCGAGACATTCCCTCATCACCTTCCACGAAAATGGCTTCTACAGAACCCTCAAGCGGAAGATCCGGGAAAGGAATCTACTTCCGGAAACGATGCCCACAGCGAAGGTAAGCCGTCGAGGACGACCGTTACCCTCAGCCGCCGTTGACAGATTTTAACGAGAAATCTTTTGAAGACGAGGCTTTTCACAGACGCTGTCGCCGCCAGTGTCTTCATTACGGGTGTTTTGGGCTGCGTCCACAGCTTGTGGTGGGCAGTCATTTCCGGAGTGTTGCTCAACATGTTGGCGGTTTGCGCTCACAATTTCTTCCACACGAGGGACAACTGGAGGATGCATTATTTCAATCTACTGCTCATGTCCGTCAGGTATTTTCATAGTTAGTCGCAGAAAAAAGTTTGTATGCTGCCGACTATTAGTCGGTCAAATTAGACATTCAACGATATATTAATTTCTAAGAATTTGAAATTTGGTGGAAATGTTCAGAGTATTTAATTATAAAAGTATAACAAACGTCTAAGAAAAGTGTAAAAAAGGTCTAAAAAAGCGAAAAACTATTACTTCGCTATTTTACTATTATTTTAATAAATATATTTTTATATTAATTTTTATACTATTTAATATTATTTACACATTAAATATATGATATTTTTTTAATTAAATATATTATACATAAATTATTATATGTAATTTTAATTGTTATTTAATTATAAATAAATATTAAAATTAATATTTTAATTATATATAAATATATAATAATAATATAATTTAAAAATATTGAAATATATACTAATATTAACGAATAACTAATTATTATTTGACCTTTGACCTCGCGTCAATTCTTTTCACCTCTGATTTTTGAATTGATTTGACTGAATTGCAAAATGAAAAAGCCTTGAAACAAATTATTCTTCCAGAGATTGGAGAGTCAGCCACGTTTTAAGCCACCACCTCTACCCAAACACAGTCCTGGATTTGGAAATCAGCATGTTCGAACCAATACTTCAGTTCCTACCGAAAAAAGAGAAAAAATTCCGATACTTGCCTGTGCTGCTTTGCCCAATCGTAATGGCGACCATGTGTCATTTTCAGTACATCAGGAGGTACTGTGTCGACACTCATTCTCAACCTTCATCTGCAATGTTTGGCGACGCACGCATCGTTTCAGGATCTTCGGGGGAATTCTCTCAAATAAAGTGAGACTCATGGTGGAGGATCTGTTTTGCTTCTCCCTATTCTTCTTCCTCCTCCTCTTCGGGGGACGAGCCCTGTGGCCCACATTCCTCATCTGGAACGTGATACTCGTCTCGGGAAGTTTTTCCTTCGCGTTGGTTGGCCTGACGGCGGCTCATCATCATCCCGATATTTTCCACGACGGAGATTTCCTAGGGTGAATATAACTGTGTCAGCATCGCCATTTCGCCAACTCCTCCCCGTTTAATGATTGTCATCCTCAACAGAAACGACAAGGACTTCGGTGTTCTGCAACTGGCTGCGGTGAGGGACAGGGCTGACGTGGACGGAAGCTTCATCAAGACGATGGTCCTGTTCGGGGAACACGCCCTCCATCATTTGTTCCCGACGGTGGATCACGGACGACTGCCGGCGCTTGACGGAGTTTTAGAAGAAACTTGCAAACAGTTCAAAATCAAGCACAAACCCTTCGTTGTCAAGAACTTGGTCATAGGAATGTTCAGACAGTTGACTAGAAATTACCTCAATTCGCGACTAATGATACTGGAAAATTGAACTCATATCTTCCTGTACATAAAATCCCAGACTACGTCTGTCCTTCTGCGAGTTCGTCCTCAAAATTTATTATTAGAGTGCGAACACTTCCGAAAAATTTCGAGTTGAACCGAAATCCCGGACGGACGGAAGGACATAATCCGGGATTTTATATACATAACCATAAATGGAGTACAGAAAATATAAATAATATTATTTTTACACCTACAAATAATAAAATTAAAATTGATATAATAACTTCAAATGCAATGGAAAACGAGTGGGTGCCAAATCTCGATTTACAGGATGTGAAAAAAGAGCTTAATTTGAGTGAAAAATAACAGCTTCACGTTGTACAATTGTTTAAAGAAGTTTCCAGTGAAATATAAAAAAGTAATATTAAATAATTATAAAAATCCAATAATTATAAAAAAATCTACAATTGAAAACAAACGAGAAAGACATTTTGCCCATTAAAAGAAGGCGAGTGAAGATGAGTGTTTAAAAAATCACAAGGCTTTCCATCAGTCTTTCTTTTTTTGTTGGAAAGCAGGTTTTAATAATTTGTCTTTTTTATAACGCTGTACGCACTCACCCCGTCAAAAGAGGGTTGACAGTATATAAGTGAAGTGAATCTAGACTGAATACGAAACAAAAAAAGATTTCAAGTATATTTGTTAAATAAATACAAAACAAATAAAAACAAGCATTTTATATTGCGATTAAGAGAGATAAACTATGATTTGCACGGTCTGAAATATCGCTCGAGAATAAAAAAAATCAGTTACACATACAATAAACAATCACGTCCATTACTGATACATCAATGTAGTTACGAGAAGATTACAAATGGAATTGCATTGCCAATAGGCAGACCGCTTCGGTAATAGTCGTCTATTCGTCATAATAAAATTCAAAAAGAACTTAGTTGAGTTAAAAATATTTAGCAAAATTCCTATCTCTGGAATGTTCAAAAAAATATTCGATCCCAGAGGAATGTCAACATTTAAACGAGTAAAAATGGGCGACTTCAAATTTCAACAAACCCGATCTAAAACATGTATAACTTCATTTTTAAAACTATTTTCCCCCAAGCAATTATTTTCTTTGACATGAACTAAGCTACTGAATCTCCGAATTGCGCTTTTTTCACCCCCCTATTAAACCAATATTCTCCTTTTCAAAGGTCGTTTCTTTTATAGTGTCTTCTAAATACCTCACTTCATCTCTGCCGGAAGTAAAACTTCTATGGCACAAGAAAGAGGTGAGGTGCGCGGCTGTAGAAAATGAATTATACCTGAATCCCGATAATATTTTAACGTTATTTCAGTTTTGGCACTTCTTCGTAAGTCGGAAAATCGGCTAGCATCACTCTGTTTCGTACCTGAAACACAAAATGCACTTGTAACAACCGACAGTTGCGAGTTGGGTGCCTAATAACACGGATATTGGGTCATGTAAAAATTGAACTTGTCATTTTTGCCAAAATTACAATAATAAATTGCTGTCGCTGGAGGGTGTCTCAGTAAAAGCTACAATCGCCAAAAAATTAATAAACTAAGAAAGGGAAATGTTGCCTCACAGCTTAAAACTCAAGTGACAGCAGCGACAAATAAAATCTAATTACGACTATTTCTCACTTTGAAAGATGGATATAATCCTATTTGGTTCGTTCTCAGGTTTTTTCCTTTGGAGTAACCGTCCCAGTGATTTCCAGCAACTCTGATTTGGTCCCCAACTTTTAGACTCATCTCTTTTGGATTTTGCGGTTCGTGAGCAATAATGGCCTGCCATTAAAACACAAAATATTAGCATTGCTCTGTTATGATGCAGGTGAGAACTGAAAAATATGGCAACTGACGGAGTTAAGACAGAGTTTGTCTTTCTATAGTGGAAAACGGTTTCCAATCTTTATGCGACATTTTACTAAGTTTTTCCCGCCAAGTTCCCACATCTCCAATTTATAAACCGCTGCTGTGAGTTTTGCCAAAACTAAAATTCAACCAAATAATTTGAAAACCTCCGCTCCGATTTTCGAGTCACTCACCACGGAAGTGTGACTGTTTTGTCCTCCATAATAATAAACATCGTCGAGGCTGGTGAAATGAGTGGTGGCGTCCGGGTCGTAAGTCTGCATGATTTCGTAAGCGACCCTGCAGACTTGACTGCTGAAAGTGCAGACGATGTGGTCCGACAGCGAGAGGAAGTGAATGTCAGCCATGATGCCGTAGAGAGAGTTATCCGAGTATCTGGTGGCTATTCCGGCGGTTTTGGCTATGTCCGGGTCTCCCAGCACGTCAAAATCGGGATACCTGCAACGACAGAACCGATCTATGGATTGTGCCCCAGTGGAGTGTCCGTTTGGAAGCCACAACTCACTTTGTCCTGGTTTCGAAAATGACCTTCGGGTCATCGGTAGCCAAGTAAATCCTCCGACGTTCCACCTCCACTCCGTTTTCTATTTGCTGGTCGTACCACTCGTTCACGTGTTTCATGTACTCTTCAATCGGGTGGAAAGCTGCTTCCGTTCCAATTTTATCAGTCCTTCTGATGTGAACTCTTCAAATGTACACAACGGATATTATGAATGTTAAACGATGGAAGAGAATAATCATCATGGAAATGCCTACCCAACGATTGGCTTCTTGAATTGCATCTTCTGCTTGGAATAATTAAAAAATTTAGCGGTGGACGGCTGAGGCCTCATCAAGTATCTGAGCAGCTGGCCAATCCACCAAGCCAAAGGCTGATTGTGCAGCCGCGTCAGCCTCAGAGCCAAATCTTTTGGTACGGCCGGGGGCAAATAATCGGGTCGCGGCGAAAGGGTGTCTATTACTGGAAGAACGAGGACCTGAGTTTCTGGTTTACCTGAAATTAAAAATACATCGCCTTCTGAAAATGACATTTGCCAAGACCTCAGCTAATCAATCCACATTTGGGAATTGTAAAAGCAAATATGAGGATGAAGATAATGATGGAGAGGGTATAGAGGTGTGGCAGACGCCATTTTAATTATAGTTATACAGGAGCCATGTTTGTTAAGATCGATTCATGTGTGCAATTTACATTTCGAGAAGTTAATTTGCAATGAGTTGAAATATTTCAGATTCTCTATTCTGATTCTTTCTGTTCTATTCATCTTCTGTCTCTCACTCGAGAAGTTATATATCGAAGCAAAACGCTCATTTATTTGCATAAGGTGCATTTCAGTCGACGGAGGCTTTTGGCCAAATAAATGTCGACCCGCGGATTCCGAATTGATGAGTGGTTATTACAACTTTTATACTGTCTAAAGCCCCACGGTTTTATGGACAAAAATACTGGTCTTTTTCTTTGTCATCCATATATTTATTTATACTCTTGCATCAGAAATTATTTTTTTAATTTTTAGTGCACTTGAAATAAAACCGTTTAACTTTAAAAAATTTTTTAATTTTTTTTTATTTTTTACTTTTTGGTTTTATGTTACAAAGAAAAAAACATAAGACCAAAAAGCACTCTGTGTGGAGTTCAATCTCCGGACAAAAACTGCCGGGGGTTCTGCCAATCCGCAGAATGTTATTATTATTAAACGGTTTTATCTGAGTTGTAAAGTGATAGCAGAATAAATTTACTATGCGCTCATTCATCGGCCTGAGATAAGGTTATCTCCTTTAAGAATCCTAAATTGACCAAATAATTAGATTTTGGGAATTTTTTTATTTTTATCTGAGCACCAATCTAAAAAATTTTTTCAGAAATTTGAATTGTCAGCAAAAACGAAAGTGTGGGCCAAATTTGAAAGAAATCGGTTCGACGGAAACGGGTCAAATTTTGCTTCAAAGTTTTGATTCTCGGTCTTTGCAGACAGACAGACAGACAGACAGACATGAAAACCATGTTAAATAAAACTGTTTAATAAAAACCGTTTAAAAATCTAAATTCATAGAATGGCACCAGTAAAACAATACAGCGTATTTCAATAATGCAAGAGTGAAACTAACCTGGCCAGTTCTGCCTGGAATTTCCAGCAGGACTAACACATGTTTTGCTCAAAGGTAAAAAGATGTCCTCCCACCCACTTCTGTGATATCTCCAACCCTTGCTTGTAAGTATCATAGTTCTTTTGGTTGCATAAGCCACAATCAAGCAGTAGGTAGCATGATGGATCTGACATCCAAATCCACATCCCTGCAAGAGCAGAACAATTGTCAGAATGGTGTAAAATGGAACATTCACAAACAGATAAGTTTTATAAAAAGTAAACACCTTATTTAAATTACAGAGGAGCTTTTTAGCTGTACTACAATCTTCTGGATTTTGCAAATATTTCAACCTTTGCTGAAGCTCATTTGCCAAATTTTCTGCCTCTGATTGTCGCCATACTGCATACCCATCAGCCTTGGCCAATGAAATTACATCTCTCATTAATGATCTGCAAATTTTTAAACTTAACAGCTTCTTTTTTGCCTTTGAGAGGGTCATTCAATGTCTGCTAACTCATTTCTCTTGTCACCTGATGAGTAACCAGATAATTTTTCAATTTTTATTTTCCAAAATAAATAGTTACTTACAGTTTATGTTCAGCTGCAGCTCTTAAAGTTTTACCCAATGTTTCATTTAACTCTGGAGAAATCTTCCCATAGTCTTTTCTTAAATTAGTCAATTGGGAAGAAATAAAAAACCAAAATTCCTGAATGTCATCCTGAATTCTTTTGCGTATTGCCTCGTAATCAGAACTTGGAGCACTGCTCAGCTCCAGCATGTTACTGCTTTCTTCCAGCTGTTTGATTATTTTCTCTGCATTGTTAATTACATCACTCTCAAACTCATTGTCTTTGGTACTGTATCTATAAAGTAAACACAAAGCATTAAAAGGTTCTCAGATATTTGAAAAACCAAAACATTAACTTACACAATTTCAAAAAGACTTTTTAGCTGTTCTGATCTTTGCTGCAAGAACTGAAGTTTACTGACAGCTTTGTTTAACTGATTATTGATTCCATCTTTAAAACTTTCATCCTGCCCCCCAGATTTTAATGACGATAAATGTCTGGCAGCAAACAAGATGATGATGAACCAGACAACAAATGTTACTAGAAGTATTTTGGTGCATATCTGAGACCTCATGATACCATCACATGGCAAATAACTAAAACTAAAAGAAATCAGGTTCGTTTCTCGATGAAAAACCACTATAATGGATGCCAATAGGAAAGGTAATAACAAGTTTACCATTAATTTGGGAAGCCATTTCAACTTAAGTCTAGAAAATTTCGACATTGAACTTTAGCTTACCCATTATATCTAAAAATCTGGCCGAGAAAATTTATTTTCTTGAATAAAAACGAAAATGACAAGTGTTGTAACGGAATGTTCAAGTCTATTGTAATCTCGATTCGGGGTAATAATCATGGCTACCTAATAGCATTTAAATAGTAACGTAAAATGTTTACGTTAATTTACCGAAAATCAAAGTACTTTAGGTCTAATGGCGTGACCCAGCGGACGTCCCAGTAGTAGAATACATTAAGAATAGAAGGAAAACATGCAGAAATAATCAATCTAATTATCCAAATTTAAATGCCCACCTAATACGTTAAAAGCTATCGGATGAATTTCATTTCGTGTTGAATAAATAACTAATTGTAAACCCTTATCCAAAAATATAATCTCAAATAGGATTGACGGACGTCATGTTATTTAAAGTGAAGTGTCAGCAGAAAGAAACGATTTTTCGGACACGGCTTTGACCGGAAGTTGATTTCGGTAAATAACCGACCATCGAAGTAAAGGAAGATGAAAAAAATACCAAACTAAAAACATTTATTTATCAGTTATTTCTCAGATTTTTCGTTTTCTTTTTATTTAAACAAATACAAACAACAAAACAGCTATTGGTGTAACAAAAATATAAATTAAAAGTACATTAGAGAGGGCTTAATTCTGTCTTGAGTCATTTTTTAACGCTTTAAAATTGTAATTTTTTTAAAATACTAATCCGGTTATAAGATTCAACATTCGACTTTAAACAAAGCGTTAAAATTTTAACATTCTTTAATAAAATAAAAATAAATATAAATATCACTAGCAAATTAAAATGTTTAGAGTGCAAAATTCTCTTTGGTCACTTTAGAAAGGCCAAAGGAAAGATTCGACTTAAAGAAGAAATCAGACAGCTTCTTTTGAATTTAAATCTTGTGGAAAAGGAAACTACATTTTGTCAAAATAAACCTCATCTTGTTCTGGGTTTTTTGTATTTATTTATGAATGGCAAAAGCCTCATAACTGGCATCTCCTCGCCTGCTGAAGTTTTCTTCCTGACTGTAGGGCCCTGAAAAGGAATAAGTTTTGGGGGGAGTTTTATAAACAGAGGGAGTTTCCGGTTTATTTCGGAGTTTAGCGTTGGCTGAATTCCCCGGGCGGTTCGTCTTGGCAACGGTGGTCGTGATCGTTTGAATTTTAGGGCCATTTTTAGGAGCAAATTCAAACACCGTGGTCTTTGGCACCCCCGTATTTTTAACCAATTCATCTCCCAGTTGCTTTTCCACATAATCTTCGACATATCTTTCCACTGCCTTCTCTAATTTCTGACGTCTTTGTTCTTCCGGTTCCAGAAAGTGGTAGGGATTGATGTTGAACTCGTACCTTCCGTTTTGGTTTGGCAAATGGAGAGCTTTGTCATTAACTCGCACCTTCTTTAATTCGAGTCGCGTGACGTCTTCGGAGGTGTCAATGGAGGAATCACCGGAATAGTCGGAAATGTCTTTTTCCAAGGAATCAAAACCGGTGCGAGAATTTCTTTTTCCGTAAAATTTTGACACGGTTTGGGAAGCCACGGGAAAACTGTCGGATGTATAAACCGTCATGTTCTGAAAACCTTTTTCAGAGGAAATCCGAGGATTTGAATCTGTTTTGGTTTTTCTTCTTTGCTTTTTTACAATTCGTACCCACTTCTTCTTCGTTTTGGGTTTTTTTACTTTCATTGACTTTTCTGATTTTTTATGTTTTAAGCTGTTTTCCTTTTCGTCCTTCTTGTTATTCTCTTCGGTGGCTTTCTGCCGTCCATTGTCGTCTGCTGGCTTTTTCACAATGCTCAAATTGGTTTTCGTTTCACTTTCGTCCTCTTCTTCGTTTGCCAAGTTTTTTTCATCTTCTTCTTCGTATTCCTTCAGCTGTTCAGGTCTCCCCTCGTCCTCTTCTTCCTCTTCGAAATGCTCCTCTTCCATTTCTTCCTTTTCTTCATAGTCTTCATCTTTTTTTTCTCCCCCGGAATGAAAGTCTTTTTTTTCATCATCATCGTACCCACTGAAAATATTGCCTGATGCCGGCAAATGTTTTTTCCCGTTGCTGAATATCTGGATTCGGACGGGATCGTCGTACTCTAGCAAAATGGAGCCTTTTTTGGGAGGAGGTGGAGGCGGATCCCCACAAGGAGTCTCACATGGAGGCGGCGGTGGGGGTGTTGTGGCGCAGGGCGAAGGAGGCGGTGGAGTGCTCGCACAAGGTGGCGGTGACGGCGCCGCGCCGCAAGGCGGTGGAGAAGGCGTACATGGTGGCGGTAGCCTAGGCGCAGGGGTCGTTCCACAAGGTGGACTCGGGGTGGGTTTGCAAGGCGATGGTCTTGGCGCAGGAGTGGTTCCACAAGGTGGCGGCGACGGTGCCGCGCCACAAGGCGGTGGAGAAGGCATACACGGTGGGGGTGAGGGAGCAGGGGCGGCGCCACAAGGAGAAGACGGCCGTTGAGGAGGACAAGAGGTTTGCCGGGCAGGAGGTTGCAGCAAAGGAGGATAAGGTACTCTCACACCAGGTGGGAGAGGTGCGAAATTAAACAGCGGAATGGTTCTTAGTGGTCTGTAAGGATAGTTTATGGTGTTGGCATCAATTTGATTAGGAGGTATTGTCGCAGGCTGCGTGGAGCCCGGGCAAGGAGGGGTAGAAGGTGGCATTGCGCATGGCGGAGGAACGGAGGGAGGATTTGTAGCGCAAGGGGGTGCAGGTGTGGTGCAAGGGGTTGGTTGCGAGCGGGGGATCCATTCGGCGTCGGGATTGGTGGGCGTGAGGGTGTATCCCATAGCCCTGGCCACAACATAGAGTAGAAAATTCAAAGTCCTTTTGTTTCTTATGGGTGGGAGTGAACTGTTTGAAGTCTTTATTGTATTTCGGATATTTTTCAACTCTTCGACATTTAATGGGGAGAGATTTTCAGATTCCGACAGCGTCAGCGTTTTGAAAGACGTATTAAGCTTTTCCAACTTCTGCTTCTCCAGATCGTTGAAAATTTGTCTTTGTTTCCTAATGCTGAGATGATTTAGTTCTTTAACGATTTCTTGCTCCAAATTTCTTTCTTCGGTTTCGTCGAGCGAGCTTTTCCCCGTATGACTGCCGTTTACTGCACCTTCATTCACGTCCCTTTTAACAATCACAGAACAGTCGTGTGTACTGCTTTGAATTAAAATTACAAGAAGTAATAGAGACCAACGTTGGCAAAAAGTCATTTTGCACTTCTCTTAATGAAAATTTCAAATCAAAATTTTCACTTACTGCCCGCACGTTTAACTCATTCAGTACCTTAAAAGTCAAAATTTTTGATCCGCGAACACAAAATTTAAGATAATCACAAAGCGAATTAATTTTCGAGTAAATTTTGAACGTTTTTTATCATTGAGCTCACATTAATTCAGAAAAAAATAGGAGCAGAGACTGTTTTGCACTGTTAATTGATTTTGATCAGTAGATAATGAGAGGTGAAGAAGGTGGAGGGGATCTACTGTCCATTCTCCCTTTTACGGATGATTGACCGCATAATGCGGGCATGAACTTGTCACGGATGAAAAACACAAAATTGTCTTTGCTCTTACTCAAGTAAGAGTTTTCGCTTTTAATCCGACTTTTCTCATTCGCAACATTTCAAAAAGGAGAATAAACTGCGCGCGGCATAGATGAGAATCCTCCATTTGCATTAACTAAATCAAATGACAGATATTGTTCACAACGCCTATTATGACAAGCATTCTTTCCCCGGGCTTAATCATCAAAAACCAAAGTACTGAGACTGGTACTGGTACTGGTACTGAGAGTACTGAAGGAAGATTTAGAAGAATAGATCTGAAGATAAGCAGAAAGTCGTGAGAACGTTAATCATAAAACAATATTGACTGGTGAGAAAGAAAAGTTACAACGGAAACCTGTACCTGTGGAGCATCAGGGGACAACAGCGTGGCAGAAGAACAAGGCCTTCCTCAGGAGGGGAAGAAAGCTCGTGATCGATCAGGCAACCTCTTCGGAAGGGTGTAACGCATCTCGCAAACTCTGACAACTTCCGAGAAAGGACTGAGGGCGACACGTGACGGAACGAACAGGCCGTGAGAAAGAGCGGAGTGTACCGTCCCAGACCTACTGTCTAATTGCAGGCACGCATGTGAATGCGCAGTGGTTGGGCAAGAGGAAGCAGATTAAGCGTGGCTCTTCGGCCGAGACCGTGACATCATTTTGCCTGACCGAGACTTCATGTCGTCGAGCGCAGACGTCATTTTCATCTAACGAGCCGCATTACCTTGCACGTAAATGCTCTCTTGCTTGAACCATCTTTTCATGATCATCACACCCCGCATTGTGGACCCCCCAGCAGAATACAATAACCAGTTTGTGTGGGAGGATCGATCGGTGTGAACTAGAATGGAAAACATGCTACATGAGAAAAGTTGACTCTAGTTTAGCCATCAAAGAAAATGTTTTTTGCAAAAAACATTTATTGGAGAGCAGCGTTGGCAGAAAGGAAAATTAAGAGATTAGGCAAAAACTGGTGATGGCTTAGATAACTCGAATGTAGGATGACATGAGCGGAGATTTGTTGGTCAACAACGAATGGATGACGGAGATAATAAAAAATTAGTCCTCCATGTTGGATGAAATGTTAGAGAGTTTAGAGAGAAAGGTTGCCGGAGAAGGTTTTGGAGAAGGTTTCCGCTCCATAAAAACCAAGAAACTTGGTGTTATGGTATAATGGAATTGAGAAACGGGATAAAAGAGACCGAAAACGAATGAAAAGAAAGCAATGATTTTGTAAATTCATAATAAAATATTGGAATCTGAAGTGTTATTTTCTTAATTTACCGCCACAAAAATGTCTTCTCTGCTACCATGCTTTAAAATATGTTTTAAAAAAAATGACCTAAGGAGTTTTTCGCCAACCTGAAGTATCAGAATTTCAGAACATATCATTTTACGGGCATTAGAATTTTTAATAGCCTTCAAAATTAAAGCGTAAGTGTCCTTTTCACTTTTAGAACTCTTACCAATCATGTCGTCATGACTGCCAACGCGAAGTCTTCCAGTATTATCATTCTTTTTGCCTTTTCTCCAGAGTCAGGAGATATTCCGCCTTTGTTGGTGCAAAGGTCGTCAGCCTTCGTCATTTCCACATCCATCCCTTGTTGAATAGAAACTCGGCTCAACGTTTGGCAGGAACGAAGCGGCTAACCCGACGCCGATGACACGTCGACCAAGACTTCCTAGTGTTACAAAAGAGCCCTCAAGGGGATGTGAAACATAATCGCGCGGGCAGTTCCTTTGTTTCTGAAACAAGAAAAGAATCGTTATCTCGGTGACATTTATGTAACGCATAACTTTTGAAAAAATTAGGAAATCGAGATCGGGTTTGGGTTGGAGCCGGTAGTAGACATAGCCCGAATCTATTTAAAGTTAAATGACATTTAGTCAATTTTTTTCTACTCCAAACGTTTTGTTTGTCACATCTTATTAAAACAAAAACACTTATCCGTATCCAACGGCCCAAAGATTTCACTTATGATAATATGGTCAAATTATAATGGTTTGAAATGCTCTTCAGTGTCCATTTACATATTCAATGAACGACTCTTTCGGTGTTAAAAATTGCCCAAATTCTTCAATGAAGAACTAATTTTATCAGGTTTCCAGGTCGACAATTCCACACCTTTCGCTCTGATATTTATAAATATTTACTTTTTTGAGGAAACGAAAATAATTTAATTTGGCTTTTACAGCCATTTTATTTACGTAACATATTTTCTAATAAAATACGAGCGGCGTTCACATCCAAATATTATTTACCAACGACTAATTTCACACAACGGTTTACGTCAGACAATTAATTTATAAAATAAAAAGATCATTGGCCAGAACCCGTGAGCAAGTGCTGTTCGAAATTAGAACAAAACGGTCCAAGGTCATGCATGAATTCGGCCTGGCCAACCCTTCTCTTCTGAACCTTAGTTTTAAGTAAAACCAAATTAAATTAAAGACAAAATTACGTAATTTCTCTGAGGCATTGGTCAACGCGAACAGTCCGCTCTCTGAGGAAAATGACTTGATTCGCATTTCAGGTTCCTCAGCGTCTCCACCCCGTGTTTTCCTTCTCCGCTTCTGCCATTTGAAAATCCGCTGATATGTGTTGTGTTGCATAATGTCTTCTTGGAGGAAAACATAAATACGGCCGGTCACATCTCGTCGTTTTTCCTTGTCTTCGCCCATGAATTAAAAACTGGGCGAAAAGGTGAAATCCGACCAGTCACCGAATGATATTCTCGACTGTAATCAATATTAATAGCTTTAATGTCATCATTTGGACTTGATACCTCGAAAATAACACAATAGGATCGGTTCAACTCACGCTGGACGTCGGAACTAAAGGACGACACGACCTTTTACGACCAAGACGACCTTTGAGGCACAATTAAAATGTCGCACAACCCAGCTGTGAATTATCCTTTCAGCTTCAACAGATATGGAATAGAGTAGGCTGTCGAGCCTGCAGCCTTTTGCCACTTTTTTGTTGGCTTTTTATTCCTTGGCTAACTGTAAATATAGAAATACTGACCCCCCAACCCAACCTGAAACCTAACTAATGAAATTATTTTGGGGAAAATTAGTCTAAAGGGAAATACTACCTGCACATGCAGCAGAAAATCCAAATTGTTATAACCAGAAAATCCTGGTTAATAGAGCAGAACGCAAATTGGATAAGAATCAAGTCGAATGGTTGACGATAGTGTAGAAATGTCTCAGGGCGGAATAAGCGTTCAAACTTTGTCGCGAGCGCTGGAAATGTTATTTTGTATGCAGACAAGTCATTAAGTAAATTAATTAATTGATAAATTTTATGTTTGGTTTCCCCAATCGAGTTTTACGAGGTCCTTTGCGATGTACACAAAAGAGAAGGTAAACAATCGTTGGCAGGTGTTGGGTCTTTTTGCTCCATAAAAGAAATCAATGACTCCCGTTGGTGAGAAAACATAAAAAATGATTCGAGGTTATCGGGTTTGGAAAAAAAGTGGTAATAATGAAAACAAAATCATTTTCTTTCCGTAATATCCAGACCACTTGTTTTGTCATTGCTAATAAAAATGCAAAACCCCTGCAGAAACAAAACAAGTCAAAAAGGTCCAGATCTTCTAAAGATAGCATGAAGTTTTAAAAAATCCTGACTAATCTTTCTCAAAATCTACTACATGGACAACGACTGCCACCAAAATCAGCTCATCAGCATCCTGCGACTGCTCATCAAAAATGTCTTCTTTTTACATGGCAAAATTAGAGGATAAAAGCTTCCTCCTGGAGGAATAATCAGTCTCCTTTAATATTAATTTTTGTTGTGTACGTACAGTAACGTACAAAAGTATTTTGAAAGTACAAAATTTAACGGTTTCTTAGTTAATTATTTTACTAAAACATTTTATTATGTATTATTTAGTTATCAATATTATTAATAATGTATTTGTCAGTATTAAAATAACAAAATATACAAAACTTAACATTCTTCCTAATCTTCTACTTTTTCTTTCTGCTTCTATTAATATTCTTAGAGTAGTTCTATTATTATTATTCTACAGTTCTAAAGATGAACTCTTTGTTTCCTCTGTTATTTAATCGATATTAAATTATGGATAAATGTGAGGACTGTTGTAAAGCATTTTAATGAAATTACATTTTGTACTTAAGTAACTCTTACGGGTGGAAAACGATATCTTTTGTGTTGTCAAAATACTTTTGAGTGCTACTGTATATCCATTTATTATACTTCATAACTGCTGACGACTCCGGGCCGAAAAAACAGTATAATAAAATACACACATTATACTGCTGTTTCGGGTATTTTTGAGCCATGAGCAGTGTTCCTAAATATCTCTCAATGATGATCAATTAGCAGATGCTTTTGAAAAATTTTTCCTGCCGTTGGGATTCGAACTCGATACCTTTTGTTGCTATCATCTATCGTCGTTCTAAAATAAAAGTAAAGAAAAGGAATAATTTCCAGAAATTTAAAACCCTTTAATGTTCCAAAAGGATGTTTGAATTTGAAAGTCTATAAGACGTATAAAATTAGTTGCTGCAAAGGGTAAAGTGCTCTCACGTGGAAGATGCAAAGGGAACAAAAAGGAATGCAATTGCAAAAGCAGGTCGAGGGATACTCTGGAATTCTGAGTCAAAATGGCGAACCGTGATGCCCCCCGCGAGAAGTGCGATAACAGGCTGACTTCCATTGCATATCAAATATCCGGAGGCGATTTCTTATCCAAAGTAAATAAAGAGTTGCGCAATCCATTGTGATACTTTCTCTCTTTCTGGAGGAAGCCCAGGCATCGGAAGGTTTGTGTTCCGCTCACGACATGAACGATCTCATTCATTGGCCAGTGCCGGTGCCTGATTCTCGAGAACCTCAATTTAACGCTTTGATCGATTAATTATTTTTCGTAACTTTTCCACCTTAAATATTCATAATAACGTTGAAACGTAAATTCGTAGTTTCATAATCATCAGGCGAAGTATTTTCTTTCTCGTGGTTGGGATTTGGCAGGGATGCAAAACCGCTCCCGGGCTTTCTTTCTCGTGCGGCGAAT
Source organism: Brueelia nebulosa (assembly GCA_028293925.1). Classification (NCBI taxonomy): domain Eukaryota; kingdom Metazoa; phylum Arthropoda; class Insecta; order Psocodea; family Philopteridae; genus Brueelia; species Brueelia nebulosa. The sequence goes on from JAQIBA010000011.1 coordinate 227,484, forward strand.
GCCAAGGGAAGGGCTGGAACGCAACAAACAGCAGCTGCAACAAACGGAAACTCCGAGTGGGAGTTGTTTTTCTTGTAGTAAATCTTTCCCATGGCCAGTTTCCCGCTGAGTCAGAGCACGAACCGGAGAAGAGGCAATCAAGGCGTTGGAGGAAGCATGAGTTCGTGATTTAAGGCTAAATTAGAGGGAATGCTGACGACGGAACGGGAAAAGATATCTGAAGTAAAATCAAATCTAATTATAAAAAGAGTAGAAAAATATGCGCTCATAAACACGACTTAAACACAGAGAATGTTTAGTACTGAGATAGTTTTGGAACTGAAACTAAAAGAGACAACTCAAGGCCTAAAGAAAAGCAATAGCAGAACCTCAAGAAGAGAAGCATGGGCAGGAAGACAAAATACAAGATAAGATAAATACAAAAAATACAAGAAAACAAATGACAAAATACAAATACAAAGAAAAAACCCATTAACAAGAAAACTCCTGACGAATGTTCCAAAAAAATAATCCGTTAGTATCTAACGCTGTTTTCCAAAACAGAAATGGTTTCGATTTAAGTTCGGTTAGATAAAACGTTAGAGAAAAGTATTTGTAACTGAAATATGTTCCATCTTTGCTTTTCAGTAGCGCACTTCTGCATCCCCATCAAATGCGGCTGTTTCTAATTCAATTGAACAATCGGAGTTTCTCAATTTTCGTTCCGGTCTTTGGCGCAATTAATTCAAATTGACCACACCTAAGGCCAATCTATTGACCAGAGGAAAAGTTAAACTGATCCTTACAAACGAGCTACTCGATCTACACCGCTCCCCTCACCCAAAATTATATCATTCATTCTCGAGTGTGAATTTCTCATTTAACGCTTGGCCCGAGTAGTAAAAATCGTAAATGGGGAACGGTCAGGAGGCGGGAACAGTAACTGCGCTCTTTTGTCACGCTTCCAAGTGTTTCTCAACGCTACTTTTTGATCAGCTTACCTGATGTAAATGAATGGAGTGGCTACATTTCAGGGCAACACATGAATGTGACTTAACACTGCCGGAGTCTAACCGCCATTCGCCATCTTCCCTCAGGAGTGCCAACCTCAATCGGTAGTTGGCGGGAACTTTAATTTTCAAACTTTACGATTTACAGTTATAAATATCTCGCGATTATGATTTATGTAACTATTTATAACCTTATAAATATTATAAAACTATAATAGCGAATGCTAATGTATTAAACATCAAGGCACGTCCTTTAATTTTATTTATTGATGATGAATTATAAAAATTTATTTTAATATAATTCGTTGACAAACGATTATACAAAAACTCACATTTTAATACCAAAACATTAATAATTTGTTTTTAATATTTAATAATCCCTTTTATTAAATATAAATATCTGACGGCTTAAGCATTTAAAATTAGTTAATGAGAAAATAATATTTTTTATAAATCTATTAACATCTTTTTAAAGTTTTATGATCATAGTAACATCGAGTCTATTCCAAAGGATTCTCAAATTTTATTGGGGTATTCAAAAAAATAAAAGATGAAAGACAGGAAATTTCCAGTGTCGAAGTGGTTTTCGCTTATTCATTTTTTATTTGGAAATACAATGAGAGAAAAAAGCACTACCATTTTTTAATTATGTGAAAAAGCTTTGAACAAAATCTGATTAGAACAAAACCACAGCATAGAGTTCGCCATATTAAAGTTGTGTCATCCAACTTTTTGAGCGGTTATATCTTAGAAACGGTGACTATTAGGAAAAAAGTATTGATACATTTTTTGTGTACATGTACATACTTTTATAATTATACCCTGAGTAATTTCATTATGTTTCAGCATCTTCGGAATTAATGGGATTTCGTCTCTGATTTTTGAACTAATTTGCTTTAAGAGAAAAAACTTTGGGAGGTTGAATTTTCTTTAATGTCTAAGAAAATTATTGGAAGATAAAAGGAGGGCAACGATACCAAGCAATGAGGGTATGGCGCTCACAAAAATACAACAATTCCAAACGATTCGAGTGACAATTAAACATCTTTAATTCGACCTTCCTTCACTTAATTCGATTAACTTGCTCTCCTACTTTCCCATTTGGCTGTGTCTCCCACTGATTAATCGCTAACAGAAAAGCGGCCTGGAATAACGAGTTCAAGACAAGAGTGCACAAAAGGAAAGGGGGTTGTCAGCTCGTGGAAAGAGGAAATGCGGTGAGGGACGTTCGCCTGGCCCACATATGGAAAGCGCACAAATGAAATAGCAGGGTAAACGACCAACGGCTCAGTGGCGCAACAACAATCCGGCCTGAATCGATACTCTTTGTACACTCGCAGGAACAATGCGAGTCAACAAGGTCTTTTCGATCATATCAAGGAGTGAACGGACCGGCATGTCCTGCCGCTTTTGCAAAATGGCTGGCACAGCAATTGGGAGCTAAATTGCGAGTCAGTCCTTGACAGGATCGCCATCTGAGGGCGATCATAGAAAACAATTAACCTTTCAAGCGCAACTGAAAAAATAGCGCAGAATAATCAACGGATAGAGCAGAAAAAACGCTAGATCTCGTTAAAAAGTTATTTATGCGAGTTTACGGGCCGCATAATTTGAGGTGGTTAATGTAAAATGCCTGGACCGAACATCGTAAGTAATAATTTGCGATGAAGAAAAAAAGAAACGACTTGTCCTTTATTCGATCGAAGCATAAAAAAATTTTCCACACGTGAAGGGCGGAGCGGTCTAGGAGTACCCGAGAAAATGGCGACAAATTTTCTCACAAAGAAATTATATAATTCCTTCCAGGAATCCCGGGCTTCGCAGGCCCTTAACATTAGTATTTATGAGTCTGGTGACAGAACGGCTCATGAATAAAAATCCAGATTTATATTAATCATCTGAGAATCAACTGTGGCATTTCGTTCGTAGTCCGCGTTTATAGATCCGGTTTGCACGGACTCAAAATTGGAAAAATAAAAATGAGAAAAAAATGAATTTACACACCTGGTCACTTACTCAATGAGTTGTTTTGGAAACCGGATTCCGGATTTGGATTTTGGTAATTCCCAAAAATTCGCTTTTTCTAATCCCATTCGCATTTTAACTCAATTTCCGTTGCATTTTCCGAATGGGCGAAAACCTTTTTTTTGTACTTTTGTATCTTTTCTCTTTCATCGAAGCATTAGGTTTTATCTTAATTATAATAAACCTAAAAATTGTAGGGTTTACTACAAAATTGGCTACAGCTAATATATTATAGTTTGCTGTGGGAATAATTTTATATTATATAGAGAATAAACTGAATAAATTTTTAGATAATTAGGAGAAATAGAAACCAATAGAATAGATTTGTCTTTTTTGGTCTGTTTGCCTTTGTTTTCTCTCTTTTTGATCAATATATTATATTATTATTATAAAATTAACATATTTTTATATATATAGAGGCGATCTATATTATAATGTGTTTTGTATTTTATTTTAAATATACGCCTTCTTACATTGAGATAAATGGAAGAAGAAAACAACAAAAAAACCCCAAAAATTCATAAAATAAATAAACGAAGTAAAATGAAGATGTTTTTGCTCTGATTTATTAACCGATTAACGAAATAATTAAATTTAATATATTAAATTTATGCAACTTTATGTCGCTTCAAACTGCAGTCACATTTTATTTTACAATCAGTTTAATGAGACAAATGAGACTCGTCATATCTTTTTACAGATTTTTAAATCAAAAGTGAATGCATCAAAAATGGCAATTTTCGCCCAAATAGAAGTCATATTGAAAAAAAAGGAAAAAGACAAAGACAGGCACAAAATGTAGCCCAGAGAGAATAAAATAAAATAAAAAACTAAATGTTTATCACAGAGAGAAAAGGATAATGAAGAAATATTGGGCAAAGGAGTTCTAAAAGGGGCTGTTGAATTAAGTCTGGTCAAAATATGGGCCGATACGAAAAACAGATATGGGAAAAGGAAATGCCACTGTTTAGAATCAAACAATTTCAATGAAATAAAGTTTAAAGTTTATTTTTCAGTGAACCACAGGACGCCATTTGAGAAGTTAAACGGTTTCCGCCATGGGAGAACTACAAAAGTGATCTGCGCACACCAGTAATTAGTTTTCTGGAGCAGTGATTAACGAAGCACCGTAAGGGCTTTTCCTCCTCACCTTGAAACCAGTAATCAAATTTTTTCCCCGCTGATTAGGCTCCTTTTACTAATCTGTGAATTCATAGAAAACAAACCCAACTTTTTTACGGTGAGCTACAAGGTCGAAAGCATTGCACTTGCCAAATTAATAACAAAAACGCAGAAACTGTGGGCAAAGAAAAAACAAATTCTGCCTTTGGGCCGTAGCCTTCGCCATCTCCGTTCCCGTTTCTGCGCATTCGGACTTGGAAGGACAATAGCGAAAAGCGCTCCTAAAATGAGCAACTGCTTACTGGGAGCCTGCCAGCTTACAAAAGCCTCTGGTTACTCACAACTGCTTCGGCTGTCCAAAATCTCCCTCGCAAAAGCGCCAAATACAAAAGGGAAATATTTCACAATCATTGTATTGCATTTGTCATTTATGAAAAAAGGCAGAAACGGATTATGAGAAAAAAGAAAACTCCCCATGAAAAAACTCTGGGAAAACTGTTAAATAAACTGGATTCTAGGATTGACCTTGTAGATAATTTACAGCCGAAAACATTAATAAATTTCAAAAATTCATCCGAATAAATTTTTATCTGTGTGACAAAATAAAAAAATCCAGGTTTTCGTTTTGCTTAATTAAGAAAAATAAAAGTTTTTAAATTTAAATTTGCCCAGATGATCTTTGGCTTTTACACCAAATTAAAATGGATTAGTTTTTATCGATTTTCGAATAAATTTCCCGAACAGATTTGATAACCATTAAGATTAGACTAATGGCTATGTCCACCAGCAGAGAAAAAGCTTTCAGGGAAGGGCATCATCGAGTTTTAATTCTTTTGTTCATGAAAATATTCATTAGGAATAATAAGGCTGACTGGAAAATGTTTTGTTCTTTTTATTAAAATATCATTAAAATAACCGTTAATAAACGAACGAGTAGGAATTGAAACAAAACTGCCGCATATATAATAACAAAAGATTGTTTAAAATTGTTTCTCATTTGTATTTTATCTTCTGTTTCCGTTTTATATTTTTCTATTATATAAAAATAGTTTTCTATTTCTATTTTTAATTATTTTCTATTGTTAAAAATAATTAAAAATTTCTATATTTAAAAATTATTTTCTCTAAACCATCTCCCATTATTTTAAATATTATTGTAAATATTCTTTAGCATCTTCTATAAATGTAAATGTCTGTCTCGTTTGTTCCGTATTCTTGGAAGTTCCAAGAAAAGCACTCTAAGAAAAGCACCTTTCTCTTCACATTTCAGTTTATCCTAAAAGAAAATCCGGAAATGAACTTGTCCACGAGAAATCCCAGACATGAGGACCTCCTCAGTCGTGTCGTGCGCTTCTTCCCACGCAGAGTTCGCCAGAGCGTTAAATTGAAAGCGACGTTACAGTTTTGGAGCTTTCCAATAATTGAGCTCATCATTTTGGGAAAGCTATCACACACACACGCGAGACATATTTATAAAGAAAAGTGCGTAATTAATCCACGAGGAAAGGAAATTCATTCCCACATTTTCGTTTGCTGATAAAAATTTCTGACCATTTTCTAAATATATTCCAGGTTCTCATGGTGGAAAGTTTTGAGCATTTCGCATAAAAACCGAGTGAAAAATTGTTGACGTCCGATGTGCTGTATGTCCTCTGGGACCTTCCGGCTGTCCTTTGCGCTCCCTTTCTCTTTTCTCAAACGAGGAGGCATTTGAATATTTTATCCGAGTCCTTCAAGTTTTCTTTCTTTCATGTTGAAATCACGATTTTTCTTTCTCTCACGCCCAGAGCATTTTTTACGTTTTTCCTACAACTCCGGAATTCTCCAGGACAAATATACACTTGTGAGCATGTTAAGCTTATTCTCCGATCACATGAACATTAGCTGGGAGATTTATTAAAGGATATCATAATTATTTATTCAATAAATGATAATAAAACGCAACTAGTTGATACATTTTCCAAAGTGCAATTCTTTATTCCACAGACACTTAACAGTCTTTTACCTCGTCCGGGTTTCCTTGAGATCGAAAATACCTATTTTGCACCTGATTTGGCTGATTCGTTGCTGAGTCAGCCATCTGAAGTTTATCTTGCAGCAAAGTCAACGTTCAAACCAAAGAACCCGCAATAAATCGAATCCAAATTCAAATTTCGTGTTTTTATTCCGTTTGATGTTTACCATCGACATCCACAAAACGAGATGGCGTTATCAGAAATTTGTGGAAAACATGACTGAAACAAAATGAAACGAGGCGATAAAGTGTTTTCGGTCGATTGTAGCGATCGATTTCCTCTTAATAGTTGTTCAATTATTATTTCGTGTTTATTTCCTTCGGAGATAAAACATACAATTAGAGACTAATTTATGTAATTATTATAGGAAACGAGTCTTTCGATCCGCAAGAGTTCTGCTTTCGGTTTCAAGGACGAGATGATCGCCTGAAATATTTGATCATTTACCAGCCCACGTAACAGATTACAGTTACTAGAAACTGTATTTTACTTATTAAAAAAAGCAGAATCGGTGAAAAGTGTCAGTGCTACTGACTTTCAAAGCAATTTATCCGAAATTGAAATTCTGAAAAACCATAGAGTGCATAAAATGCTCTGAAATACTAAACGGTTCACTTTAAAAGGTAACCGGGATTAATTTTCTTTTTGGTCAAACCACCTGTTGGTGTTCTTATCATTAGGAACTACTGATCGAATGAAATAGAAAGGGAAGTCAATGGCAATGCCGTAAAAGTAAACGAAATAAAGCGTAGAACCGTTGTGACTGTGCGGCCAGAAAACCTTCACATTATTACAGTGTAGTGATTTGAGGAAATAGCAAAACCAGAGTGTCAGTAAAAACTCGTACTGAATTCCTAATTGGTACAGTCTGGCGTACAGACGATTAACCTTAGAAGGGCGGACATTGCAGTCTGAACAAATCCCGTTTCGATCAACGGTTTGGACTGTTTCGCGTGAGCAAAAGATGGCGGTTAAATTTTCGGGAAAGAAAGGAGGGAATCGGGTGGGGAAACGAAAAGAGAAAAGGGTAACCAGAAGATGATAGAAAGAGGATAAACTGATCTCTGTTATGTCACAGGGTGTGCCTGAGAGAGACAATTAAATGTTACAAACCGAAACAACTCCATTAATCTTCTGGGGGTATAACAACTTCGGGTGACTTTGGTGTTTCCAGTTTTTCACTTGAAAGATGATAATTTTGGCCATTTCAACTTTTATTTTTTTCCAGGATTCATTTAATCTCTCCGCGAATGCATTCGCTTTTACCGGAGATTTCACCAAAAACAAAAACAAAATATTAAATATTAGTTTTATATCCCAAAATGTCTGCTCTTCTCGACAAAGTATTTTAACTTCGTTGTTTTCATTTTTATTATAAATTTGATGTCATTCAAATAAAATATGAATATTTATTTATTTAATAAGCTTTATATAATATTTACATTAAAAATTTGTTTTTAATCTGTTTTAATTTTTTCTTAATTATCCTTAGATAATTTTAATCTCTGTTTTAATAATTAATGACATTGACTTTAATTATTAATTATTTCTTTATTTTTTTATATTTAGAATTTTTTATTCATTTTTCAAATTTAAATATAATAATTTATTAAATTAAATTGTATTTGGATTTAAATATTTAATTATTCAAATAAAAAATTGTAACAGTGTCAAAATAATTGAGTTTGAATAATTAACTCCCATGTTTAGCTTACATGGCTAACTCATCAGACGCAGCGCATTCATTTCGCCAGGTCTGATTAACTTAAAACTTAATTAAAAAAAAATTCATCTGTTAAATTTTTGACTGAAGTTCACTTGTATCAATATTTAAAAAGTACATTTTTATTTATTCATTTTAATTATCCAAATTTATGTATTTGTTTAATTATAGTTACATTAATTATTTTAATTATTAGTAAATGCAGAGGCATTTTTTAAAATTAAACATTTTCCTATAATTCGGTTAAATTGAATACAAAAGGAGGAATTTTGTGGAAAAATTAAAAAATATGTCGTTTTGTCCTAATAAAATTGGCCCATTAGCTAACGTAATTTTTTTGATTCGATTCGTTTTCGATTCATTCCAAAAATAAATTGCCCAAATTTAATTCCAATTAGTTTTGAGTAATCGATTAGTTTAAATTCAGGGATGAGTAATGCGGACCGTTGCGGACCGTTGCGGACCGTTGCGGACCGTTGAGTATATTTTCCCTTCATTCTTCCTTTAGCTCTTGATGGCTTTCATTAATTTCCTTCGGGCATTCTGCGACAGAGTTTTAGATTCCCCCCTTTTTTCGAGGCTCCTTTTTGTTATTTTCTTTCTTATAAATGCGTCGTTCTCATTTGTAATTAACACTGAATTTATTGTACCATAAATATATTGTTGTAAAATCAATTACATTTGGCCCCCGATTTACAAGGCTCTCATTTCACAATCTCAACAAAATAAATATTTCATCAGTCTTTTTCTTTTAATTCTGCCTAGTGCTATAGTGTTTGTGACTGTAGTACATCGCTGAGTCAGCAATCAATGGACGATGTATTTTCCATTAAGTTTTTGCGTTTTTTGGGTATGTTTGAGAACTGAATGGACCAAATTGTCTTTTTCCTCGTCTTAATGAACATATTCTATTCCTTTTTCTATGTAAATTGTAATCAGAATATCTGGGTCTCATTTTACACGGTTTTCCCTGGAATCAATCCACCGTGTAAATCGAGGGCCGAGTTTATAATGAAATGATAGTGCAATAAATCACAATTTCGCCCGATTGTATCGAAAAAAACAGTCGAATTCTCATGAAAAATTTCAAATAAATTCTTGTTTGTATTTATTTTGCACTAAAATTTGAAAGTGAAATCTTTACTTTTATTCTAAAGTTCCTATACATACAATAAATGCGGGCCGCCAAATACCCTTTGATTAAACACTTTTGCTCACCCCTGAATCAAAATAATAATCGATGGTAATTAATAATAATCACTGCGAATTTTCCTACTCCCAACTCGTGTGAACGTGAGGTTAAAATTTTGGCGAATCAACTATACTTTTTTTTCGTTTTTTTTTTTTGAAAAAACAGTTTCTTTCATTTACGGACCGCGTTTAATTTTCTAAAAAATACTACTCGACCAAATGGAAAAAATAGAGTTCGGTGGGTGCGTTTCTTCCCCAGAAATGAGAAGCCATGCGTTAGCTAAACATCACTCCTTTTTCCTGGGGAATTTCAGTTTGGACACGGGGAGAGTGTTATTATATAATACGAATCTAAATTCTTGTGCTCTTGGGCGAAATTAATCCTTTATTGCATGGAAGGGCTCGCGAGGATCGGAAGCTGCGCTCCGATTGGCCACACCGGTGGATCAACATTTCTATAACGTCCAGATCGACGGGGAAAAAGAGCCTAATCTCGGAAATTATGCGAGTGCTTCGGCCCCTTTTGCACGAAGCACTCGCGTATTTTTTATTTAATCTCGAGATTTTTTATGTAAATTGATTAAAAGTGAAACACCGCGGCCGTCCGTATTAGAATATAACTGTCATATAAATTCATAAGTAATAAATAAAGAAAACAAAAACGCCCCTGTGGACTCGCGAGTATAAAAATAAGATTTTTTTTTTGCAAAAATCATAAGTTGTCCGTGAATCCTACCGTTCAGACAAAAATTCAATTTTTTTGGTTTTCATCCGAAGAACCTCAAAAACAAAACTCAAAAATGAAATTCTTGGTGAGTACAGTTTTTTCGCAGGAAAACGAAAAAGGATTCGTTGTATTTTGTAATTCCTTTTGGTTTGTGTGCGTCATCCCGTGATCGTCTCATTGTGTATTTGTGTTGGGTGTGTGTGTGTGTGTGTGGTTTCACTCATGATGATCGCGGTCATCATCCGTGATTCCGCTTTCGATGGGATTGAGAAAACGCGAAAGATGGTCCGAACGATGGCGAAGAAAAAGAAAACCGTTCAAATGAATTATTTCAACGGGGGAAATCGATGAACCCGAACGGATGTCAAAATACGCGGGCAACCGTGAAAAGAAACAAAGAGCGAATTAATTAATCGACTCAAGAAAAAGTGAAAATGTTTAGCGACGCAGAGTCACAATTTTGTTTTACGTGCACTTTTCCAGGTTTGCGCTCTCGCCGTTTTGGCCGCTGTTGCTTCCGCCGCCGAAGAAGAACCAAAAAAAGTTGAAAAGAGAGGAATCTACGGAGGATTCGGATTGGGATATGGCGGTTTGGGAGGATATGGAGGTTACGGAGGATACGGAGGATACGGATTGGGATACGGACTCGGAGTAAGCATTATTACACTTGCCTCCCCCGCTCCTCTCGCGCAGCCCCCATGCTCACAATTGCATTCCCCCCAGGTTTCCACTGTAGCTCACGCCGCCCCAGCCATCTCCGTCGCTAGAGTCGCCGCCCCAGTCGCCGTCGCCGCTCCAGTCGCTGTCGCCCAGCCTGTCGCTGTTGCCGCCCCAGCTGTCTCCGTCACTAGGGTTCACGCCGCCCCCGTCGCCGTTGCCGCCCCAGTCGCTGTCGCCGCCCCAGCCATCTCCGTCGCTAGAGTTCACGCCGCCCCAGTCGCTGTCGCTTCTCCAGTCTTGCTCGGTGGATCCTACGGCGGATTCGGACACGGATTCGGCGGATTCGGATACGGCGGATTCGGATATGGCGGCGGATACGGATATGGCGGATACGGAAAATTCCATTAAGGCCAGACTGCCATAGACTGAGAGCATATTGAAGTGGGTCCCACAACATCGGGGGATCGAAGACAACAATACAATCTCTTGTTAACGTTTGCAACCGGACCACCGTACCACGAAATCAATACTCAGTTCCAATTCTTTTCTATGGAAAACCCCCACATCTATTCTGTCGATGTTGATGTATTTCTTACAGATTCGTTGCGTCTCCCGCAACCAAAACCTATTTTTTTTTAATAAAAAATTCTAAAAAATTATTTGAGGAATAGTTTTGTTCTCTCCATTTTCCTTCACTAGTTCTCCGGGTCCGCCCGAGGCCAAGTACGAACACATTTAAATTGGCCTACTTTCTCATTATCCAATTCGGTTACAAAAGATCGCCTTGTGTCGGTCACAAACAATCACCTCGAGTTATCGTCTCCGAGATAAGGAGTCTTCTGTCTCGAAGCTTTACTTTCATCGGAAGCGATCAATCGTCGATTCATTTTATTTTTATTTCCGGCTTCGTTCAACAATTAATTCTAATACAATAAACAGAAGAAGAAAAACTGAACTGGCGGTTGCAAAATGAGTAAAACCATACACTACAATACATTAATCTGTTGAAGGAATCTGTGTTTGTTTGTACACCGTTTTGTTGCCTTTTCACTGAAGAACCACAGAACCGAAATCGCTAGGACTTTTTCCAAAAGATGCGCATTGTTTCAGAGTTTCATTTCTCCAAAATAAGTAGAACACGAAAAATTGGCAAAAGAACCGATAAATTCTGTTGCTAAGGGTTGTTTCTTTTTTTGGCTATTTAGTAATTGTAGTTGTTTATCAAATTGTTGTTACTTACCATTTAGTTTACACTTCTTCTGAAAATATTAAAAACACCTAAGGAAGGTAAAAGCATTTGCTGTTAGGGAGGGAAGTCCAGATTGTAGTGGAGAAGAAAGAAGGGACAGAGAACAAATGTCAGGTTGTAGTGACATTGAAGAGAAAATAATCATCATATAATCACACCATTTAATCACTCAGGTTGTAGTGAAAATGATGAGAAAAAATAAGAGAAAAGTTCACATCGTAGTGAAGGTGAAAAGGAGGTATATTGTAGTGCGTTACGAAGGTCAGCTGCATTGACTCAGGGCTTACAACAGTGTTGAGTATGTCCTGCAAAAGGGACGACGATATGTTTCAGTCTTTTGTGCGGGATAACGATTTATACAAATACAAATACAAACTGTGACTTCAGTGCGGAATTGTATACTCATAAATTTTGGTGTCGTTGATCAGTTAATACTTACCTAATAAACATCTGTGTGAATTGTGAGCTACAAATTAAGTGAAATTACAGATAAACATAAATGAAACTGCTTTCGTTGCGGGGGTTTGTGAGAGCCTCAAAGAAGGCGAGGAGAAATGTGGGAAAATCTCAGAAAAGGTTGCTTTTAATAATAAAGAATTTAGGAAAGAGCTTGAGGAAAAGGCAACACCCAATGTGAGTGTCTGCCTGCGTAAATTTCAATATCGGCAATAAAAAACAAAACTAGTTTTTCAGTGTTGATTACGTAACTCGTAATGAACTTATAATTTGCATGAGAAGCAAAGTCAACTCTGGCCATTGCCTAGGCCGCCACGCCATCTTAACGACATCTCGACCAGTTTCTCTTTCATTTCTCTCATTTTTGCGCTCCCAAAACAATCGCATCCCCGCCATTTTGTTATTACCACCTGATTGGATTTTAAAACAAAATGGCGGCTTTTGTGTTTGTTCATTCAGGTCTCTTTCATCCCCGTGTTTATGCACCTGTCTTAACACTTCGACAGATCATTTTCTCTCATTTTCTCCAATCGTGGTCTTTTCAATTTTGGAAATAGGGAAAGCCACAGGTTTAAATCTGGGGAATACAATGGCTGCGGAGCACTTTTTTGCGCCCGAATAATCAGAAACTTCTCTAATATTTGGGCATACTACTATTTCCAAAAATTTAGTTATTCATTTGTTGTTCTGCTCTTGCTTTTTATTCTCTCCTTTTTCTTTCGCCTCTCTTTCTTCGATCTCTTCGCCTCTTTTTCGCTTCTTATTTGTTTTTATTTTGCCTTAGAATTTTTAAAGGAATTCTTTAATTTTGTTTTAATTTTATATTTTTAATTGTAAAGTTTTTTACTAATAAGTGTTTATGTGCGGCCCGTCAAAAAATTTCCGAATTTAAATTGGCCCGTTGATTTAAAAGGCTGCTCACGCCTTAGTTAGGCTTAGAGAATTAAATATATGATAAATTTTAGTTCGGTGTTACGTTTAAATTTATTTATTTATTATTTTAATTGTTTATTTATTTGTTTTAATGCAAAGTTATGTATTTGTTTTAATGCTCGTTTGGAGTTACATATAAACATTTTATTGTTAATATTTTGTTAATTACTGTTAATAGAAGCTTTATTCTGCTTTTTACATAAATAAATTCTGTATGTATTCTTTAAAATTCAATAGCTGAAAAACTTTTATTTTGTTTTTTGTAAACCCCGACGGGGGAGCAAACAAATATTTTACCGATGGAAATTCCAAAATGGCGACTTTTAAACTCCGTCAAATAATACCAAAACATGGAAGAACTGCTCGTTCTGAAGATTGAAAGAAAGTGGATTGTGCTAATGGAATGTGCTAAAAGACACGAAAAAGTTAAAATGTCGGTTAAGACAAAACGAGAGAAGTTAAGAAACGCTGTGAGATAATTGACACGGGAGTTTTCTGTGTTAAGGTCAAAAGTCAATGTCTCTCCCCGATTTTATCTCGAAATTTCCCATTTTTCTTCAATGGGACAAGCGCATTTTAATTGGAAATATTTGAATTTGTGGTGGGCCGACAATTACGGAAGACCTTCAACGCTTCCTCTCATATTAAATATTCCACTTCTCAAACTGACCTCAAATCTTTCACTCGACACGTTTTCATTCTTTCACAACCGAATTCTCACTCTCACATCTTAGAAATAGAATTCAACCCAACCACCCCAATACTGACAATTTGACCAAATTTCGGCTTCTTCGGAATTCATGTAAACTTCAGTTTCTAATTTGAGTGGACTGTATATCGCCCCTGATGTCAGCTCAAATCGCTGTATTAGAAAAAGATTAGAAGTTGTTAATGCCCTCGTGACGAATGCTGTTTAAACGGAAATCAATCTCCTTGCATTAGAGAAAACTAAAATAAAGTTTCTGAGTTAGAAAAAAATAGAAAGAAGAATCTTTGAATTAGAAAGAGAATAGAAATAACGTCTTTAAATTGTAAATCAAATCTTTTTAACAGAAAAGAATTGGAAATTAATACTTTGATTAGTAAAGAATTAGAAAAATCATTGAATTAAAAAAGAATTAGAAATAAAATATCTGTATTAGAAATCAAACTTTGTGTTAGAAAACGATTAGAAATCAAATTTTTTGTATTATAAATAAAATCTTCTTTCTGGAAAAGCATTAAATTTAGATAATTTATTCACCTAAAACCCATCTTAAAACAACAAAAACATTATAGTATTTTCCAGTTACTGAGAGACAGTTCGCTTTCCAAAATGTCGTCTTCTGCTTTCACAATGGATCGCTTCCAGTAAATGAACATTTCCTCTTTAAATGAACTCACATGAGTGAAATCCAAAAGTGTGAGCACTTTTTCTTTTCAATCGTGACTTTCGAACTGTCCATCGAATGCTTCACCACGTTTTGTTCCGTACATACATAATTTTCCTTTTTCATGTTTTCTTCTCATTTCCTGCCCGACTGCAAAGTAATGAATAAAACGTGTTGTGACTCCAAATATTCACTGCCACCGGCGAAACAGTTTTCGTTTTCTTTAAGTGAGGAGCTGAAGGGCCCAATGGCAATTATTTATTTTATAAAAAAAAAATGAACAGAATAAAACGATTTTTGTTGAATTATCCATAAATACAACATGGGTCAATTAAAAGAAAAATAACTCGAGGGTGAGAGCCAAAGAAAAGATGGCGACGACAATCACGAGTGTGACTCGTTGCTGTATCTCTTGGCCAGAAAGTCGTAATTCATCGAGCTGACGAACAAGACTCGACATGGTTCCCCTGCCAAATATTGAAAAACTGTGTCAAGCGAACTGAAGAAAGACGCCGTCGTGGAATCCATGACAGTAAAAAAAAGAAAGAAAACACAAAGGGAAGATTTCATAACTTATGTGAAATTCAATACAATCGCCGGGTGGGGATTCAATAATTACTCACTAACGAGGTTTTCATTATCGATTCATACAAATATAAATAAAGACTGCTATTTATTAAAATCAAGTTAACGGCAAGTCACACTCGCAATAACTTCCTTTTTATTTGGGTTTTCGGCGGAGCAGAAAAAAATGAAATTTTTGGTGAGTAAAGGCTTTATAATCTTTACACAGCCGCCTGAGAAATCGGTGAATTGTTTTTTGGTGCTTTTTAGTTAAAGTGTTGACTTTTTCCTTTTTTATTTAACGGTTCTATAAAGTGCTCTTTTAATTAAACATTTTGTTTTTTTCTATTAACCGTCCATTACTCACGGCAGGCGGACTCATCCAATGCTTTATTCCAGGCTGTACTCTCATTGCTCGTGGTCGTCGCGGCGACTGACGTCCCTCGGGAGGAGCAGGTCCGGGAGAAACGCGGCCTCCTGGCAGCCCCCATCCCCGTGTCGTACAGCTCTTCGTACATACACCACGCACCCCCCGTGGCAGTGTCCTACCATGCGCCCATCCCGGCGGTCAAGGTGATTCAACCCCTTCCCGTGGCCAAAGTGGTTGCCCCGGCGGTGACCTTCACCAAGATCGCATACCCCAGCATACTGCCATACTATGGATACTCTCATGGCTATGCTCATGGCTACGGGCACGGATTTGGTTACTTCCATTGATTAATCATCATCAGTCAGGAACAGAGTGTTTTTCTTCTACTTTTTCACACGAAGTTGTCGGTTCCAATAAATAAAAACTTTTATATGTTTTCATCAATTTTTATAAATTCTCCTTTATCCGAGAGTATAAAAAATTATGGGAAGAGTGATATTTAGGAAAGTAAATAACACTGACCAAAAAAATGTAAGTATTGTTCTCCCATGACTAGGAGATGTCAAAAATCATAAAAGGTATTCTTTAGTTTTTCCACATTTTCAGGCAAAACGGTAAGTTTCATCGTAAAATCAGCTCAAACAAAAATTATAGAGAATAAAAGAATCTACAAAAAATGTATGAGTACTTTTTTTTCTAAGAGCCATCGTTTGTGAGATGCAACAATTCAAAAGTTGGATAAATTTTAAAAGCACCCGTCAAAAAGCACGTGAAACCAGTTTTTTGGAAAAATGAAACTAATTTGGAATCACCAATAAAATTTTATTGTGTAATGTCTGTGGAATTATTATCGCTTAATAACAACGGAATTGTTCGAAACTCTTTCGCTCGGTGATTCCAAGTTTTGCAGAATGTAACGTTAAAAAATACTTTATAAACTGGTGGTTCCAGTGCAAAGCCACTAGGACACAAAGGGTTACTAAACAGAGTCTTATTTAGTGTTGCCGTTATGATATTCAATAAAATGTACTGCAAAGCAAAATGCAGAGATCCTTTTCATTTTGCAAATATACATAAATGGCGTATGAATAGTTATAAATAAAACAGATAACTTGTGAAAAAAGTGTTCTAAAGTTTGTAATTTATAAAAAAAGCATTTTTTCACTCTAAAAAACCCACCAATAAATGCACGAGCCTAAAATAAAATTATTTTTAAAAAAATAATAAAACTTATGCTAAATTAAAAACTTTTATAAAGTTTCGTTTTCGTTTAAAGACTCAAACTGGTCCACTTCGCATTCCATAACGTATGATCTCCTCAGATCATATGTTAAAAGCCACAGTAATTTAGTAATTACTAAAGCATTCAAAGCTCTGAAAAAGATATCAAAGATGTCTATAAAAAATGTCGGCTGAAGGTGAGTAACGTCACACCATATTGTTTGTTTCCGGAAGGTAAATCTTTGAGCATTTCACCCAATCAGAAGTGAAGTGCAAAACCATCCTAAAAATTTTCCTGCAAGAATTGATGAGCGTATTCGTACACGACCAACATAATTGCACCTCCCGGACCCAAACGCATAACCTTTGGGAGCAGTCCTTTGAACAAAGCCCTCCACCTGAAAAAAGACATTTCATCTCCAAGCCTTTGACTTATTACCAGTGAAAAGCTCCAAGAGTCTCACCCTTCTTCCTGGTAAATCAGTTTCATGGAGGGAATTAATTTTCTGTACTTGACTTGCCCCGCCACTGGCTGCGGTCCCTGAATTCGGGACTTTCCCACATCAAAGGGAATATTCATGCAGGAGGCCAAAGTGCCTGAGATGAAACCTATTGTGATTTTCTTCAGAAATTCACCCAAATCATCCTGGAAGAAAATAACATCAAGTAAATACTCAAATGGATTTGCCTAGTGTTCCATTTTTGGAGCATCTCATTTTCTCAAAATGGGGTGAGGTAGATTTTTTTTTAACTTTCCCTTATTTTATTCATTGAGCTAACATTCAAATTTCATGCAAAAATTCAAAACTTTTCTATTTTTAGCATAAAAGGTTCACATATCTGTTGCACAATAAGTTTCATAAAACTAAAAAATACAGCAATCAACAGCCAATCTGGGTTTGATAGGTAAAGTAAAAGTGCAAAAACTTCTTACATTGACCACAGGCAAGTAATCTTTTACTGAATGATAAAATCCAAAATAGACCATATTAAAAACTCCATTTCTTGCAATGGTCCCTGAAAGGCCTTTATTTAGTCCTTGAAATCCTAAACCACCTGTTTTGATTATTTGTTTTGTCACAGTCCATGTGCTGGGAACTGCCTGAAAAAATATTGTATTTTTGTATTTCCCATTAAAGTTTACTTCATAGTTAATTTGACAACAAAATTTACTCAAACACAAAGAAACTAACTATTACTGTTTTGATTTATAAAAAAATTATCATCAGTTTTGTTACTCTTATCAGAAAGTCAAACAGTATTTGACTCAATAAGAAAACTCACATTTAATTTTGATCTGTCAGATTGCAAAGAAACTTTGACAACTTCAAAAGGATTAACCAGAATAGCCTCTGTGATTCCAGCACAAGCACCAGCAAGTGAAAATGTCAGAGGAACAGGAGCTGGTGCCCCAAACATAAAAATTTTTTTATATTGTTCAAAAGTGAAAAACTGAAAAAAAGAGAAATTATGACTTTATATATGTAGTTAAAAAAAAATTTTAATAACTGTCAAACCTTAACAGCCCTTTTGGGCGTTTCAGCTACAATTGGGGGAATGATTCCTTTATAAAAGGAAAATAATCCTTCTTGTCGGTACATTTTTTTAAAACAATCTATTATACCATCATAATAAACTTGTGTTCCGTTAGCAACGGTGAGGACAGATTTCGTTGCTTGAAGCTGCATTCTTGTCTTGATTAAATCCAGAGGATGCATTATGCACACCTCTACAAAACCTAAAAATGTGTTAAAATATTAATACTGATAAAGCTGACAAATAAGCGGTAATCGGGCGTGACATCTCGTTTGAATTTCTCATAAAGTTCACGAGTCATGCACGTACCGGCAGATCCACCGGCGCCAATTTGCAGGATCGCTTGTCTTAAAAAACTCTGAGGACGTTCCGCCATTCTGATTTGATTATTCTATCCAAAAAAAAATCAACTTTCGATATGAACTACTGCATTACTCTTAAAGCCTGAAACTAATTCCATTATCATATTTGTTCAACTCGCATTTCAATCAGTTTACATTTTTTCTGCTTTCAACCATAGACGTACAAGAGGAAACTGACTTTTAAGTGTGGCAACTCCATGGCGCGATGATCACTGGTTAAGTTTTATTTTATTTTCAGTTTAAATGAGGAAATCGAGTTGAGATTTATGGGATTTAGGTTTATTTTCCGAAAATGTACTATGCAGAAGATGAACATTTTGCACGACGATTACAAACGGAGCTTCAGGCTTACGAGGTTAACTATTAACGAAAGTTCACTGAAAAAACCAAAACTGTATTCTTTCTAATCAATGTCTCGAAGATTATATATTGATATTATATTTACAGAATTTTCAGCGCCAGAAAGAAAGCATCGCAGGAAAAGAAAACCTAAGTCCTATTGATTCAAAACTGGAATATATAGATCCTACGCCAAGTATTCACGACTTATTCGTGAAATTTGATAAGAAATTTTTCTGGAGCACCCTTGGAATGGTTCAGGTTTTATGGAGCAATAAAATGACCAAATGCGCCGGGATGTGTTCTTTTGAAGGTGGAAGAGGTCTTTGTAAAATATCTTTGAGTGCTCCATTGCTCTCCCTTAGACCCAGGAAAGATTTGGTGGAAACCCTTCTGGTAATTTCTATTTTACATCTAAACAGTTTTAAGTAGATGATCATCTTGTATTCATCTTTCTTTTTTTCACAGCATGAAATGATACATGCCTATCTCTTTGTCACACATAATTACAAAGATAGAGAGGATCATGGTCCTGAATTTCACAAACATATGTTCAGAATAAACCAAATCGCAGGAACAAAAATAACAGTGAGTTACTAATTGTTTTAATTCTTATAAATTTATTTCTCATGAAAATGTTTAAATTATAAAATCCCTTTTAAACTGATAAGAGTAGTCCTGAAGAGATTATGTGTAGCAGTAAGTACAGAAACAACTTCAACCAGCAAAATTAATTTTTATTATGTTGGCAGGTGTACCACACATTCTATGATGAAGTTGAATACTACCAAAGGCATATTTGGCGCTGCAATGGCCCTTGTCAAAGCAAGAAACCCTATTTTGGTTTTGTTAAAAGGGCTGTGAACAGAGCACCTGGACCAAGTGACACATGGTGGGACAGACATCAGAAGGAATGCACAGGAGTTTTTGTTAAAATATCAGAACCTGAGAAGAAAAACAAGATAATTAGCCAAACAAAGGTGATAGCCAGTGATAAGAATAGAGACATTAGAGATTTTTTTACTGATAAAAAAACATTGGAAACAAATAGTAAAAATCAAGGAGATTGTAAACCATCAAACATTAAAACCCTTGCTGACTTTAAAAATAAAAATGTGATTTCTGGAATAAAAACCAATGCAGGTACTGCAACAGTAGTTGTGACTAACACAGACAAGGGCAGAAAATCAAAAGCAAATCCTCCAAGAAATCAGAATCCAAAAAAAGGCTCAGTGTTAAGTGGAAAAAGCTGTCAAAATGTGGGGAACTCTGCTAACATCAAAGATCTCTTGAAAAGTGTGAATCATTCAAAAGACTCAAACAAATCTTTAGGAAAGGATTTGGAGAGCAATGCAATTAGGGAAACAGTGAGAAGCATTTGGGCGAGTAAATTTTCAAATTCCAAATCACCACATGAAAATCTTCCAGATGAACCTAATCCCAAAAAATTGAGACTGGAGTGTGATAAAGAGTTCTCCTTGGACAATCAAGCCAATCCAGAAAAAGACAAGAATGAATTAAAATCAGGAACATCAAGTGGTAGTGAGAAAAATGATGAGATGAAACAATGTCCAGTTTGCAATGAGAATGTTCCTCAGTCTGGAATTAATGATCACTTAGAAAATTGCCTCAGTTGCACCTTCGAAAATGAAACTGATGCTGACTTCAATAATGAGATTGTTTGTGAATCAGTCCCTTGCCCTTGTTGTTATAAATGGTTTGAGGAAAGTGCAATGAATGCTCATATAGATGAGTGCTTGACTTTAAACATGTTGAAGGAAGAAATATTGGTGGCATCTTAATATTACTTTTATATTTTGCAAATAGAAACAAAATCAAAATATTTTTAATAATTTTAATAAAGCTCAACCTCATTTTACAACCAATTTGCGTCAAGCTTTACATTAAAAAAAAATTAATTTTCCAATAAACTAATCTTAAAAAGAAAATTCAGAATAATTAGTTCTACAAATATAATAAACCTTACCATTAACTCCGTGAAAGTTTATGCAGAAAAATACATATCTATACCTTTTTATCACATCTATTAGTTCGTGGACACGAAGTGGCCAATTTCCCACCCCTCAAACTAGACTCCAACTTGATTTTCCTATGTTTTAAGACACGCTCTTAACATCTATGTTGGTGGCATCGAGATTTGAAGACTTTCGATTTTCATGATTTTTCGAAAAAATGCCACAGGTAGCTACCTGTGCCTTGTTTTTTCAACTTTAAACGCTGGATAAAATAATTTCCGCCGATCCGTTATAATGAACTCAAAACGCTAATAGAGATATTCTCTAGGTTGTCGAGACACGGCTATTTCCCCTCCTGAGCTCTGAGTGACGCCGTCGTTTAGAGTTATTCGTAGGACTAACTTTTTCAAACGTTTTTCTGTACTCCCGAATGTACCAAAAATGGAAATGTCTCAGAATAACACCCAAGGTAGCTACCTGTGCCTCTGTTCTTTCGGAACTTGAGAACTCGGATAAAACCCGTCGGAACCTCACGCCGACGCCGATTGTTCTCAAGTTACTTCGTATACCTATACTATGTCAAACTTGGTCAAGTCGTTTTTTCTGTACTTCCAAACTCGGATACCAAATAATTTCCGCCGATCCGTATCAGAATTAAAACATATTACGCACATAGATCTATTCTTTAGGATGTAGAGAAACGGAAAAAACCCCTCCGGAGCCTCAGCGGACGCCGTTGTTTCAAGTTATTCGCAAAACTAACTTTTTCAAATTTTTCAAACTTTTTTCTGTACTCCCGAATGTACCAAAAATGGAAATGTCTCAGAATAAAACAAAATGCACATACATCTATTCTTTAGGAAGTAGAGAAACGGAAAAAACCCCTCCTGAAGTCAGAGGACGCCGTTGTTTCAAGTTATTCGTAAAACTAACTTTTTCAAACTTTTTTAAACTTTTTTCTGTACTCCCAAATGTACCAAAAATCGAAATTGTCAGAATAAAACAAAATTCACATATATCTATTCTTTAGGAAGTAGAGAAACGGAAAAAACCCCTCCTGAGCTCACAGGACGCCGTTGTTTCAAGTTATTCGTAAAACTAACTTTTTCAAACTTTTTCAAACTTGTTCCTGTACCCTTAAATGTAATAAAATCGAATTGTAATTAATTCAAACAAAATGCACATATATCTATTCTTTAGGATGTAGAGAAACGGAAAAAACCCCTCCTGAAGCTCAGAGGACGCCGTTGATTCAAGTTATTCGCAAAACTAACTTTTTCAAACTTTTTCAAACTTTTTCTCTGTACTCCTTAAATGTAATAAAATCGAATTGTAATTAATTCACACAAAATGCACATATATCTATTCTTTAGGATGTAGAGAAACGGAAAAAACCCCTCTGGAACCTCAGAGGACGCCGTTGTTTCAAGTTAGTCGCAAAACTAACTTTTTCAAACTTTTTCAAACTTTTTGTTGTACCCTTAAATGTAATAAAATCGAATTGTAATTAATTCAAACAAAATGCACATATATCTATTCTTTAGGATGTAGAGAAACGGAAAAAACCCCTTGGAACCTCAGAGGACGCCGTTGATTCAAGTTAGTCGCAAAACTAACTTTTTCAAACTTTTTCAAACTTGTTCCTGTACCCTTAAATGTAATAAAATCGAATTGTAATTAATTCACACAAAATGCACATATATCTATTCTTTAGGATGTAGAGAAACGGAAAAAACCCCTTGGAACCTCAGAGGACGCCGTTGTTTCAAGTTATTCGCAAAACTAACTTTTTCAAACTTTTTCAAACTTGTTCCTGTACCCTTAAATGTAATAAAATCGCATTGTAATTAATTCAAACAAAATGCACATATATCTATTCTTTAGGATGTAGAGAAACGGAAAAAACCCCTCCTGAGCTCACAGGTCGCCGTTGTTTCAAGTTATTCGCAAAACTAACTTTTTCAAACTTTTTCAAACTTTTTCCTGTACTCCCATATGAACCAAAACGATAGTCCTCAAATCTCGATGCCACCAGCATAGATCGAAAGAGCGTGTCTGAAAACATAGAAAAACCAAGTTTGAGTTCAATCGGATCGGCCGAATTTATTTTACAAACGTTTAAAGCTGAAAAAACGACTTACCACGTGACTTTTCTCATAAATTGACGAAAGGCGAATGTCCTCAAATCTCGATGCCACCAGCATAGATCGAAAGAGCGTGTCTGAAAACATAGAAAAACCAAGTTTGGGTTCAATCGGATCGGCGGAATTTATTTTACAAGGTTTTAATTAACTCTTTAATTATTTTCCATTACTTTCATATGAAGGTTTTCTTTTAGTTGAGGCAAATAATAGACATACTCGAACCGAATACACAAACTGAATTTCAAATACCTACCGAATATTCGGCGCATTCCTAGTAAATACAAAATCCAAAATTTGTCCTCCAACTTTATCCATTCTATATCAGGATTATGTAGAAATGACCGTGGCATTAAAAACTCAGCCAGCTGCGCTTCATAGGGAATAATAACCAACATTACATTTTCAACCCGATTACCTTTAATAATAATATGCTAAAAACACTTCACTCAATATAAATATCACACTTTCTCACATTCAAACAAACAAAAATCTCATTCTTCATTGGAAAACCACACAAATTCTCAATTCTTTTATAAAAACAACGGCAACGGTTAATATAAAATGGCAACGCTGTATTCTCATCTCGGCCTTACGCTCCTCCTCCTCCTCTCAAGGATGACGTCGCCAGACCGAAGTCAACGCGTCTACATTTTCATTTCCCGCCTTTGTGTTGACGAATAGAGAAATCCCAGTAGTTGACCGCAATCACCCAATATATTTATTAATTATAAGAAAAAATATCCGATTCTGATTTACCTAAACACTGTAATTTATTTTAATATTCAATGCCCTTTACATAAAGAAAAAATTTAACTGAGAAATATTAAATTTCGCCCTTACTCTTATAGATTTTTTAAGTAAAAAAAAAAGATTAAAATGAATATCTTGCCATTTAATTATACATTGGGAGAAATACAAGGAAAAACAAACACTATCATAAATTTCCTAAACTCAATTCTGTAAAAATAAATACATAAGAAATCGAAATCACTCAGAATAAAACAAAATGAACATAGATATATTCATTAGGAAGCAGAGAAACGGAAAAAACCCCTCCTGAGCTCACAGGACGCCGTCGATTCGAGTTATTCGCAAAACTAACTTTTTCAAACTTTTTCAAACTTGTTCCTGTACCCTTAAATGTAATAAAATCGAATTGTAATTAACTCAAACAAAATGCACATATATCTATTCTTTAGGATGTAGAGAAACGGAAAAAACCCCTCCTGGAGCCTCACAGGACGCCGTTGTTTCAAGTTAGTCGCAAAACTAACTTTTTCAAACTTTTTCAAACTTGTTCCTGTACCCTTAAATGTAATAAAATCGAATTGTAATTAATTCAAACAAAATGCACATATATCTATTCTTTAGGATGTAGAGAAACGGAAAAAACCCCTTGGAACCTCAGAGGACGCCGTTGTTTCAAGTTATTCGCAAAACTAACTTTTTCAAACTTTTTCAAACTTGTTCCTGTACCCTTAAATGTAATAAAATCGAATTGTAATTAATTCAAACAAAATGCACATATATCTATTCTTTAGGATGTAGAGAAACGGAAAAAACCCCTCCTGAGCTCACAGGTCGCCGTTGATTCAAGTTAGTCGCAAAACTAACTTTTTCAAACTTTTTCAAACTTGTTCCTGTACCCTTAAATGTAATAAAATCGAATTGTAATTAATTCAAACAAAATGCACATATATCTATTCTTTAGGATGTAGAGAAACGGAAAAAACCCCTCCTGGAGCCTCACAGGTCGCCGTTGTTTCAAGTTATTCGCAAAACTAACTTTTTCAAACTTTTTCAAACTTGTTCCTGTACCCTTAAATGTAATAAAATCGCATTGTAATTAATTCAAACAAAATGCACATATATCTATTCTTTAGGATGTAGAGAAACGGAAAAAACCCCTTGGAACCTCAGAGGACGCCGTTGTTTCAAGTTATTCCTAAAACTAACTTTTTCAAACTTTTTCAAACTTTTTCCTGTACCCTTAAATAGTAATAAAATCGAATTGTAATTAATTCAAACAAAATGCACATATATCTATTCTTTAGGATGTAGAGAAACGGAAAAAACCCCTCCTGAGCTCACAGGACGCCGTTGATTCAAGTTAGTCGCAAAACTAACTTTTTCAAACTTTTTCAAACTTTTTCCTGTACCCTTAAATGTAATAAAATCGCATTGTAATTAATTCAAACAAAATGCACATATATCTATTCTTTAGGATGTAGAGAAACGGAAAAAACCCCTTGGAACCTCAGAGGACGCCGTTGTTTCAAGTTATTCGCAAAACTAACTTTTTCAAACTTTTTCAAACTTGTTCCTGTACCCTTAAATGTAATAAAATCGAATTGTAATTAATTCAAACAAAATGCACATATATCTATTCTTTAGGATGTAGAGAAACGGAAAAAACCCCTCCTGAGCTCACAGGACGCCGTTGTTCAAGTTATTCGCAAAACTAACTTTTTCAAACTTTTTCAAACTTTTTCCTGTACCCTTAAATGTAATAAAATCGAATTGTAATTAATTCAAACAAAATGCACATATATCTATTCTTTAGGATGTAGAGAAACGGAAAAAACCCCTCCTGGAACCTCAGAGGACGCCGTTGTTTCAAGTTATTCGCAAAACTAACTTTTTCAAACTTTTTCAAACTTGTTCCTGTACCCTTAAATGTAATAAAATCGAATTGTAATTAATTCAAACAAAATGCACATATATCTATTCTTTAGGATGTAGAGAAACGGAAAAAACCCCTCCTGAGCTCACAGGTCGCCGTTGATTCAAGTTAGTCGCAAAACTAACTTTTTCAAACTTTTTCAAACTTGTTCCTGTACCCTTAAATGTAATAAAATCGAATTGTAATTAATTCAAACAAAATGCACATATATCTATTCTTTAGGATGTAGAGAAACGGAAAAAACCCCTCCTGAGCTCACAGGTCGCCGTTGATTCAAGTTAGTCGCAAAACTAACTTTTTCAAACTTTTTCAAACTTTTTCCTGTACCCTTAAATGTAATAAAATCGAATTGTAATTAATTCAAACAAAATGCACATATATCTATTCTTTAGGATGTAGAGAAACGGAAAAAACCCCTCCTGGAACCTCAGAGGACGCCGTTGATTCAAGTTATTCGCAAAACTAACTTTTTCAAACTTTTTCAAACTTGTTCCTGTACTCTTAAAAGTAATAAAATCGAATTGTAATTAATTCACACAAAATGCACATATATCTATTCTTTAGGATGTAGAGAAACGGAAAAAACCCCTCCTGGAACCTCAGAGGACGCCGTTGATTCAAGTTAGTCGCAAAACTAACTTTTTCAAACTTTTTCAAACTTTTTCCTGTACCCTTAAATGTAATAAAATCGAATTGTAATTAACTCAAACAAAATGCACATATATCTATTCTTTAGGATGTAGAGAAACGGAAAAAACCCCTTGGAACCTCAGAGGACGCCGTTGTTACAAGTTATTCGCTAAAACTAACTTTTTCAAACTTTTTCAAACTTTTTCCTGTACTCTTAAATGTAATAAAATCGAATTGTAATTAATTCAAACAAAATGCACATATATCTATTCTTTAGGATGTAGAGAAACGGAAAAAACCCCTCCTGAGCTCACAGGACGCCGTTGTTTCAAGTTATTCGCAAAACTAACTTTTTCAAACTTTTTCAAACTTTTTGTTCCTGTACCCTTAAATGTAATAAAATCGAATTGTAATTAATTCAAACAAAATGCACATATATCTATTCTTTAGGATGTAGAGAAACGGAAAAAACCCCTCCTGAGCTCACAGGTCGCCGTTGTTTCAAGTTATTCGCAAAACTAACTTTTTCAAACTTTTTCAAACTTTTTGTTGTACCCTTAAATGTAATAAAATCGAATTGTAATTAATTCACACAAAATGCACATATATCTATTCTTTAGGATGTAGAGAAACGGAAAAAACCCCTCCTGGAACCTCAGAGGACGCCGTTGTTTCAAGTTAGTCGCAAAACTAACTTTTTCAAACTTTTTCAAACTTTTTGTTGTACCCTTAAATGTAATAAAATCGAATTGTAATTAATTCAAACAAAATGCACATATATCTATTCTTTAGGATGTAGAGAAACGGAAAAAACCCCTTGGAACCTCAGAGGACGCCGTTGTTTCAAGTTATTCGCAAAACTAACTTTTTCAAACTTTTTCAAACTTGTTCCTGTACCCTTAAATGTAATAAAATCGAATTGTAATTAATTCACACAAAATGCACATATATCTATTCTTTAGGATGTAGAGAAACGGAAAAAACCCCTCCTGGAACCTCAGAGGACGCCGTTGTTTCAAGTTAGTCGCAAAACTAACTTTTTCAAACTTTTTCAAACTTGTTCCTGTACCCTTAAATGTAATAAAATCGAATTGTAATTAATTCAAACAAAATGCACATATATCTATTCTTTAGGATGTAGAGAAACGGAAAAAACCCCTTGGAACCTCAGAGGACGCCGTTGTTACAAGTTATTCGCAAAACTAACTTTTTCAAACTTTTTCAAACTTTTTCCTGTACTCTTAAAAGTAATAAAATCGAATTGTAATTAATTCACACAAAATGCACATATATCTATTCTTTAGGATGTAGAGAAACGGAAAAAACCCCTCCTGAGCTCACAGGTCGCCGTTGATTCAAGTTAGTCGCAAAACTAACTTTTTCAAACTTTTTCAAACTTGTTCCTGTACCCTTAAATGTAATAAAATCGAATTGTAATTAACTCAAACAAAATGCACATATATCTATTCTTTAGGATGTAGAGAAACGGAAAAAACCCCTCCTGAGCTCACAGGACGCCGTTGATTCAAGTTATTCGCAAAACTAACTTTTTCAAACTTTTTCAAACTTGTTCCTGTACCCTTAAATGTAATAAAATCGAATTGTAATTAATTCAAACAAAATGCACATATATCTATTCTTTAGGATGTAGAGAAACGGAAAAAACCCCTCCTGAGCTCACAGGTCGCCGTTGATTCAAGTTAGTCGCAAAACTAACTTTTTCAAACTTTTTCAAACTTTGTTCCTGTACCCTTAAATGTAATAAAATCGAATTGTAATTAATTCAAACAAAATGCACATATATCTATTCTTTAGGATGTAGAGAAACGGAAAAAACCCCTCCTGAGCTCACAGGACGCCGTTGTTTCAAGTTATTCGCAAAACTAACTTTTTCAAACTTTTTCAAACTTTTTCCTGTACTCCCATATGAACCAAAACGATAGTCCTCAAATCTCGATGCCACCAGCATAGATCGAAAGAGCGTGTCTGAAAACATAGAAAAACCAAGTTTGAGTTCAATCGGATCGGCCGAATTTATTTTACAAACGTTTAAAGCTGAAAAAACGACTTACCACGTGACTTTTCTCATAAATTGACGAAAGGCGAATGTCCTCAAATCTCGATGCCACCAGCATAGATCGAAAGAGCGTGTCTGAAAACATAGAAAAACCAAGTTTGGGTTCAATCGGATCGGCGGAATTTATTTTACAAGGTTTTAATTAACTCTTTAATTATTTTCCATTACTTTCATATGAAGGTTTTCTTTTAGTTGAGGCAAATAATAGACATACTCGAACCGAATACACAAACTGAATTTCAAATACCTACCGAATATTCGGCGCATTCCTAGTAAATACAAAATCCAAAATTTGTCCTCCAACTTTATCCATTCTATATCAGGATTATGTAGAAATGACCGTGGCATTAAAAACTCAGCCAGCTGCGCTTCATAGGGAATAATAACCAACATTACATTTTCAACCCGATTACCTTTAATAATAATATGCTAAAAACACTTCACTCAATATAAATATCACACTTTCTCACATTCAAACAAACAAAAATCTCATTCTTCATTGGAAAACCACACAAATTCTCAATTCTTTTATAAAAACAACGGCAACGGTTAATATAAAATGGCAACGCTGTATTCTCATCTCGGCCTTACGCTCCTCCTCCTCCTCCTCTCAAGGATTACGTCACCAGACCGAAGTCAACGCGTCTACATTTTCATTTCCCGCCTTTGTGTTGACGAATAGAGAAATCCCAGTAGTTGACCGCAATCACCCAATATATTTATTAATTATAAGAAAAAATATCCGATTCTGATTTACCTAAACACTGTAATTTATTTTAATATTCAATGCCCTTTACATAAAGAAAAAATTTAACTGAGAAATATTAAATTTCGCCCTTACTCTTATAGATTTTTTAAGTAAAAAAAAAAGATTAAAATGAATATCTTGCCATTTAATTATACATTGGGAGAAATACAAGGAAAAACAAACACTATCATAAATTTCCTAAACTCAATTCTGTAAAAATAAATACATAAGAAATCGAAATCACTCAGAATAAAACAAAATGAACATAGATATATTCATTAGGAAGCAGAGAAATGGAAAAAACCCCTCCTGAGCTCACAGGACGCCGTCAATTGGAGTCATTCGTAAAACAAACTTTTTCAAACTTTTTCAAACTTGTTCCTGTACCCTTAAATGTAATAAAATCGAATTGTAATTAACTCAAACAAAATGCACATATATCTATTCTTTAGGATGTAGAGAAACGGAAAAAACCCCTCCTGAGCTCACAGGTCGCCGTTGATTCAAGTTAGTCGCAAAACTAACTTTTTCAAACTTTTTCAAACTTTTTGTTGTACCCTTAAATGTAATAAAATCGCATTGTAATTAATTCAAACAAAATGCACATATATCTATTCTTTAGGATGTAGAGAAACGGAAAAAACCCCTTGGAACCTCAGAGGACGCCGTTGTTTCAAGTTATTCGCAAAACTAACTTTTTCAAACTTTTTCAAACTTTTTCAAACTTGTTCCTGTACCCTTAAATGTAATAAAATCCAATTGTAATTAATTCACACAAAATGCACATATATCTATTCTTTAGGATGTAGAGAAACGGAAAAAACCCCTTGGAACCTCAGAGGACGCCGTTGTTTCAAGTTATTCGCAAAACTAACTTTTTCAAACTTTTTCAAACTTGTTCCTGTACCCTTAAATGTAATAAAATCGAATTGTAATTAATTCACACAAAATGCACATATATCTATTCTTTAGGATGTAGAGAAACGGAAAAAACCCCTTGGAACCTCAGAGGACGCCGTTGTTTCAAGTTATTCGCAAAACTAACTTTTTCAAACTTTTTCAAACTTTTTGTTGTACCCTTAAATGTAATAAAATCGAATTGTAATTAATTCACACAAAATGCACATATATCTATTCTTTAGGATGTAGAGAAACGGAAAAAACCCCTCCTGAGCTCACAGGTCGCCGTTGTTTCAAGTTATTCGCAAAACTAACTTTTTCAAACTTTTTCAAACTTTTTCAAACTTGTTCCTGTACCCTTAAATGTAATAAAATCCAATTGTAATTAATTCACACAAAATGCACATATATCTATTCTTTAGGATGTAGAGAAACGGAAAAAACCCCTTGGAACCTCAGAGGACGCCGTTGTTTCAAGTTATTCGCAAAACTAACTTTTTCAAACTTTTTCAAACTTGTTCCTGTACCCTTAAATGTAATAAAATCGAATTGTAATTAATTCACACAAAATGCACATATATCTATTCTTTAGGATGTAGAGAAACGGAAAAAACCCCTCCTGAGTTCACAGGTCGCCGTTGATTCAAGTTAGTCGCAAAACTAACTTTTTCAAACTTTTTCAAACTTTTTGTTGTACCCTTAAATGTAATAAAATCGAATTGTAATTAATTCAAACAAAATGCACATATATCTATTCTTTAGGATGTAGAGAAACGGAAAAAACCCCTCCTGAGCTCACAGGTCGCCGTTGATTCAAGTTAGTCGCAAAACTAATTTTTTCAAACTTTTTCAAACTTTTTCCTGTACTCTTAAAAGTAATAAAATCGAATTGTAATTAATTCAAACAAAATGCACATATATCTATTCTTTAGGATGTAGAGAAACGGAAAAAACCCCTTGGAACCTCAGAGGACGCCGTTGTTACAAGTTATTCCTAAAACTAACTTTTTCAAACTTTTTCAAACTTTTTCCTGTACTCTTAAAAGTAATAAAATCGAATTGTAATTAATTCACACAAAATGCACATATATCTATTCTTTAGGATGTAGAGAAACGGAAAAAACCCCTTGGAACCTCAGAGGACGCCGTTGTTTCAAGTTATTCGTAAAACTAACTTTTTCAAACTTTTTCAAACTTGTTCCTGTACCCTTAAATGTAACAAAATCGAATTGTAATTAATTCAAACAAAATACACATATATCTATTCTTTAGGATGTAGAGAAACGGAAAAAACCCCTCCTGAGCTCACAGGTCGCCGTTGATTCAAGTTAGTCGCAAAACTAACTTTTTCAAACTTTTTCAAACTTTTTCCTGTACCCTTAAATGTAATAAAATCGAATTGTAATTAATTCAAACAAAATGCACATATATCTATTCTTTAGGATGTAGAGAAACGGAAAAAACCCCTCCTGAGCTCACAGGACGCCGTCGTTGCAAGTTATTCGCAAAACTAACTTTTTCAAACTTTTTCAAACTTTTTGTTGTACCCTTAAATGTAATAAAATCGAATTGTAATTAATTCACACAAAATGCACATATATCTATTCTTTAGGATGTAGAGAAACGGAAAAAACCCCTTGGAACCTCAGAGGACGCCGTTGTTTCAAGTTATTCGCAAAACTAACTTTTTCAAACTTTTTCAAACTTGTTCCTGTACCCTTAAATGTAATAAAATCGAATTGTAATTAATTCAAACAAAATGCACATATATCTATTCTTTAGGATGTAGAGAAACGGAAAAAACCCCTTGGAACCTCAGAGGACGCCGTTGTTTCAAGTTATTCGTAAAACTAACTTTTTCAAACTTTTTCAAACTTTTTCCTGTACCCTTAAATGTAATAAAATCGAATTGTAATTAATTCACAACAAAATGCACATATATCTATTCTTTAGGATGTAGAGAAACGGAAAAAACCCCTTGGAACCTCAGAGGACGCCGTTGTTTCAAGTTATTCGCAAAACTAACTTTTTCAAACTTTTTCAAACTTTTTGTTGTACCCTTAAATGTAATAAAATCGAATTGTAATTAATTCAAACAAAATGCACATATATCTATTCTTTAGGATGTAGAGAAACGGAAAAAACCCCTTGGAACCTCAGAGGACGCCGTTGTTCAAGTTAGTCGCAAAACTAACTTTTTCAAACTTTTTCAAACTTTTTGTTGTACCCTTAAATGTAATAAAATCGAATTGTAATTAATTCAAACAAAATGCACATATATCTATTCTTTAGGATGTAGAGAAACGGAAAAAACCCCTTGGAACCTCAGAGGACGCCGTTGTTTCAAGTTATTCGCAAAACTAACTTTTTCAAACTTTTTCAAACATTTTCCTGTACCCTTAAATGTAATAAAATCGAATTGTAATTAATTCAAACAAAATGCACATATATCTATTCTTTAGGATGTAGAGAAACGGAAAAAACCCCTTGGAACCTCAGAGGACGCCGTTGTTTCAAGTTATTCGCAAAACTAACTTTTTCAAACTTTTTCAAACTTGTTCCTGTACCCTTAAATGTAATAAAATCGAATTGTAATTAATTCAAACAAAATGCACATATATCTATTCTTTAGGATGTAGAGAAACGGAAAAAACCCCTCCTGAGCTCACAGGTCGCCGTTGATTCAAGTTATTCGCAAAACTAACTTTTTCAAACTTTTTCAAACTTTTTGTTGTACCCTTAAATGTAATAAAATCGAATTGTAATTAATTCAAACAAAATGCACATATATCTATTCTTTAGGATGTAGAGAAACGGAAAAAACCCCTTGGAACCTCAGAGGACGCCGTTGTTTCAAGTTATTCGTAAAACTAACTTTTTCAAACTTTTTCAAACTTTTTGTTGTACCCTTAAATGTAATAAAATCGAATTGTAATTAATTCAAACAAAATGCACATATATCTATTCTTTAGGATGTAGAGAAACGGAAAAAACCCCTTGGAACCTCAGAGGACGCCGTTGTTCAAGTTATTCGCTAAAACTAACTTTTTCAAACTTTTTCAAACTTTTTCCTGTACCCTTAAATGTAATAAAATCGAATTGTAATTAATTCAAACAAAATGCACATATATCTATTCTTTAGGATGTAGAGAAACGGAAAAAACCCCTTGGAACCTCAGAGGACGCCGTTGTTTCAAGTTATTCGCAAAACTAACTTTTTCAAACTTTTTCAAACTTTTTGTTGTACCCTTAAATGTAATAAAATCGAATTGTAATTAATTCAAACAAAATGCACATATATCTATTCTTTAGGATGTAGAGAAACGGAAAAAACCCCTTGGAACCTCAGAGGACGCCGTTGTTTCAAGTTATTCGCAAAACTAACTTTTTCAAACTTTTTCAAACTTGTTCCTGTACCCTTAAATGTAATAAAATCGAATTGTAATTAATTCAAACAAAATGCACATATATCTATTCTTTAGGATGTAGAGAAACGGAAAAAACCCCTCCTGAGCTCACAGGTCGCCGTTGATTCAAGTTATTCGCAAAACTAACTTTTTCAAACTTTTTCAAACTTTTTGTTGTACCCTTAAATGTAATAAAATCGAATTGTAATTAATTCAAACAAAATGCACATATATCTATTCTTTAGGATGTAGAGAAACGGAAAAAACCCCTCCTGAGCTCACAGGTCGCCGTTGATTCAAGTTAGTCGCAAAACTAACTTTTTCAAACTTTTTCAAACTTTTTCCTGTACCCTTAAATGTAATAAAATCGAATTGTAATTAATTCAAACAAAATGCACATATATCTATTCTTTAGGATGTAGAGAAACGGAAAAAACCCCTCCTGAGCTCACAGGACGCCGTTGATTCATGTTATTCGTAAAACTAACTTTTTCAAACTTTTTCAAACTTTTTCCTGTACCCTTAAATGTAATAAAATCGAATTGTAATTAATTCAAACAGAATGCACATATATCTATTCATTAGGATGTAGAGAAACGGAAAAAACCCCTTGGAACCTCAGAGGACGCCGTTGATTCAAGTTATTCGCAAAACTAACTTTTTCAAACTTTTTCAAACTTGTTCCTGTACCCTTAAATGTAATAAAATCGAATTGTAATTAATTCAAACAAAATGCACATATATCTATTCTTTAGGATGTAGAGAAACGGAAAAAACCCCTTGGAACCTCAGAGGACGCCGTTGTTTCAAGTTATTCGTAAAACTAACTTTTTCAAACTTTTTCAAACTTTTTCCTGTACCCTTAAATGTAATAAAATCGAATTGTAATTAATTCAAACAAAATGCACATATATCTATTCTTTAGGATGTAGAGAAACGGAAAAAACCCCTTGGAACCTCAGAGGACGCCGTTGTTTCAAGTTAGTCGCAAAACTAACTTTTTCAAACTTTTTCAAACTTTTTCCTGTACTCTTAAAAGTAATAAAATCGAATTGTAATTAATTCACACAAAATGCACATATATCTATTCTTTAGGATGTAGAGAAACGGAAAAAACCCCTTGGAACCTCAGAGGACGCCGTTGTTTCAAGTTATTCGTAAAACTAACTTTTTCAAACTTTTTCAAACTTTTTCCTGTACCCTTAAATGTAATAAAATCGAATTGTAATTAATTCAAACAAAATGCACATATATCTATTCTTTAGGATGTAGAGAAACGGAAAAAACCCCTTGGAACCTCAGAGGACGCCGTCGTTACAAGTTATTCGCAAAACTAACTTTTTCAAACTTTTTCAAACTTTTTCCTGTACCCTTAAATGTAATAAAATCGAATTGTAATTAATTCAAACAAAATGCACATATATCTATTCTTTAGGATGTAGAGAAACGGAAAAAACCCCTTGGAACCTCAGAGGACGCCGTTGTTTCAAGTTATTCGCAAAACTAACTTTTTCAAACTTTTTCAAACTTTTTGTTCCTGTACCCTTAAATGTAATAAAATCGAATTGTAATTAATTCAAACAAAATGCACATATATCTATTCTTTAGGATGTAGAGAAACGGAAAAAACCCCTTGGAACCTCACAGGACGCCGTTGTTTCAAGTTATTCGCAAAACTAACTTTTTCAAACTTTTTCAAACTTGTTCCTGTACCCTTAAATGTAATAAAATCGAATTGTAATTAATTCAAACAAAATGCACATATATCTATTCTTTAGGATGTAGAGAAACGGAAAAAACCCCTCCTGAGCTCACAGGTCGCCGTTGATTCAAGTTAGTCGCAAAACTAACTTTTTCAAACTTTTTCAAACTTTTTGTTGTACCCTTAAATGTAATAAAATCGAATTGTAATTAATTCAAACAAAATGCACATATATCTATTCTTTAGGATGTAGAGAAACGGAAAAAACCCCTCCTGAGCTCACAGGACGCCGTTGATTCAAGTTATTCGCAAAACTAACTTTTTCAAACTTTTTCAAACTTTTTCCTGTACCCTTAAATGTAATAAAATCGAATTGTAATTAATTCAAACAAAATGCACATATATCTATTCTTTAGGATGTAGAGAAACGGAAAAAACCCCTTGGAACCTCAGAGGACGCCGTTGTTACAAGTTATTCGCAAAACTAACTTTTTCAAACTTTTTCAAACTTTTTCCTGTACCCTTAAATGTAATAAAATCGAATTGTAATTAATTCAAACAAAATGCACATATATCTATTCTTTAGGATGTAGAGAAACGGAAAAAACCCCTTGGAACCTCAGAGGACGCCGTTGTTTCAAGTTATTCGCAAAACTAACTTTTTCAAACTTTTTCAAACTTGTTCCTGTACCCTTAAATGTAATAAAATCGAATTGTAATTAATTCAAACAAAATGCACATATATCTATTCTTTAGGATGTAGAGAAACGGAAAAAACCCCTTGGAACCTCAGAGGACGCCGTTGTTTCAAGTTATTCGTAAAACTAACTTTTTCAAACTTTTTCAAACTTGTTCCTGTACCCTTAAATGTAATAAAATCGAATTGTAATTAATTCAAACAAAATGCACATATATCTATTCTTTAGGATGTAGAGAAACGGAAAAAACCCCTCCTGAGCTCACAGGACGCCGTTGTTTCAAGTTATTCGCAAAACTAACTTTTTCAAACTTTTTCAAACTTGTTCCTGTACCCTTAAATGTAATAAAATCGAATTGTAATTAATTCAAACAAAATGCACATATATCTATTCTTTAGGATGTAGAGAAACGGAAAAAACCCCTTGGAACCTCAGAGGACGCCGTTGTTTCAAGTTATTCGTAAAACTAACTTTTTCAAACTTTTTCAAACTTTTTGTTGTACCCTTAAATGTAATAAAATCGAATTGTAATTAATTCAAACAAAATGCACATATATCTATTCTTTAGGATGTAGAGAAACGGAAAAAACCCCTCCTGAGCTCACAGGTCGCCGTTGATTCAAGTTATTCGCAAAACTAACTTTTTCAAACTTTTTCAAACTTTTTGTTGTACCCTTAAATGTAATAAAATCGAATTGTAATTAATTCAAACAAAATGCACATATATCTATTCTTTAGGATGTAGAGAAACGGAAAAAACCCCTTGGAACCTCAGAGGACGCCGTCGTTACAAGTTATTCGCAAAACTAACTTTTTCAAACTTTTTCAAACTTGTTCCTGTACCCTTAAATGTAATAAAATCGAATTGTAATTAATTCAAACAAAATGCACATATATCTATTCATTAGGATGTAGAGAAACGGAAAAAACCCCTCCTGGAGCCTCACAGGACGCCGTCGTTACAAGTTATTCGCAAAACTAACTTTTTCAAACTTTTTCAAACTTGTTCCTGTACCCTTAAATGTAATAAAATCGAATTGTAATTAATTCAAACAAAATGCACATATATCTATTCTTTAGGATGTAGAGAAACGGAAAAAACCCCTTGGAACCTCAGAGGACGCCGTCGTTACAAGTTATTCGCAAAACTAACTTTTTCAAACTTTTTCAAACTTGTTCCTGTACCCTTAAATGTAATAAAATCGAATTGTAATTAATTCAAACAAAATGCACATATATCTATTCTTTAGGATGTAGAGAAACGGAAAAAACCCCTTGGAACCTCAGAGGACGCCGTTGTTTCAAGTTATTCGCAAAACTAACTTTTTCAAACTTTTTCAAACTTGTTCCTGTACCCTTAAATGTAATAAAATCGAATTGTAATTAATTCAAACAAAATGCACATATATCTATTCTTTAGGATGTAGAGAAACGGAAAAAACCCCTTGGAACCTCAGAGGACGCCGTTGTTTCAAGTTATTCGCAAAACTAACTTTTTCAAACTTTTTCAAACTTGTTCCTGTACCCTTAAATGTAATAAAATCGAATTGTAATTAATTCAAACAAAATGCACATATATCTATTCTTTAGGATGTAGAGAAACGGAAAAAACCCCTCCTGAGCTCACAGGACGCCGTTGTTTCAAGTTATTCGCAAAACTAACTTTTTCAAACTTTTTCAAACTTGTTCCTGTACCCTTAAATGTAATAAAATCGAATTGTAATTAATTCAAACAAAATGCACATATATCTATTCTTTAGGATGTAGAGAAACGGAAAAAACCCCTTGGAACCTCAGAGGACGCCGTCGTTACAAGTTATTCGCAAAACTAACTTTTTCAAACTTTTTCAAACTTGTTCCTGTACCCTTAAATGTAATAAAATCGAATTGTAATTAATTCAAACAAAATGCACATATATCTATTCTTTAGGATGTAGAGAAACGGAAAAAACCCCTCCTGAGCTCACAGGACGCCGTCGTTACAAGTTATTCGCAAAACTAACTTTTTCAAACTTTTTCAAACTTTTTCCTGTACCCTTAAATGTAATAAAATCGAATTGTAATTAATTCAAACAAAATGCACATATATCTATTCTTTAGGATGTAGAGAAACGGAAAAAACCCCTCCTGAGCTCACAGGACGCCGTTGTTCAAGTTATTCGCAAAACTAACTTTTTCAAACTTTTTCAAACTTTTTCCTGTACTCCCATATGAACCAAAACGATAGTCCTCAAATCTCGATGCCACCAGCATAGATCGAAAGAGCGTGTCTGAAAACATAGAAAAACCAAGTTTGAGTTCAATCGGATCGGCCGAATTTATTTTACAAACGTTTAAAGCTGAAAAAACGACTTACCACGTGACTTTTCTCATAAATTGACGAAAGGCGAATGTCCTCAAATCTCGATGCCACCAGCGTAGATCGAAAGAACGTGTCTGAAAACATAGAAAAACCAAGTTTGAGTTCAATCGGATCGGCGGAATTTATTTTACAAGGTTTTAATTAACTCTTTAATTATTTTCCATTACTTTCATATGAAGGTTTTCTTTTAGTTGAGGCAAATAATAGACATACTCGAACCGAATACACAAACTGAATTTCAAATACCTACCGAATATTCGGCGCATTCCTAGTAAATACAAAATCCAAAATTTGTCCTCCAACTTTATCCATTCTATATCAGGATTCTCTAGAAATGACCGTGGCATTAAAAACTCAGCCAGCTGCGCTTCATAGGGAATAATAACCAACATTACATTTTCAACCCGATTACCTTTAATAATAATATGCTAAAAACACTTCACTCAATATAAATATCACACTTTCTCACATTCAAACAAACAAAAATCTCATTCTTCATTGGAAAACCACACAAATTCTCAATTCTTTTATAAAAACAACGGCAACGGTTAATATAAAATGGCAACGCTGTATTCTCATCTCGGCCTTACGCTCCTCCTCCTCCTCTCAAGGATGACGTCGCCAGACCGAAGTCAACGCGTCTACATTTTCATTTCCCGCCTTTGTGTTGACGAATAGAGAAATCCCAGTAGTTGACCGCAATCACCCAATATATTTATTAATTATAAGAAAAAATATCCGATTCTGATTTACCTAAACACTGTAATTTATTTTAATATTCAATGCCCTTTACATAAAGAAAAAATTTAACTGAGAAATATTAAATTTCGCCCTTACTCTTATAGATTTTTTAAGTAAAAAAAAAAGATTAAAATGAATATCTTGCCATTTAATTATACATTGGGAGAAATACAAGGAAAAACAAACACTATCATAAATTTCCTAAACTCAATTCTGTAAAAATAAATACATAAGAAATCCAAATCACTCAGAATAAAACAAAATGAACATAGATATATTCTTTAGGAAGTAGAGAAACGGAAAAAACCCCTCCTGAGCTCACAGGACGCCGTCGATTGGAGTTATTCGCAAAACTAACTTTTTCAAACTTTTTCAAACTTTTTGTTGTACCCTTAAATGTAATAAAATCGAATTGTAATTAATTCAAACAAAATGCACATATATCTATTCTTTAGGATGTAGAGAAACGGAAAAAACCCCTTGGAACCTCAGAGGACGCCGTTGTTTCAAGTTATTCGCAAAACTAACTTTTTCAAACTTTTTCAAACTTGTTCCTGTACCCTTAAATGTAATAAAATCGAATTGTAATTAATTCAAACAAAATGCACATATATCTATTCTTTAGGATGTAGAGAAACGGAAAAAACCCCTTGGAACCTCAGAGGACGCCGTTGTTTCAAGTTATTCGCAAAACTAACTTTTTCAAACTTTTTCAAACTTTTTCCTGTACTCCCATATGAACCAAAACGATAGTCCTCAAATCTCGATGCCACCAGCATAGATCGAAAGAGCGTGTCTGAAAACATAGAAAAACCAAGTTTGAGTTCAATCGGATCGGCCGAATTTATTTTACAAACGTTTAAAGCTGAAAAAACGACTTACCACGTGACTTTTCTCATAAATTGACGAAAGGCGAATGTCCTCAAATCTCGATGCCACCAGCATAGATCGAAAGAACGTGTCTGAAAACATAGAAAAACCAAGTTTGAGTTCAATCGGATCGGCGGAATTTATTTTACAAGGTTTTAATTAACTCTTTAATTATTTTCCATTACTTTCATATGAAGGTTTTCTTTTAGTTGAGGCAAATAATAGACATACTCGAACCGAATACACAAACTGAATTTCAAATACCTACCGAATATTCGGCGCATTCCTAGTAAATACAAAATCCAAAATTTGTCCTCCAACTTTATCCATTCTATATCAGGATTCTCTAGAAATGACCGTGGCATTAAAAACTCAGCCAGCTGCGCTTCATAGGGAATAATAACCAACATTACATTTTCAACCCGATTACCTTTAATAATAATATGCTAAAAACACTTCACTCAATATAAATATCACACTTTCTCACATTCAAACAAACAAAAATCTCATTCTTCATTGGAAAACCACACAAATTCTCAATTCTTTTATAAAAACAACGGCAACGGTTAATATAAAATGGCAACGCTGTATTCTCATCTCGGCCTTACGCTCCTCCTCCTCCTCTCAAGGATGACGTCGCCAGACCGAAGTCAACGCGTCTACATTTTCATTTCCCGCCTTTGTGTTGACGAATAGAGAAATCCCAGTAGTTGACCGCAATCACCCAATATATTTATTAATTATAAGAAAAAATATCCGATTCTGATTTACCTAAACACTGTAATTTATTTTAATATTCAATGCCCTTTACATAAAGAAAAAATTTAACTGAGAAATATTAAATTTCGCCCTTACTCTTATAGATTTTTTAAGTAAAAAAAAAAGATTAAAATGAATATCTTGCCATTTAATTATACATTGGGAGAAATACAAGGAAAAACAAACACTATCATAAATTTCCTAAACTCAATTCTGTAAAAATAAATACATAAGAAATCCAAATCACTCAGAATAAAACAAAATGAACATAGATATATTCTTTAGGAAGTAGAGAAACGGAAAAAACCCCTCCTGAGCTCACAGGACGCCGTCGATTGGAGTTATTCGCAAAACTAACTTTTTCAAACTTTTTCAAACTTGTTCCTGTACCCTTAAATGTAATAAAATCGAATTGTAATTAATTCAAACAAAATGCACATATATCTATTCTTTAGGATGTAGAGAAACGGAAAAAACCCCTCCTGAGCTCACAGGACGCCGTTGATTCAAGTTATTCGCAAAACTAACTTTTTCAAACTTTTTCAAACTTTTTGTTGTACCCTTAAATGTAATAAAATCGAATTGTAATTAATTCAAACAAAATGCACATATATCTATTCTTTAGGATGTAGAGAAACGGAAAAAACCCCTTGGAACCTCAGAGGACGCCGTTGTTTCAAGTTATTCGCAAAACTAACTTTTTCAAACTTTTTCAAACTTTTTCCGTTGTACCCTTAAATGTAATAAAATCGAATTGTAATTAATTCAAACAAAATGCACATATATCTATTCTTTAGGATGTAGAGAAACGGAAAAAACCCCTTGGAACCTCAGAGGACGCCGTTGTTCAAGTTATTCGCAAAACTAACTTTTTCAAACTTTTTCAAACTTGTTCCTGTACCCTTAAATGTAATAAAATCGAATTGTAATTAATTCAAACAAAATGCACATATATCTATTCTTTAGGATGTAGAGAAACGGAAAAAACCCCTCCTGGAGCCTCACAGGACGCCGTTGTTACAAGTTATTCGCAAAACTAACTTTTTCAAACTTTTTCAAACTTGTTCCTGTACCCTTAAATGTAATAAAATCGAATTGTAATTAATTCAAACAAAATGCACATATATCTATTCTTTAGGATGTAGAGAAACGGAAAAAACCCCTCCTGAGCTCACAGGACGCCGTTGTTTCAAGTTATTCGCAAAACTAACTTTTTCAAACTTTTTCAAACTTTTTGTTGTACCCTTAAATGTAATAAAATCGAATTGTAATTAATTCAAACAAAATGCACATATATCTATTCTTTAGGATGTAGAGAAACGGAAAAAACCCCTTGGAACCTCAGAGGACGCCGTTGTTACAAGTTATTCGCAAAACTAACTTTTTCAAACTTTTTCAAACTTTTTCCTGTACCCTTAAATGTAATAAAATCGAATTGTAATTAATTCAAACAAAATGCACATATATCTATTCTTTAGGATGTAGAGAAACGGAAAAAACCCCTCCTGAGCTCACAGGACGCCGTTGTTCAAGTTATTCGCAAAACTAACTTTTTCAAACTTTTTCAAACTTTTTGTTGTACCCTTAAATGTAATAAAATCGAATTGTAATTAATTCAAACAAAATGCACATATATCTATTCTTTAGGATGTAGAGAAACGGAAAAAACCCCTTGGAACCTCAGAGGACGCCGTTGTTCAAGTTATTCGCAAAACTAACTTTTTCAAACTTTTTCAAACTTTTTGTTGTACCCTTAAATGTAATAAAATCGAATTGTAATTAATTCAAACAAAATGCACATATATCTATTCTTTAGGATGTAGAGAAACGGAAAAAACCCCTTGGAACCTCAGAGGACGCCGTTGATTCAAGTTATTCGCAAAACTAACTTTTTCAAACTTTTTCAAACTTTTTCCTGTACCCTTAAATGTAATAAAATCGAATTGTAATTAATTCAAACAAAATGCACATATATCTATTCTTTAGGATGTAGAGAAACGGAAAAAACCCCTCCTGAGCTCACAGGACGCCGTTGTTCAAGTTATTCGCAAAACTAACTTTTTCAAACTTTTTCAAACTTTTTCCTGTACCCTTAAATGTAATAAAATCGAATTGTAATTAATTCAAACAAAATGCACATATATCTATTCTTTAGGATGTAGAGAAACGGAAAAAACCCCTCCTGAGCTCACAGGTCGCCGTTGATTCAAGTTAGTCGCAAAACTAACTTTTTCAAACTTTTTCAAACTTGTTCCTGTACCCTTAAATGTAATAAAATCGAATTGTAATTAATTCAAACAAAATGCACATATATCTATTCTTTAGGATGTAGAGAAACGGAAAAAACCCCTTGGAACCTCAGAGGACGCCGTTGTTTCAAGTTATTCGCAAAACTAACTTTTTCAAACTTTTTCAAACTTTTTCCTGTACCCTTAAATGTAATAAAATCGAATTGTAATTAATTCAAACAAAATGCACATATATCTATTCTTTAGGATGTAGAGAAACGGAAAAAACCCCTCCTGAGCTCACAGGACGCCGTTGATTCAAGTTATTCGCAAAACTAACTTTTTCAAACTTTTTCAAACTTTTTGTTGTACCCTTAAATGTAATAAAATCGAATTGTAATTAATTCAAACAAAATGCACATATATCTATTCTTTAGGATGTAGAGAAACGGAAAAAACCCCTCCTGAGCTCACAGGACGCCGTTGTTTCAAGTTATTCGCAAAACTAACTTTTTCAAACTTTTTCAAACTTTTTCCTGTACCCTTAAATGTAATAAAATCGAATTGTAATTAA
Organism: Brueelia nebulosa; assembly: GCA_028293925.1. Taxonomy (NCBI): domain Eukaryota; kingdom Metazoa; phylum Arthropoda; class Insecta; order Psocodea; family Philopteridae; genus Brueelia; species Brueelia nebulosa. Next base: position 270,835 of record JAQIBA010000011.1, read on the forward strand.
TTCACAACAAAATGCACATATATCTATTCTTTAGGATGTAGAGAAACGGAAAAAACCCCTCCTGAGCTCACAGGTCGCCGTTGATTCAAGTTAGTCGCAAAACTAACTTTTTCAAACTTTTTCAAACTTTTTGTTGTACCCTTAAATGTAATAAAATCGAATTGTAATTAATTCAAACAAAATGCACATATATCTATTCTTTAGGATGTAGAGAAACGGAAAAAACCCCTTGGAACCTCAGAGGACGCCGTTGTTACAAGTTATTCGCAAAACTAACTTTTTCAAACTTTTTCAAACTTGTTCCTGTACCCTTAAATGTAATAAAATCGAATTGTAATTAATTCAAACAAAATGCACATATATCTATTCTTTAGGATGTAGAGAAACGGAAAAAACCCCTCCTGAGCTCACAGGACGCCGTTGATTCAAGTTATTCGCAAAACTAACTTTTTCAAACTTTTTCAAACTTTTTGTTGTACCCTTAAATGTAATAAAATCGAATTGTAATTAATTCAAACAAAATGCACATATATCTATTCTTTAGGATGTAGAGAAACGGAAAAAACCCCTCCTGAGCTCACAGGACGCCGTTGATTCAAGTTATTCGTAAAACTAACTTTTTCAAACTTTTTCAAACTTTTTCCTGTACTCCCATATGAACCAAAACGATAGTCCTCAAATCTCGATGCCACCAGCATAGATCGAAAGAGCGTGTCTGAAAACATAGAAAAACCAAGTTTGAGTTCAATCGGATCGGCCGAATTTATTTTACAAACGTTTAAAGCTGAAAAAACGACTTACCACGTGACTTTTCTCATAAATTGACGAAAGGCGAATGTCCTCAAATCTCGATGCCACCAGCATAGATCGAAAGAACGTGTCTGAAAACATAGAAAAACCAAGTTTGAGTTCAATCGGATCGGCGGAATTTATTTTACAAGGTTTTAATTAACTCTTTAATTATTTTCCATTACTTTCATATGAAGGTTTTCTTTTAGTTGAGGCAAATAATAGACATACTCGAACCGAATACACAAACTGAATTTCAAATACCTACCGAATATTCGGCGCATTCCTAGTAAATACAAAATCCAAAATTTGTCCTCCAACTTTATCCATTCTATATCAGGATTCTCTAGAAATGACCGTGGCATTAAAAACTCAGCCAGCTGCGCTTCATAGGGAATAATAACCAACATTACATTTTCAACCCGATTACCTTTAATAATAATATGCTAAAAACACTTCACTCAATATAAATATCACACTTTCTCACATTCAAACAAACAAAAATCTCATTCTTCATTGGAAAACCACACAAATTCTCAATTCTTTTATAAAAACAACGGCAACGGTTAATATAAAATGGCAACGCTGTATTCTCATCTCGGCCTTACGCTCCTCCTCCTCCTCTCAAGGATGACGTCGCCAGACCGAAGTCAACGCGTCTACATTTTCATTTCCCGCCTTTGTGTTGACGAATAGAGAAATCCCAGTAGTTGACCGCAATCACCCAATATATTTATTAATTATAAGAAAAAATATCCGATTCTGATTTACCTAAACACTGTAATTTATTTTAATATTCAATGCCCTTTACATAAAGAAAAAATTTAACTGAGAAATATTAAATTTCGCCCTTACTCTTATAGATTTTTTAAGTAAAAAAAAAAGATTAAAATGAATATCTTGCCATTTAATTATACATTGGGAGAAATACAAGGAAAAACAAACACTATCATAAATTTCCTAAACTCAATTCTGTAAAAATAAATACATAAGAAATCCAAATCACTCAGAATAAAACAAAATGAACATAGATATATTCTTTAGGATGTAGAGAAACGGAAAAAACCCCTCCTGAGCTCACAGGACGCCGTTGATTCAAGTTATTCGCAAAACTAACTTTTTCAAACTTTTTCAAACTTTTTCCTGTACCCTTAAATGTAATAAAATCGAATTGTAATTAATTCAAACAAAATGCACATATATCTATTCTTTAGGATGTAGAGAAACGGAAAAAACCCCTCCTGAGCTCACAGGTCGCCGTTGATTCAAGTTATTCGCAAAACTAACTTTTTCAAACTTTTTCAAACTTGTTCCTGTACCCTTAAATGTAATAAAATCGAATTGTAATTAATTCAAACAAAATGCACATATATCTATTCTTTAGGATGTAGAGAAACGGAAAAAACCCCTCCTGAGCTCACAGGACGCCGTTGTTTCAAGTTATTCGCAAAACTAACTTTTTCAAACTTTTTCAAACTTGTTCCTGTACCCTTAAATGTAATAAAATCGAATTGTAATTAATTCAAACAAAATGCACATATATCTATTCTTTAGGATGTAGAGAAACGGAAAAAACCCCTCCTGGAACCTCAGAGGACGCCGTTGTTTCAAGTTATTCGCAAAACTAACTTTTTCAAACTTTTTCAAACTTGTTCCTGTACCCTTAAATGTAATAAAATCGAATTGTAATTAATTCAAACAAAATGCACATATATCTATTCTTTAGGATGTAGAGAAACGGAAAAAACCCCTCCTGAGCTCACAGGTCGCCGTTGATTCAAGTTAGTCGCAAAACTAACTTTTTCAAACTTTTTCAAACTTTTTCTTGTACCCTTAAATGTAATAAAATCGAATTGTAATTAATTCAAACAAAATGCACATATATCTATTCTTTAGGATGTAGAGAAACGGAAAAAACCCCTTGGAACCTCAGAGGACGCCGTTGTTTCAAGTTATTCGCAAAACTAACTTTTTCAAACTTTTTCAAACTTTTTCCTGTACCCTTAAATGTAATAAAATCGAATTGTAATTAATTCAAACAAAATGCACATATATCTATTCTTTAGGATGTAGAGAAACGGAAAAAACCCCTCCTGAGCTCACAGGTCGCCGTTGATTCAAGTTATTCGCAAAACTAACTTTTTCAAACTTTTTCAAACTTTTTGTTGTACCCTTAAATGTAATAAAATCGAATTGTAATTAATTCAAACAAAATGCACATATATCTATTCTTTAGGATGTAGAGAAACGGAAAAAACCCCTCCTGAGCTCACAGGTCGCCGTTGATTCAAGTTAGTCGCAAAACTAACTTTTTCAAACTTTTTCAAACTTTTTCCTGTACCCTTAAATGTAATAAAATCGAATTGTAATTAATTCAAACAAAATGCACATATATCTATTCTTTAGGATGTAGAGAAACGGAAAAAACCCCTCCTGAGCTCACAGGACGCCGTTGATTCAAGTTAGTCGCAAAACTAACTTTTTCAAACTTTTTCAAACTTTTTGTTGTACCCTTAAATGTAATAAAATCGAATTGTAATTAATTCAAACAAAATGCACATATATCTATTCTTTAGGATGTAGAGAAACGGAAAAAACCCCTCCTGAGCTCACAGGACGCCGTTGTTTCAAGTTATTCGCAAAACTAACTTTTTCAAACTTTTTCAAACTTGTTCCTGTACCCTTAAATGTAATAAAATCGAATTGTAATTAATTCAAACAAAATGCACATATATCTATTCTTTAGGATGTAGAGAAACGGAAAAAACCCCTCCTGAGCTCACAGGACGCCGTTGATTCAAGTTAGTCGCAAAACTAACTTTTTCAAACTTTTTCAAACTTTTTGTTGTACCCTTAAATGTAATAAAATCGAATTGTAATTAATTCAAACAAAATGCACATATATCTATTCTTTAGGATGTAGAGAAACGGAAAAAACCCCTTGGAACCTCAGAGGACGCCGTTGATTCAAGTTATTCGCAAAACTAACTTTTTCAAACTTTTTCAAACTTTTTGTTGTACCCTTAAATGTAATAAAATCGAATTGTAATTAATTCAAACAAAATGCACATATATCTATTCTTTAGGATGTAGAGAAACGGAAAAAACCCCTCCTGAGCTCACAGGACGCCGTTGATTCAAGTTAGTCGCAAAACTAACTTTTTCAAACTTTTTCAAACTTGTTCCTGTACCCTTAAATGTAATAAAATCGAATTGTAATTAATTCAAACAAAATGCACATATATCTATTCTTTAGGATGTAGAGAAACGGAAAAAACCCCTCCTGAGCTCACAGGACGCCGTTGTTTCAAGTTATTCGCAAAACTAACTTTTTCAAACTTTTTCAAACTTTTTGTTGTACCCTTAAATGTAATAAAATCGAATTGTAATTAATTCAAACAAAATGCACATATATCTATTCTTTAGGATGTAGAGAAACGGAAAAAACCCCTTGGAACCTCAGAGGACGCCGTTGATTCAAGTTATTCGCAAAACTAACTTTTTCAAACTTTTTCAAACTTTTTGTTGTACCCTTAAATGTAATAAAATCGAATTGTAATTAATTCAAACAGAATGCACATATATCTATTCTTTAGGATGTAGAGAAACGGAAAAAACCCCTCCTGGAGCCTCACAGGACGCCGTTGTTTCAAGTTAGTCGCAAAACTAACTTTTTCAAACTTTTTCAAACTTTTTGTTCCTGTACCCTTAAATGTAATAAAATCGAATTGTAATTAATTCAAACAAAATGCACATATATCTATTCTTTAGGATGTAGAGAAACGGAAAAAACCCCTTGGAACCTCAGAGGACGCCGTTGTTTCAAGTTATTCGCAAAACTAACTTTTTCAAACTTTTTCAAACTTTTTGTTGTACCCTTAAATGTAATAAAATCGAATTGTAATTAATTCAAACAAAATGCACATATATCTATTCTTTAGGATGTAGAGAAACGGAAAAAACCCCTCCTGAGCTCACAGGTCGCCGTTGATTCAAGTTATTCGCAAAACTAACTTTTTCAAACTTTTTCAAACTTTTTGTTGTACCCTTAAATGTAATAAAATCGAATTGTAATTAATTCAAACAAAATGCACATATATCTATTCTTTAGGATGTAGAGAAACGGAAAAAACCCCTCCTGGAGCCTCACAGGACGCCGTTGTTTCAAGTTATTCGCAAAACTAACTTTTTCAAACTTTTTCAAACTTGTTCCTGTACCCTTAAATGTAATAAAATCGAATTGTAATTAATTCAAACAAAATGCACATATATCTATTCTTTAGGATGTAGAGAAACGGAAAAAACCCCTCCTGAGCTCACAGGTCGCCGTTGATTCAAGTTAGTCGCAAAACTAACTTTTTCAAACTTTTTCAAACTTGTTCCTGTACCCTTAAATGTAATAAAATCGAATTGTAATTAATTCAAACAAAATGCACATATATCTATTCTTTAGGATGTAGAGAAACGGAAAAAACCCCTTGGAACCTCAGAGGACGCCGTTGTTTCAAGTTATTCGCAAAACTAACTTTTTCAAACTTTTTCAAACTTTTTGTTGTACCCTTAAATGTAATAAAATCGAATTGTAATTAATTCAAACAAAATGCACATATATCTATTCTTTAGGATGTAGAGAAACGGAAAAAACCCCTTGGAACCTCAGAGGACGCCGTTGTTCAAGTTATTCGCAAAACTAACTTTTTCAAACTTTTTCAAACTTTTTCCTGTACCCTTAAATGTAATAAAATCGAATTGTAATTAATTCAAACAAAATGCACATATATCTATTCTTTAGGATGTAGAGAAACGGAAAAAACCCCTTGGAACCTCAGAGGACGCCGTTGTTTCAAGTTAGTCGCAAAACTAACTTTTTCAAACTTTTTCAAACTTTTTCCTGTACCCTTAAATGTAATAAAATCGAATTGTAATTAATTCAAACAAAATGCACATATATCTATTCTTTAGGATGTAGAGAAACGGAAAAAACCCCTTGGAACCTCAGAGGACGCCGTTGTTTCAAGTTATTCGCAAAACTAACTTTTTCAAACTTTTTCAAACTTTTTCCTGTACCCTTAAATGTAATAAAATCGCATTGTAATTAATTCAAACAAAATGCACATATATCTATTCTTTAGGATGTAGAGAAACGGAAAAAACCCCTTGGAACCTCAGAGGACGCCGTTGATTCAAGGTAGTCGGAAAACAAACTTTTTCAAACTTTTTCAAACTTGTTCCTGTACCCTTAAATGTAATAAAATCGAATTGTAATTAATTCAAACAAAATGCACATATATCTATTCTTTAGGATGTAGAGAAACGGAAAAAACCCCTTGGAACCTCAGAGGACGCCGTTGTTTCAAGTTATTCGCAAAACTAACTTTTTCAAACTTTTTCAAACCTTTTGTTGTACCCTTAAATGTAATAAAATCGAATTGTAATTAATTCACACAAAATGCACATATATCTATTCTTTAGGATGTAGAGAAACGGAAAAAACCCCTTGGAACCTCAGAGGACGCCGTTGTTACAAGTTATTCCTAAAACTAACTTTTTCAAACTTTTTCAAACTTTTTCCTGTACTCTTAAAAGTAATAAAATCGAATTGTAATTAATTCACACAAAATGCACATATATCTATTCTTTAGGATGTAGAGAAACGGAAAAAACCCCTTGGAACCTCAGAGGACGCCGTTGTTTCAAGTTATTCGCAAAACTAACTTTTTCAAACTTTTTCAAACTTTTTCAAACTTGTTCCTGTACCCTTAAATGTAATAAAATCGAATTGTAATTAATTCACACAAAATGCACATATATCTATTCATTAGGATGTAGAGAAACGGAAAAAACCCCTTGGAACCTCAGAGGACGCCGTTGTTTCAAGTTATTCGCAAAACTAACTTTTTCAAACTTTTTCAAACTTGTTCCTGTACCCTTAAATGTAATAAAATCGAATTGTAATTAATTCACACAAAATGCACATATATCTATTCTTTAGGATGTAGAGAAACGGAAAAAACCCCTTGGAACCTCAGAGGACGCCGTTGTTTCAAGTTATTCGCAAAACTAACTTTTTCAAACTTTTTCAAACTTTTTGTTGTACCCTTAAATGGAATAAAATCGCATTGTAATTAATTCAAACAAAATGCACATATATCTATTCTTTAGGATGTAGAGAAACGGAAAAAACCCCTTGGAACCTCAGAGGACGCCGTTGTTTCAAGTTATTCGCAAAACTAACTTTTTCAAACTTTTTCAAACTTGTTCCAGTACCCTTAAATATAATAAAATCGAATTGTAATTAATTCACACAAAATGCACATATATCTATTCTTTAGGATGTAGAGAAACGGAAAAAACCCCTCCTGAGCTCACAGGTCGCCGTTGATTCAAGTTAGTCGCAAAACTAACTTTTTCAAACTTTTTCAAACTTTTTCATGTACCCTTAAATGTAATAAAATCGAATTGTAATTAATTCACACAAAATGCACATATATCTATTCTTTAGGATGTAGAGAAACGGAAAAAACCCCTTGGAACCTCAGAGGACGCCGTTGTTTCAAGTTATTCGTAAAACTAACTTTTTCAAACTTTTTCAAACTTTTTCCTGTACCCTTAAATGTAACAAAATCGAATTGTAATTAATTCACACAAAATGCACATATATCTATTCTTTAGGATGTAGAGAAACGGAAAAAACCCCTTGGAACCTCAGAGGACGCCGTTGTTACAAGTTATTCCTAAAACTAACTTTTTCAAACTTTTTCAAACTTTTTCCTGTACTCTTAAAAGTAATAAAATCGAATTGTAATTAATTCACACAAAATGCACATATATCTATTCTTTAGGATGTAGAGAAACGGAAAAAACCCCTTGGAACCTCAGAGGACGCCGTTGTTTCAAGTTATTCGTAAAACTAACTTTTTCAAACTTTTTCAAACTTTTTCCTGTACCCTTAAATGTAACAAAATCGAATTGTAATTAATTCACACAAAATGCACATATATCTATTCTTTAGGATGTAGAGAAACGGAAAAAACCCCTTGGAACCTCAGAGGACGCCGTTGTTTCAAGTTATTCGCAAAACTAACTTTTTCAAACTTTTTCAAACTTTTTGTTGTACCCTTAAATGTAATAAAATCGCATTGTAATTAATTCAAACAAAATGCACATATATCTATTCTTTAGGATGTAGAGAAACGGAAAAAACCCCTTGGAACCTCAGAGGACGCCGTTGATTCAAGGTAGTCGGAAAACAAACTTTTTCAAACTTTTTCAAACTTGTTCCTGTACCCTTAAATGTAATAAAATCGAATTGTAATTAATTCAAACAAAATGCACATATATCTATTCTTTAGGATGTAGAGAAACGGAAAAAACCCCTTGGAACCTCAGAGGACGCCGTTGTTTCAAGTTATTCGCAAAACTAACTTTTTCAAACTTTTTCAAACCTTTTGTTGTACCCTTAAATGTAATAAAATCGAATTGTAATTAATTCACACAAAATGCACATATATCTATTCTTTAGGATGTAGAGAAACGGAAAAAACCCCTTGGAACCTCAGAGGACGCCGTTGTTACAAGTTATTCCTAAAACTAACTTTTTCAAACTTTTTCAAACTTTTTCCTGTACTCTTAAAAGTAATAAAATCGAATTGTAATTAATTCACACAAAATGCACATATATCTATTCTTTAGGATGTAGAGAAACGGAAAAAACCCCTTGGAACCTCAGAGGACGCCGTTGTTTCAAGTTATTCGCAAAACTAACTTTTTCAAACTTTTTCAAACTTTTTCAAACTTGTTCCTGTACCCTTAAATGTAATAAAATCGAATTGTAATTAATTCACACAAAATGCACATATATCTATTCTTTAGGATGTAGAGAAACGGAAAAAACCCCTTGGAACCTCAGAGGACGCCGTTGTTTCAAGTTATTCGCAAAACTAACTTTTTCAAACTTTTTCAAACTTGTTCCTGTACCCTTAAATGTAATAAAATCGAATTGTAATTAATTCACACAAAATGCACATATATCTATTCTTTAGGATGTAGAGAAACGGAAAAAACCCCTCCTGAGCTCACAGGACGCCGTTGATTCAAGTTAGTCGCAAAACTAACTTTTTCAAACTTTTTCAAACTTTTTGTTGTACCCTTAAATGTAATAAAATCGAATTGTAATTAATTCAAACAAAATGCACATATATCTATTCTTTAGGATGTAGAGAAACGGAAAAAACCCCTCCTGAGCTCACAGGTCGCCGTTGATTCAAGTTAGTCGCAAAACTAACTTTTTCAAACTTTTTCAAACTTTTTCCTGTACCCTTAAAAGTAATAAAATCGAATTGTAATTAATTCAAACAAAATGCACATATATCTATTCTTTAGGATGTAGAGAAACGGAAAAAACCCCTCCTGGAGCCTCACAGGTCGCCGTTGATTACAAGTTATTCGCTAAAACTAACTTTTTCAAACTTTTTCAAACTTTTTCCTGTACCCTTAAATGTAATAAAATCGAATTGTAATTAATTCACACAAAATGCACATATATCTATTCTTTAGGATGTAGAGAAACGGAAAAAACCCCTTGGAACCTCAGAGGACGCCGTTGTTTCAAGTTATTCGTAAAACTAACTTTTTCAAACTTTTTCAAACTTGTTCCTGTACCCTTAAATGTAACAAAATCGAATTGTAATTAATTCAAACAAAATGCACATATATCTATTCTTTAGGATGTAGAGAAACGGAAAAAACCCCTCCTGAGCTCACAGGTCGCCGTTGATTCAAGTTAGTCGCAAAACTAACTTTTTCAAACTTTTTCAAACTTGTTCCTGTACCCTTAAATATAATAAAATCGCATTGTAATTAATTCACACAAAATGCACATATATCTATTCTTTAGGATGTAGAGAAACGGAAAAAACCCCTCCTGAGCTCACAGTTCGCCGTTGATTCAAGTTAGTCGCAAAACTAACTTTTTCAAACTTTTTCAAACCTTTTCTTGTACCCTTAAATGTAATAAAATCGAATTGTAATTAATTCACACAAAATGCACATATATCTATTCTTTAGGATGTAGAGAAACGGAAAAAACCCCTTGGAACCTCAGAGGACGCCGTTGTTACAAGTTATTCCTAAAACTAACTTTTTCAAACTTTTTCAAACTTTTTCCTGTACTCTTAAAAGTAATAAAATCGAATTGTAATTAATTCACACAAAATGCACATATATCTATTCTTTAGGATGTAGAGAAACGGAAAAAACCCCTTGGAACCTCAGAGGACGCCGTTGTTTCAAGTTATTCGCAAAACTAACTTTTTCAAACTTTTTCAAACTTTTTCAAACTTGTTCCTGTACCCTTAAATGTAATAAAATCCAATTGTAATTAATTCACACAAAATGCACATATATCTATTCTTTAGGATGTAGAGAAACGGAAAAAACCCCTTGGAACCTCAGAGGACGCCGTTGTTTCAAGTTATTCGCAAAACTAACTTTTTCAAACTTTTTCAAACCTTTTGTTGTACCCTTAAATGTAATAAAATCGAATTGTAATTAATTCACACAAAATGCACATATATCTATTCTTTAGGATGTAGAGAAACGGAAAAAACCCCTTGGAACCTCAGAGGACGCCGTTGTTTCAAGTTATTCGCAAAACTAACTTTTTCAAACTTTTTCAAACTTGTTCCAGTACCCTTAAATATAATAAAATCGAATTGTAATTAATTCACACAAAATGCACATATATCTATTCTTTAGGATGTAGAGAAACGGAAAAAACCCCTCCTGAGCTCACAGGTCGCCGTTGATTCAAGTTAGTCGCAAAACTAACTTTTTCAAACTTTTTCAAACTTTTTCATGTACCCTTAAATGTAATAAAATCGAATTGTAATTAATTCACACAAAATGCACATATATCTATTCATTAGGAAGCAGAGAAACGGAAAAAACCCCTCCTGAGCTCACAGGACGCCGTCAATTGGAGGTATTCGTAAAACAAACTTTTTCAAACTTTTTCAAACTTTTTGTTGTACCCTTAAATGTAATAAAATCGAATTGTAATTAATTCACACAAAATGCACATATATCTATTCTTTAGGATGTAGAGAAACGGAAAAAACCCCTTGGAACCTCAGAGGACGCCGTTGTTACAAGTTATTCCTAAAACTAACTTTTTCAAACTTTTTCAAACTTTTTCCTGTACTCTTAAAAGTAATAAAATCGAATTGTAATTAATTCACACAAAATGCACATATATCTATTCTTTAGGATGTAGAGAAACGGAAAAAACCCCTCCTGAGCTCACAGGTCGCCGTTGATTCAAGTTATTCGCAAAACTAATTTTTTCAAACTTTTTCAAACTTTTTCCTGTACTCTTAAAAGTAATAAAATCGAATTGTAATTAATTCAAACAAAATGCACATATATCTATTCTTTAGGATGTAGAGAAACGGAAAAAACCCCTTGGAACCTCAGAGGACGCCGTTGTTACAAGTTATTCCTAAAACTAACTTTTTCAAACTTTTTCAAACTTTTTCCTGTACTCTTAAAAGTAATAAAATCGAATTGTAATTAATTCACACAAAATGCACATATATCTATTCTTTAGGATGTAGAGAAACGGAAAAAACCCCTTGGAACCTCAGAGGACGCCGTTGTTTCAAGTTATTCGCAAAACTAACTTTTTCAAACTTTTTCAAACTTTTTGTTGTACCCTTAAAAGTAATAAAATCGCATTGTAATTAATTCAAACAAAATGCACATATATCTATTCTTTAGGATGTAGAGAAACGGAAAAAACCCCTTGGAACCTCAGAGGACGCCGTTGTTTCAAGTTATTCGCAAAACTAACTTTTTCAAACTTTTTCAAACTTTTTGTTGTACCCTTAAATGTAATAAAATCGCATTGTAATTAATTCAAACAAAATGCACATATATCTATTCTTTAGGATGTAGAGAAACGGAAAAAACCCCTTGGAACCTCAGAGGACGCCGTTGATTCAAGGTAGTCGGAAAACAAACTTTTTCAAACTTTTTCAAACTTGTTCCTGTACCCTTAAATGTAATAAAATCGAATTGTAATTAATTCAAACAAAATGCACATATATCTATTCTTTAGGATGTAGAGAAACGGAAAAAACCCCTTGGAACCTCAGAGGACGCCGTTGTTTCAAGTTATTCGCAAAACTAACTTTTTCAAACTTTTTCAAACCTTTTGTTGTACCCTTAAATGTAATAAAATCGAATTGTAATTAATTCACACAAAATGCACATATATCTATTCTTTAGGATGTAGAGAAACGGAAAAAACCCCTTGGAACCTCAGAGGACGCCGTTGTTACAAGTTATTCCTAAAACTAACTTTTTCAAACTTTTTCAAACTTTTTCCTGTACTCTTAAAAGTAATAAAATCGAATTGTAATTAATTCACACAAAATGCACATATATCTATTCTTTAGGATGTAGAGAAACGGAAAAAACCCCTTGGAACCTCAGAGGACGCCGTTGTTTCAAGTTATTCGCAAAACTAACTTTTTCAAACTTTTTCAAACTTTTTCAAACTTGTTCCTGTACCCTTAAATGTAATAAAATCGAATTGTAATTAATTCACACAAAATGCACATATATCTATTCATTAGGATGTAGAGAAACGGAAAAAACCCCTTGGAACCTCAGAGGACGCCGTTGTTTCAAGTTATTCGCAAAACTAACTTTTTCAAACTTTTTCAAACTTGTTCCTGTACCCTTAAATGTAATAAAATCGAATTGTAATTAATTCACACAAAATGCACATATATCTATTCTTTAGGATGTAGAGAAACGGAAAAAACCCCTTGGAACCTCAGAGGACGCCGTTGTTTCAAGTTATTCGCAAAACTAACTTTTTCAAACTTTTTCAAACTTTTTGTTGTACCCTTAAATGGAATAAAATCGCATTGTAATTAATTCAAACAAAATGCACATATATCTATTCTTTAGGATGTAGAGAAACGGAAAAAACCCCTTGGAACCTCAGAGGACGCCGTTGTTTCAAGTTATTCGCAAAACTAACTTTTTCAAACTTTTTCAAACTTGTTCCAGTACCCTTAAATATAATAAAATCGAATTGTAATTAATTCACACAAAATGCACATATATCTATTCTTTAGGATGTAGAGAAACGGAAAAAACCCCTCCTGAGCTCACAGGTCGCCGTTGATTCAAGTTAGTCGCAAAACTAACTTTTTCAAACTTTTTCAAACTTTTTCATGTACCCTTAAATGTAATAAAATCGAATTGTAATTAATTCACACAAAATGCACATATATCTATTCTTTAGGATGTAGAGAAACGGAAAAAACCCCTTGGAACCTCAGAGGACGCCGTTGTTTCAAGTTATTCGTAAAACTAACTTTTTCAAACTTTTTCAAACTTTTTCCTGTACCCTTAAATGTAACAAAATCGAATTGTAATTAATTCACACAAAATGCACATATATCTATTCTTTAGGATGTAGAGAAACGGAAAAAACCCCTTGGAACCTCAGAGGACGCCGTTGTTACAAGTTATTCCTAAAACTAACTTTTTCAAACTTTTTCAAACTTTTTCCTGTACTCTTAAAAGTAATAAAATCGAATTGTAATTAATTCACACAAAATGCACATATATCTATTCTTTAGGATGTAGAGAAACGGAAAAAACCCCTTGGAACCTCAGAGGACGCCGTTGTTTCAAGTTATTCGTAAAACTAACTTTTTCAAACTTTTTCAAACTTTTTCCTGTACCCTTAAATGTAACAAAATCGAATTGTAATTAATTCACACAAAATGCACATATATCTATTCTTTAGGATGTAGAGAAACGGAAAAAACCCCTTGGAACCTCAGAGGACGCCGTTGTTTCAAGTTATTCGCAAAACTAACTTTTTCAAACTTTTTCAAACTTTTTGTTGTACCCTTAAATGTAATAAAATCGCATTGTAATTAATTCAAACAAAATGCACATATATCTATTCTTTAGGATGTAGAGAAACGGAAAAAACCCCTTGGAACCTCAGAGGACGCCGTTGATTCAAGGTAGTCGGAAAACAAACTTTTTCAAACTTTTTCAAACTTGTTCCTGTACCCTTAAATGTAATAAAATCGAATTGTAATTAATTCAAACAAAATGCACATATATCTATTCTTTAGGATGTAGAGAAACGGAAAAAACCCCTTGGAACCTCAGAGGACGCCGTTGTTTCAAGTTATTCGCAAAACTAACTTTTTCAAACTTTTTCAAACCTTTTGTTGTACCCTTAAATGTAATAAAATCGAATTGTAATTAATTCACACAAAATGCACATATATCTATTCTTTAGGATGTAGAGAAACGGAAAAAACCCCTTGGAACCTCAGAGGACGCCGTTGTTACAAGTTATTCCTAAAACTAACTTTTTCAAACTTTTTCAAACTTTTTCCTGTACTCTTAAAAGTAATAAAATCGAATTGTAATTAATTCACACAAAATGCACATATATCTATTCTTTAGGATGTAGAGAAACGGAAAAAACCCCTTGGAACCTCAGAGGACGCCGTTGTTTCAAGTTATTCGCAAAACTAACTTTTTCAAACTTTTTCAAACTTTTTCAAACTTGTTCCTGTACCCTTAAATGTAATAAAATCCAATTGTAATTAATTCACACAAAATGCACATATATCTATTCTTTAGGATGTAGAGAAACGGAAAAAACCCCTTGGAACCTCAGAGGACGCCGTTGTTTCAAGTTATTCGCAAAACTAACTTTTTCAAACTTTTTCAAACTTGTTCCTGTACCCTTAAATGTAATAAAATCGAATTGTAATTAATTCACACAAAATGCACATATATCTATTCTTTAGGATGTAGAGAAACGGAAAAAACCCCTCCTGAGTTCACAGGTCGCCGTTGATTCAAGTTAGTCGCAAAACTAACTTTTTCAAACTTTTTCAAACTTTTTGTTGTACCCTTAAATGTAATAAAATCGAATTGTAATTAATTCAAACAAAATGCACATATATCTATTCTTTAGGATGTAGAGAAACGGAAAAAACCCCTCCTGAGCTCACAGGTCGCCGTTGATTCAAGTTAGTCGCAAAACTAATTTTTTCAAACTTTTTCAAACTTTTTCCTGTACTCTTAAAAGTAATAAAATCGAATTGTAATTAATTCAAACAAAATGCACATATATCTATTCTTTAGGATGTAGAGAAACGGAAAAAACCCCTTGGAACCTCAGAGGACGCCGTTGTTACAAGTTATTCCTAAAACTAACTTTTTCAAACTTTTTCAAACTTTTTCCTGTACTCTTAAAAGTAATAAAATCGAATTGTAATTAATTCACACAAAATGCACATATATCTATTCTTTAGGATGTAGAGAAACGGAAAAAACCCCTTGGAACCTCAGAGGACGCCGTTGTTTCAAGTTATTCGTAAAACTAACTTTTTCAAACTTTTTCAAACTTGTTCCTGTACCCTTAAATGTAACAAAATCGAATTGTAATTAATTCAAACAAAATGCACATATATCTATTCTTTAGGATGTAGAGAAACGGAAAAAACCCCTCCTGAGCTCACAGGTCGCCGTTGATTCAAGTTAGTCGCAAAACTAACTTTTTCAAACTTTTTCAAACTTTTTCATGTACCCTTAAATATAATAAAATCGCATTGTAATTAATTCACACAAAATGCACATATATCTATTCTTTAGGATGTAGAGAAACGGAAAAAACCCCTTGGAACCTCAGAGGACGCCGTTGTTTCAAGTTATTCGCAAAACTAACTTTTTCAAACTTTTTCAAACCTTTTCTTGTACCCTTAAATGTAATAAAATCGAATTGTAATTAATTCACACAAAATGCACATATATCTATTCTTTAGGATGTAGAGAAACGGAAAAAACCCCTTGGAACCTCAGAGGACGCCGTTGTTACAAGTTATTCCTAAAACTAACTTTTTCAAACTTTTTCAAACTTTTTCCTGTACTCTTAAAAGTAATAAAATCGAATTGTAATTAATTCACACAAAATGCACATATATCTATTCTTTAGGATGTAGAGAAACGGAAAAAACCCCTTGGAACCTCAGAGGACGCCGTTGTTTCAAGTTATTCGCAAAACTAACTTTTTCAAACTTTTTCAAACTTTTTCAAACTTGTTCCTGTACCCTTAAATGTAATAAAATCCAATTGTAATTAATTCACACAAAATGCACATATATCTATTCTTTAGGATGTAGAGAAACGGAAAAAACCCCTTGGAACCTCAGAGGACGCCGTTGTTTCAAGTTATTCGCAAAACTAACTTTTTCAAACTTTTTCAAACCTTTTGTTGTACCCTTAAATGTAATAAAATCGAATTGTAATTAATTCACACAAAATGCACATATGTCTATTCTTTAGGATGTAGAGAAACGGAAAAAACCCCTTGGAACCTCAGAGGACGCCGTTGTTACAAGTTAGTCGCAAAACTAACTTTTTCAAACTTTTTCAAACTTTTTCATGTACCCTTAAATGTAATAAAATCGAATTGTAATTAATTCACACAAAATGCACATATATCTATTCATTAGGAAGCAGAGAAACGGAAAAAACCCCTCCTGAGCTCACAGGACGCCGTCAATTGGAGTTATTCGTAAAACAAACTTTTTCAAACTTTTTCAAACTTTTTGTTGTACCCTTAAATGTAATAAAATCGAATTGTAATTAATTCACACAAAATGCACATATATCTATTCTTTAGGATGTAGAGAAACGGAAAAAACCCCTTGGAACCTCAGAGGACGCCGTTGTTACAAGTTATTCCTAAAACTAACTTTTTCAAACTTTTTCAAACTTTTTCCTGTACTCTTAAAAGTAATAAAATCGAATTGTAATTAATTCACACAAAATGCACATATATCTATTCTTTAGGATGTAGAGAAACGGAAAAAACCCCTCCTGAGCTCACAGGTCGCCGTTGATTCAAGTTAGTCGCAAAACTAATTTTTTCAAACTTTTTCAAACTTTTTCCTGTACTCTTAAAAGTAATAAAATCGAATTGTAATTAATTCAAACAAAATGCACATATATCTATTCTTTAGGATGTAGAGAAACGGAAAAAACCCCTTGGAACCTCAGAGGACGCCGTTGTTACAAGTTATTCCTAAAACTAACTTTTTCAAACTTTTTCAAACTTTTTCCTGTACTCTTAAAAGTAATAAAATCGAATTGTAATTAATTCACACAAAATGCACATATATCTATTCTTTAGGATGTAGAGAAACGGAAAAAACCCCTTGGAACCTCAGAGGACGCCGTTGTTTCAAGTTATTCGCAAAACTAACTTTTTCAAACTTTTTCAAACTTTTTGTTGTACCCTTAAATGTAATAAAATCGCATTGTAATTAATTCAAACAAAATGCACATATATCTATTCTTTAGGATGTAGAGAAACGGAAAAAACCCCTTGGAACCTCAGAGGACGCCGTTGATTCAAGGTAGTCGGAAAACAAACTTTTTCAAACTTTTTCAAACTTGTTCCTGTACCCTTAAATGTAATAAAATCGAATTGTAATTAATTCAAACAAAATGCACATATATCTATTCTTTAGGATGTAGAGAAACGGAAAAAACCCCTTGGAACCTCAGAGGACGCCGTTGTTTCAAGTTATTCGCAAAACTAACTTTTTCAAACTTTTTCAAACCTTTTCTTGTACCCTTAAATGTAATAAAATCGAATTGTAATTAATTCACACAAAATGCACATATATCTATTCTTTAGGATGTAGAGAAACGGAAAAAACCCCTTGGAACCTCAGAGGACGCCGTTGTTACAAGTTATTCCTAAAACTAACTTTTTCAAACTTTTTCAAACTTTTTCCTGTACTCTTAAAAGTAATAAAATCGAATTGTAATTAATTCACACAAAATGCACATATATCTATTCTTTAGGATGTAGAGAAACGGAAAAAACCCCTTGGAACCTCAGAGGACGCCGTTGTTTCAAGTTATTCGCAAAACTAACTTTTTCAAACTTTTTCAAACTTTTTCAAACTTGTTCCTGTACCCTTAAATGTAATAAAATCCAATTGTAATTAATTCACACAAAATGCACATATATCTATTCTTTAGGATGTAGAGAAACGGAAAAAACCCCTCCTGAGCTCACAGTTCGCCGTTGATTCAAGTTAGTCGCAAAACTAACTTTTTCAAACTTTTTCAAACTTTTTCCTGTACTCTTAAAAGTAATAAAATCGAATTGTAATTAATTCACACAAAATGCACATATATCTATTCTTTAGGATGTAGAGAAACGGAAAAAACCCCTTGGAACCTCAGAGGACGCCGTTGTTTCAAGTTATTCGTAAAACTAACTTTTTCAAACTTTTTCAAACTTGTTCCTGTACCCTTAAATGTAACAAAATCGAATTGTAATTAATTCAAACAAAATGCACATATATCTATTCTTTAGGATGTAGAGAAACGGAAAAAACCCCTCCTGAGCTCACAGGTCGCCGTTGATTCAAGTTAGTCGCAAAACTAACTTTTTCAAACTTTTTCAAACTTGTTCCTGTACCCTTAAATATAATAAAATCGCATTGTAATTAATTCACACAAAATGCACATATATCTATTCTTTAGGATGTAGAGAAACGGAAAAAACCCCTTGGAACCTCAGAGGACGCCGTTGTTTCAAGTTATTCGCAAAACTAACTTTTTCAAACTTTTTCAAACCTTTTGTTGTACCCTTAAATGTAATAAAATCGAATTGTAATTAATTCACACAAAATGCACATATATCTATTCATTAGGAAGCAGAGAAACGGAAAAAACCCCTCCTGAGCTCACAGGACGCCGTCAATTGGAGTTATTCGTAAAACAAACTTTTTCAAACTTTTTCAAACTTTTTGTTGTACCCTTAAATGTAATAAAATCGAATTGTAATTAATTCACACAAAATGCACATATATCTATTCTTTAGGATGTAGAGAAACGGAAAAAACCCCTTGGAACCTCAGAGGACGCCGTTGTTACAAGTTATTCCTAAAACTAACTTTTTCAAACTTTTTCAAACTTTTTCCTGTACTCTTAAAAGTAATAAAATCGCATTGTAATTAATTCAAACAAAATGCACATATATCTATTCTTTAGGATGTAGAGAAACGGAAAAAACCCCTTGGAACCTCAGAGGACGCCGTTGATTCAAGGTAGTCGGAAAACAAACTTTTTCAAACTTTTTCAAACTTGTTCCAGTACCCTTAAATATAATAAAATCGAATTGTAATTAATTCACACAAAATGCACATATATCTATTCTTTAGGATGTAGAGAAACGGAAAAAACCCCTCCTGAGCTCACAGGTCGCCGTTGATTCAAGTTAGTCGCAAAACTAACTTTTTCAAACTTTTTCAAACTTTTTCATGTACCCTTAAATGTAATAAAATCGAATTGTAATTAATTCACACAAAATGCACATATATCTATTCATTAGGAAGCAGAGAAACGGAAAAAACCCCTCCTGAGCTCACAGGACGCCGTCAATTGGAGTTATTCGTAAAACAAAATTTTTCAAACTTTTTGTTGTACCCTTAAATGTAATAAAATCGAATTGTAATTAATTCACACAAAATGCACATATATCTATTCTTTAGGATGTAGAGAAACGGAAAAAACCCCTTGGAACCTCAGAGGACGCCGTTGTTACAAGTTAGTCGCTAAAACTAACTTTTTCAAACTTTTTCAAACTTTTTCCTGTACCCTTAAATGTAATAAAATCGAATTGTAATTAATTCACACAAAATGCACATATATCTATTCTTTAGGATGTAGAGAAACGGAAAAAACCCCTCCTGAGCTCACAGGTCGCCGTTGATTCAAGTTAGTCGCAAAACTAATTTTTTCAAACTTTTTCAAACTTTTTCCTGTACTCTTAAAAGTAATAAAATCGAATTGTAATTAATTCAAACAAAATGCACATATATCTATTCTTTAGGATGTAGAGAAACGGAAAAAACCCCTTGGAACCTCAGAGGACGCCGTTGTTACAAGTTATTCCTAAAACTAACTTTTTCAAACTTTTTCAAACTTTTTCCTGTACTCTTAAAAGTAATAAAATCGAATTGTAATTAATTCACACAAAATGCACATATATCTATTCTTTAGGATGTAGAGAAACGGAAAAAACCCCTTGGAACCTCAGAGGACGCCGTTGTTTCAAGTTATTCGCAAAACTAACTTTTTCAAACTTTTTCAAACTTGTTCCTGTACCCTTAAATGTAATAAAATCGCATTGTAATTAATTCAAACAAAATGCACATATATCTATTCTTTAGGATGTAGAGAAACGGAAAAAACCCCTTGGAACCTCAGAGGACGCCGTTGATTCAAGGTAGTCGGAAAACAAACTTTTTCAAACTTTTTCAAACTTGTTCCTGTACCCTTAAATGTAATAAAATCGAATTGTAATTAATTCAAACAAAATGCACATATATCTATTCTTTAGGATGTAGAGAAACGGAAAAAACCCCTTGGAACCTCAGAGGACGCCGTTGTTTCAAGTTATTCGCAAAACTAACTTTTTCAAACTTTTTCAAACCTTTTCTTGTACCCTTAAATGTAATAAAATCGAATTGTAATTAATTCAAACAAAATGCACATATATCTATTCTTTAGGATGTAGAGAAACGGAAAAAACCCCTTGGAACCTCAGAGGACGCCGTTGTTACAAGTTATTCCTAAAACTAACTTTTTCAAACTTTTTCAAACTTTTTCCTGTACTCTTAAAAGTAATAAAATCGAATTGTAATTAATTCAAACAAAATGCACATATATCTATTCTTTAGGATGTAGAGAAACGGAAAAAACCCCTTGGAACCTCAGAGGACGCCGTCGTTTCAAGTTATTCGCAAAACTAACTTTTTCAAACTTTTTCAAACTTTTTCAAACTTGTTCCTGTACCCTTAAATGTAATAAAATCGAATTGTAATTAATTCAAACAAAATGCACATATATCTATTCTTTAGGATGTAGAGAAACGGAAAAAACCCCTCCTGAGCTCACAGGTCGCCGTTGATTCAAGTTATTCGCAAAACTAACTTTTTCAAACTTTTTCAAACTTTTTCCTGTACCCTTAAATGTAATAAAATCGAATTGTAATTAATTCAAACAAAATGCACATATATCTATTCTTTAGGATGTAGAGAAACGGAAAAAACCCCTTGGAACCTCAGAGGACGCCGTTGTTTCAAGTTATTCGCAAAACTAACTTTTTCAAACTTTTTCAAACCTTTTGTTGTACCCTTAAATGTAATAAAATCGAATTGTAATTAATTCACACAAAATGCACATATATCTATTCTTTAGGATGTAGAGAAACGGAAAAAACCCCTTGGAACCTCAGAGGACGCCGTTGTTACAAGTTATTCGCTAAAACTAACTTTTTCAAACTTTTTCAAACTTGTTCCTGTACTCTTAAATGTAATAAAATCGAATTGTAATTAATTCACACAAAATGCACATATATCTATTCTTTAGGATGTAGAGAAACGGAAAAAACCCCTTGGAACCTCAGAGGACGCCGTTGTTTCAAGTTATTCGCAAAACTAACTTTTTCAAACTTTTTCAAACTTTTTCAAACTTGTTCCTGTACCCTTAAATGTAATAAAATCCAATTGTAATTAATTCACACAAAATGCACATATATCTATTCTTTAGGATGTAGAGAAACGGAAAAAACCCCTTGGAACCTCAGAGGACGCCGTTGTTTCAAGTTATTCGCAAAACTAACTTTTTCAAACTTTTTCAAACCTTTTGTTGTACCCTTAAATGTAATAAAATCGAATTGTAATTAATTCACACAAAATGCACATATGTCTATTCTTTAGGATGTAGAGAAACGGAAAAAACCCCTTGGAACCTCAGAGGACGCCGTTGTTACAAGTTAGTCGCAAAACTAACTTTTTCAAACTTTTTCAAACTTGTTCCTGTACCCTTAAATGTAATAAAATCGAATTGTAATTAATTCACACAAAATGCACATATATCTATTCTTTAGGATGCAGAGAAACGGAAAAAACCCCTCCTGAGCTCACAGGACGCCGTCGTTTCGAGTTATTCGCAAAACTAACTTTTTCAAACTTTTTCAAACTTGTTCCTGTACCCTTAAATGTAATAAAATCGAATTGTAATTAATTCACACAAAATGCACATATATCTATTCTTTAGGATGTAGAGAAACGGAAAAAACCCCTTGGAACCTCAGAGGACGCCGTTGTTACAAGTTATTCCTAAAACTAACTTTTTCAAACTTTTTCAAACTTTTTCCTGTACCCTTAAATGTAATAAAATCGAATTGTAATTAATTCAAACAAAATGCACATATATCTATTCTTTAGGATGTAGAGAAACGGAAAAAACCCCTCCTGAGCTCACAGGTCGCCGTTGATTCAAGTTAGTCGCAAAACTAACTTTTTCAAACTTTTTCAAACTTTTTCCTGTACCCTTAAATGTAATAAAATCGAATTGTAATTAATTCAAACAAAATGCACATATATCTATTCTTTAGGATGTAGAGAAACGGAAAAAACCCCTTGGAACCTCAGAGGACGCCGTTGTTACAAGTTATTCGCAAAACTAACTTTTTCAAACTTTTTCAAACTTTTTGTTGTACCCTTAAATGTAATAAAATCGAATTGTAATTAATTCACACAAAATGCACATATATCTATTCTTTAGGATGTAGAGAAACGGAAAAAACCCCTTGGAACCTCAGAGGACGCCGTTGTTTCAAGTTATTCGCAAAACTAACTTTTTCAAACTTTTTCAAACTTTTTGTTGTACCCTTAAATGTAATAAAATCGCATTGTAATTAATTCAAACAAAATGCACATATATCTATTCTTTAGGATGTAGAGAAACGGAAAAAACCCCTTGGAACCTCAGAGGACGCCGTTGATTCAAGTTAGTCGGAAAACTAACTTTTTCAAACTTTTTCAAACTTGTTCCTGTACCCTTAAATGTAATAAAATCGAATTGTAATTAATTCAAACAAAATGCACATATATCTATTCTTTAGGATGTAGAGAAACGGAAAAAACCCCTTGGAACCTCAGAGGACGCCGTTGTTTCAAGTTATTCGCAAAACTAACTTTTTCAAACTTTTTCAAACCTTTTCTTGTACCCTTAAATGTAATAAAATCGAATTGTAATTAATTCAAACAAAATGCACATATATCTATTCTTTAGGATGTAGAGAAACGGAAAAAACCCCTTGGAACCTCAGAGGACGCCGTTGTTACAAGTTATTCGCTAAAACTAACTTTTTCAAACTTTTTCAAACTTTTTGTTGTACCCTTAAATGTAATAAAATCGAATTGTAATTAATTCAAACAAAATGCACATATATCTATTCTTTAGGATGTAGAGAAACGGAAAAAACCCCTTGGAACCTCAGAGGACGCCGTTGTTTCAAGTTATTCGCAAAACTAACTTTTTCAAACTTTTTCAAACTTTTTCAAACTTGTTCCTGTACCCTTAAATGTAATAAAATCCAATTGTAATTAATTCACACAAAATGCACATATATCTATTCTTTAGGATGTAGAGAAACGGAAAAAACCCCTCCTGAGCTCACAGTTCGCCGTTGATTCAAGTTAGTCGCAAAACTAACTTTTTCAAACTTTTTCAAACTTTTTCCTGTACTCTTAAAAGTAATAAAATCGAATTGTAATTAATTCAAACAAAATGCACATATATCTATTCTTTAGGATGTAGAGAAACGGAAAAAACCCCTCCTGAGCTCACAGGACGCCGTTGTTTCAAGTTATTCGTAAAACTAACTTTTTCAAACTTTTTCAAACTTGTTCCTGTACCCTTAAATGTAATAAAATCGAATTGTAATTAATTCAAACAAAATGCACATATATCTATTCTTTAGGATGTAGAGAAACGGAAAAAACCCCTCCTGAGCTCACAGGTCGCCGTTGATTCAAGTTATTCGCAAAACTAACTTTTTCAAACTTTTTCAAACTTGTTCCTGTACCCTTAAATGTAATAAAATCGAATTGTAATTAATTCACACAAAATGCACATATATCTATTCTTTAGGATGTAGAGAAACGGAAAAAACCCCTTGGAACCTCAGAGGACGCCGTTGTTTCAAGTTATTCGCAAAACTAACTTTTTCAAACTTTTTCAAACCTTTTGTTGTACCCTTAAATGTAATAAAATCGAATTGTAATTAATTCACACAAAATGCACATATATCTATTCTTTAGGATGTAGAGAAACGGAAAAAACCCCTCCTGAGCTCACAGGACGCCGTCGATTGGAGTTATTCGCAAAACTAACTTTTTCAAACTTTTTCAAACTTGTTCCTGTACCCTTAAATGTAATAAAATCGAATTGTAATTAATTCAAACAAAATGCACATATATCTATTCTTTAGGATGTAGAGAAACGGAAAAAACCCCTTGGAACCTCAGAGGACGCCGTTGTTTCAAGTTATTCGCAAAACTAACTTTTTCAAACTTTTTCAAACTTGTTCCTGTACCCTTAAATGTAATAAAATCGAATTGTAATTAATTCAAACAAAATGCACATATATCTATTCTTTAGGATGTAGAGAAACGGAAAAAACCCCTTGGAACCTCAGAGGACGCCGTTGATTCAAGTTATTCGCAAAACTAACTTTTTCAAACTTTTTCAAACTTGTTCCTGTACCCTTAAATGTAATAAAATCGAATTGTAATTAATTCACACAAAATGCACATATATCTATTCTTTAGGATGTAGAGAAACGGAAAAAACCCCTCCTGAGCTCACAGGTCGCCGTTGATTCAAGTTAGTCGCAAAACTAACTTTTTCAAACTTTTTCAAACTTTTTCATGTACCCTTAAATGTAATAAAATCGAATTGTAATTAATTCACACAAAATGCACATATATCTATTCATTAGGATGTAGAGAAACGGAAAAAACCCCTCCTGAGCTCACAGGACGCCGTTGATTCAAGTTATTCGCAAAACTAACATTTTTCAAACTTTTTGTTGTACCCTTAAATGTAATAAAATCGAATTGTAATTAATTCAAACAAAATGCACATATATCTATTCTTTAGGATGTAGAGAAACGGAAAAAACCCCTTGGAACCTCAGAGGACGCCGTTGTTACAAGTTATTCCTAAAACTAACTTTTTCAAACTTTTTCAAACTTTTTCCTGTACCCTTAAATGTAATAAAATCGAATTGTAATTAATTCAAACAAAATGCACATATATCTATTCTTTAGGATGTAGAGAAACGGAAAAAACCCCTCCTGAGCTCACAGGTCGCCGTTGATTCAAGTTAGTCGCAAAACTAACTTTTTCAAACTTTTTCAAACTTTTTCCTGTACCCTTAAATGTAATAAAATCGAATTGTAATTAATTCAAACAAAATGCACATATATCTATTCTTTAGGATGTAGAGAAACGGAAAAAACCCCTTGGAACCTCAGAGGACGCCGTTGTTACAAGTTATTCGCTAAAACTAACTTTTTCAAACTTTTTCAAACTTTTTCCTGTACCCTTAAATGTAATAAAATCGAATTGTAATTAATTCACACAAAATGCACATATATCTATTCTTTAGGATGTAGAGAAACGGAAAAAACCCCTTGGAACCTCAGAGGACGCCGTTGTTTCAAGTTATTCGCAAAACTAACTTTTTCAAACTTTTTCAAACTTGTTCTTGTACCCTTAAATGTAATAAAATCGAATTGTAATTAATTCAAACAAAATGCACATATATCTATTCTTTAGGATGTAGAGAAACGGAAAAAACCCCTTGGAACCTCAGAGGACGCCGTTGATTCAAGTTAGTCGCAAAACTAACTTTTTCAAACTTTTTCAAACTTGTTCCTGTACCCTTAAATGTAATAAAATCGAATTGTAATTAATTCAAACAAAATGCACATATATCTATTCTTTAGGATGTAGAGAAACGGAAAAAACCCCTTGGAACCTCAGAGGACGCCGTTGTTTCAAGTTATTCGCAAAACTAACTTTTTCAAACTTTTTCAAACTTTTTCTTGTACCCTTAAATGTAATAAAATCGAATTGTAATTAATTCACACAAAATGCACATATATCTATTCTTTAGGATGTAGAGAAACGGAAAAAACCCCTTGGAACCTCAGAGGACGCCGTTGTTACAAGTTATTCGCAAAACTAACTTTTTCAAACTTTTTCAAACTTTTTCCTGTACCCTTAAATGTAATAAAATCGAATTGTAATTAATTCAAACAAAATGCACATATATCTATTCTTTAGGATGTAGAGAAACGGAAAAAACCCCTTGGAACCTCAGAGGACGCCGTTGTTTCAAGTTATTCGCAAAACTAACTTTTTCAAACTTTTTCAAACTTGTTCCTGTACCCTTAAATGTAATAAAATCGAATTGTAATTAATTCAAACAAAATGCACATATATCTATTCTTTAGGATGTAGAGAAACGGAAAAAACCCCTCCTGAGCTCACAGGACGCCGTTGATTCAAGTTATTCGCAAAACTAACTTTTTCAAACTTTTTCAAACTTGTTCCTGTACCCTTAAATGTAATAAAATCGAATTGTAATTAATTCAAACAAAATGCACATATATCTATTCTTTAGGATGTAGAGAAACGGAAAAAACCCCTTGGAACCTCAGAGGACGCCGTTGTTTCAAGTTATTCGCAAAACTAACTTTTTCAAACTTTTTCAAACTTTTTCCTGTACCCTTAAATGTAATAAAATCGAATTGTAATTAATTCAAACAAAATGCACATATATCTATTCTTTAGGATGTAGAGAAACGGAAAAAACCCCTTGGAACCTCAGAGGACGCCGTTGATTCAAGTTAGTCGCAAAACTAACTTTTTCAAACTTTTTCAAACTTGTTCCTGTACCCTTAAATGTAATAAAATCGAATTGTAATTAATTCAAACAAAATGCACATATATCTATTCTTTAGGATGTAGAGAAACGGAAAAAACCCCTCCTGGAGCCTCACAGGACGCCGTTGATTCAAGTTAGTCGCAAAACTAACTTTTTCAAACTTTTTCAAACTTTGTTCCTGTACCCTTAAATGTAATAAAATCGAATTGTAATTAATTCAAACAAAATGCACATATATCTATTCTTTAGGATGTAGAGAAACGGAAAAAACCCCTCCTGGAACCTCAGAGGACGCCGTTGTTTCAAGTTATTCGCAAAACTAACTTTTTCAAACTTTTTCAAACTTTTTCCTGTACTCCCATATGAACCAAAACGATAGTCCTCAAATCTCGATGCCACCAGCATAGATCGAAAGAGCGTGTCTGAAAACATAGAAAAACCAAGTTTGAGTTCAATCGGATCGGCCGAATTTATTTTACAAACGTTTAAAGCTGAAAAAACGACTTACCACGTGACTTTTCTCATAAATTGACGAAAGGCGAATGTCCTCAAATCTCGATGCCACCAGCATAGATCGAAAGAGCGTGTCTGAAAACATAGAAAAACCAAGTTTGGGTTCAATCGGATCGGCGGAATTTATTTTACAAGGTTTTAATTAACTCTTTAATTATTTTCCATTACTTTCATATGAAGGTTTTCTTTTAGTTGAGGCAAATAATAGACATACTCGAACCGAATACACAAACTGAATTTCAAATACCTACCGAATATTCGGCGCATTCCTAGTAAATACAAAATCCAAAATTTGTCCTCCAACTTTATCCATTCTATATCAGGATTATGTAGAAATGACCGTGGCATTAAAAACTCAGCCAGCTGCGCTTCATAGGGAATAATAACCAACATTACATTTTCAACCCGATTACCTTTAATAATAATATGCTAAAAACACTTCACTCAATATAAATATCACACTTTCTCACATTCAAACAAACAAAAATCTCATTCTTCATTGGAAAACCACACAAATTCTCAATTCTTTTATAAAAACAACGGCAACGGTTAATATAAAATGGCAACGCTGTATTCTCATCTCGGCCTTACGCTCCTCCTCCTCCTCTCAAGGATGACGTCGCCAGACCGAAGTCAACGCGTCTACATTTTCATTTCCCGCCTTTGTGTTGACGAATAGAGAAATCCCAGTAGTTGACCGCAATCACCCAATATATTTATTAATTATAAGAAAAAATATCCGATTCTGATTTACCTAAACACTGTAATTTATTTTAATATTCAATGCCCTTTACATAAAGAAAAAATTTAACTGAGAAATATTAAATTTCGCCCTTACTCTTATAGATTTTTTAAGTAAAAAAAAAAGATTAAAATGAATATCTTGCCATTTAATTATACATTGGGAGAAATACAAGGAAAAACAAACACTATCATAAATTTCCTAAACTGAATTCTGTAAAAATAAATACATAAGAAATCGAAATCACTCAGAATAAAACAAAATGAACATAGATATATTCATTAGGAAGCAGAGAAACGGAAAAAACCCCTCCTGAGCTCACAGGACGCCGTCGATTGGAGTTATTCGTAAAACTAACTTTTTCAAACTTTTTCAAACTTGTTCCTGTACCCTTAAATGTAATAAAATCGAATTGTAATTAATTCAAACAAAATGCACATATATCTATTCTTTAGGATGTAGAGAAACGGAAAAAACCCCTCCTGAGCTCACAGGTCGCCGTTGATTCAAGTTAGTCGCAAAACTAACTTTTTCAAACTTTTTCAAACTTGTTCCTGTACCCTTAAATGTAATAAAATCGAATTGTAATTAATTCAAACAAAATGCACATATATCTATTCTTTAGGATGTAGAGAAACGGAAAAAACCCCTTGGAACCTCAGAGGACGCCGTTGTTTCAAGTTATTCGCAAAACTAACTTTTTCAAACTTTTTCAAACTTTTTCCTGTACCCTTAAATGTAATAAAATCGAATTGTAATTAATTCAAACAAAATGCACATATATCTATTCTTTAGGATGTAGAGAAACGGAAAAAACCCCTTGGAACCTCAGAGGACGCCGTTGTTTCAAGTTATTCGCAAAACTAACTTTTTCAAACTTTTTCAAACTTGTTCCTGTACCCTTAAATGTAATAAAATCGAATTGTAATTAATTCACACAAAATGCACATATATCTATTCTTTAGGATGTAGAGAAACGGAAAAAACCCCTTGGAACCTCAGAGGACGCCGTTGTTCAAGTTATTCGCAAAACTAACTTTTTCAAACTTTTTCAAACTTTTTCCTGTACCCTTAAATGTAATAAAATCGAATTGTAATTAATTCAAACAAAATGCACATATATCTATTCTTTAGGATGTAGAGAAACGGAAAAAACCCCTCCTGAGCTCACAGGACGCCGTTGATTCAAGTTATTCGCAAAACTAACTTTTTCAAACTTTTTCAAACTTGTTCCTGTACCCTTAAATGTAATAAAATCGAATTGTAATTAATTCACACAAAATGCACATATATCTATTCTTTAGGATGTAGAGAAACGGAAAAAACCCCTTGGAACCTCAGAGGACGCCGTTGTTCAAGTTATTCGCAAAACTAACTTTTTCAAACTTTTTCAAACTTTTTCCTGTACCCTTAAATGTAATAAAATCGAATTGTAATTAATTCACACAAAATGCACATATATCTATTCTTTAGGATGTAGAGAAACGGAAAAAACCCCTCCTGAGCTCACAGGTCGCCGTTGATTCAAGTTAGTCGCAAAACTAACTTTTTCAAACTTTTTCAAACTTGTTCCTGTACCCTTAAATGTAATAAAATCGAATTGTAATTAATTCAAACAAAATGCACATATATCTATTCTTTAGGATGTAGAGAAACGGAAAAAACCCCTTGGAACCTCAGAGGACGCCGTTGTTACAAGTTATTCGCAAAACTAACTTTTTCAAACTTTTTCAAACTTTGTTCCTGTACCCTTAAATGTAATAAAATCGAATTGTAATTAATTCAAACAAAATGCACATATATCTATTCTTTAGGATGTAGAGAAACGGAAAAAACCCCTTGGAACCTCAGAGGACGCCGTTGTTTCAAGTTATTCGCAAAACTAACTTTTTCAAACTTTTTCAAACTTGTTCCTGTACCCTTAAATGTAATAAAATCGAATTGTAATTAATTCAAACAAAATGCACATATATCTATTCTTTAGGATGTAGAGAAACGGAAAAAACCCCTTGGAACCTCAGAGGACGCCGTTGTTTCAAGTTATTCGCAAAACTAACTTTTTCAAACTTTTTCAAACTTGTTCCTGTACCCTTAAATGTAATAAAATCGAATTGTAATTAATTCAAACAAAATGCACATATATCTATTCTTTAGGATGTAGAGAAACGGAAAAAACCCCTTGGAACCTCAGAGGACGCCGTTGATTCAAGTTATTCGCAAAACTAACTTTTTCAAACTTTTTCAAACTTGTTCCTGTACCCTTAAATGTAATAAAATCGAATTGTAATTAATTCAAACAAAATGCACATATATCTATTCTTTAGGATGTAGAGAAACGGAAAAAACCCCTCCTGAGCTCACAGGTCGCCGTTGATTCAAGTTAGTCGCAAAACTAACTTTTTCAAACTTTTTCAAACTTGTTCCTGTACCCTTAAATGTAATAAAATCGAATTGTAATTAATTCAAACAAAATGCACATATATCTATTCTTTAGGATGTAGAGAAACGGAAAAAACCCCTTGGAACCTCAGAGGACGCCGTTGTTTCAAGTTATTCGCAAAACTAACTTTTTCAAACTTTTTCAAACTTGTTCCTGTACCCTTAAATGTAATAAAATCGAATTGTAATTAACTCAAACAAAATGCACATATATCTATTCTTTAGGATGTAGAGAAACGGAAAAAACCCCTCCTGAGCCTCACAGGACGCCGTTGATTCAAGTTAGTCGCAAAACTAACTTTTTCAAACTTTTTCAAACTTGTTCCTGTACCCTTAAATGTAATAAAATCGCAATTGTAATTAATTCAAACAAAATGCACATATATCTATTCTTTAGGATGTAGAGAAACGGAAAAAACCCCTTGGAACCTCAGAGGACGCCGTTGTTTCAAGTTATTCGCAAAACTAACTTTTTCAAACTTTTTCAAACTTGTTCCTGTACCCTTAAATGTAATAAAATCGAATTGTAATTAATTCAAACAAAATGCACATATATCTATTCTTTAGGATGTAGAGAAACGGAAAAAACCCCTCCTGAGCTCACAGGTCGCCGTTGATTCAAGTTAGTCGCAAAACTAACTTTTTCAAACTTTTTCAAACTTGTTCCTGTACCCTTAAATGTAATAAAATCGAATTGTAATTAATTCAAACAAAATGCACATATATCTATTCTTTAGGATGTAGAGAAACGGAAAAAACCCCTCCTGAGCTCACAGGTCGCCGTTGATTCAAGTTATTCGCAAAACTAACTTTTTCAAACTTTTTCAAACTTTTTCCTGTACCCTTAAATGTAATAAAATCGAATTGTAATTAATTCAAACAAAATGCACATATATCTATTCTTTAGGATGTAGAGAAACGGAAAAAACCCCTTGGAACCTCAGAGGACGCCGTTGTTACAAGTTATTCGCTAAAACTAACTTTTTCAAACTTTTTCAAACTTTTTCCTGTACCCTTAAATGTAATAAAATCGAATTGTAATTAATTCAAACAAAATGCACATATATCTATTCTTTAGGATGTAGAGAAACGGAAAAAACCCCTTGGAACCTCAGAGGACGCCGTTGTTTCAAGTTATTCGTAAAACTAACTTTTTCAAACTTTTTCAAACTTGTTCCTGTACCCTTAAATGTAATAAAATCGAATTGTAATTAATTCAAACAAAATGCACATATATCTATTCTTTAGGATGTAGAGAAACGGAAAAAACCCCTCCTGAGCTCACAGGTCGCCGTTGATTCAAGTTAGTCGCAAAACTAACTTTTTCAAACTTTTTCAAACTTGTTCCTGTACCCTTAAATGTAATAAAATCGAATTGTAATTAATTCAAACAAAATGCACATATATCTATTCTTTAGGATGTAGAGAAACGGAAAAAACCCCTTGGAACCTCAGAGGACGCCGTTGTTTCAAGTTATTCGCAAAACTAACTTTTTCAAACTTTTTCAAACTTGTTCCTGTACCCTTAAATGTAATAAAATCGCAATTGTAATTAATTCAAACAAAATGCACATATATCTATTCTTTAGGATGTAGAGAAACGGAAAAAACCCCTTGGAACCTCAGAGGACGCCGTTGTTTCAAGTTATTCGCAAAACTAACTTTTTCAAACTTTTTCAAACTTGTTCCTGTACCCTTAAATGTAATAAAATCGAATTGTAATTAATTCAAACAAAATGCACATATATCTATTCTTTAGGATGTAGAGAAACGGAAAAAACCCCTCCTGAGCTCACAGGACGCCGTTGATTCAAGTTATTCGCAAAACTAACTTTTTCAAACTTTTTCAAACTTGTTCCTGTACCCTTAAATGTAATAAAATCGAATTGTAATTAATTCAAACAAAATGCACATATATCTATTCTTTAGGATGTAGAGAAACGGAAAAAACCCCTCCTGAGCTCACAGGTCGCCGTTGATTCAAGTTATTCGCAAAACTAACTTTTTCAAACTTTTTCAAACTTTTTGTTGTACCCTTAAATGTAATAAAATCGAATTGTAATTAATTCACACAAAATGCACATATATCTATTCTTTAGGATGTAGAGAAACGGAAAAAACCCCTTGGAACCTCAGAGGACGCCGTTGTTTCAAGTTAGTCGCAAAACTAACTTTTTCAAACTTTTTCAAACTTTGTTCCTGTACCCTTAAATGTAATAAAATCGAATTGTAATTAATTCAAACAAAATGCACATATATCTATTCTTTAGGATGTAGAGAAACGGAAAAAACCCCTTGGAACCTCAGAGGACGCCGTTGTTTCAAGTTATTCGTAAAACTAACTTTTTCAAACTTTTTCAAACTTTTTCCTGTACTCCCATATGAACCAAAACGATAGTCCTCAAATCTCGATGCCACCAGCATAGATCGAAAGAGCGTGTCTGAAAACATAGAAAAACCAAGTTTGAGTTCAATCGGATCGGCCGAATTTATTTTACAAACGTTTAAAGCTGAAAAAACGACTTACCACGTGACTTTTCTCATAAATTGACGAAAGGCGAATGTCCTCAAATCTCGATGCCACCAGCATAGATCGAAAGAACGTGTCTGAAAACATAGAAAAACCAAGTTTGGGTTCAATCGGATCGGCGGAATTTATTTTACAAGGTTTTAATTAACTCTTTAATTATTTTCCATTACTTTCATATGAAGGTTTTCTTTTAGTTGAGGCAAATAATAGACATACTCGAACCGAATACACAAACTGAATTTCAAATACCTACCGAATATTCGGCGCATTCCTAGTAAATACAAAATCCAAAATTTGTCCTCCAACTTTATCCATTCTATATCAGGATTATGTAGAAATGACCGTGGCATTAAAAACTCAGCCAGCTGCGCTTCATAGGGAATAATAACCAACATTACATTTTCAACCCGATTACCTTTAATAATAATATGCTAAAAACACTTCACTCAATATAAATATCACACTTTCTCACATTCAAACAAACAAAAATCTCATTCTTCATTGGAAAACCACACAAATTCTCAATTCTTTTATAAAAACAACGGCAACGGTTAATATAAAATGGCAACGCTGTATTCTCATCTCGGCCTTACGCTCCTCCTCCTCCTCCTCTCAAGGATGACGTCGCCAGACCGAAGTCAACGCGTCTACATTTTCATTTCCCGCCTTTGTGTTGACGAATAGAGAAATCCCAGTAGTTGACCGCAATCACCCAATATATTTATTAATTATAAGAAAAAATATCCGATTCTGATTTACCTAAACACTGTAATTTATTTTAATATTCAATGCCCTTTACATAAAGAAAAAATTTAACTGAGAAATATTAAATTTCGCCCTTACTCTTATAGATTTTTTAAGTAAAAAAAAAAGATTAAAATGAATATCTTGCCATTTAATTATACATTGGGAGAAATACAAGGAAAAACAAACACTATCATAAATTTCCTAAACTGAATTCTGTAAAAATAAATACATAAGAAATCGAAATCACTCAGAATAAAACAAAATGAACATAGATATATTCATTAGGAAGCAGAGAAACGGAAAAAACCCCTCCTGAGCTCACAGGTCGCCGTTGATTCAAGTTAGTCGCAAAACTAACTTTTTCAAACTTTTTCAAACTTGTTCCTGTACCCTTAAATGTAATAAAATCGAATTGTAATTAATTCAAACAAAATGCACATATATCTATTCTTTAGGATGTAGAGAAACGGAAAAAACCCCTTGGAACCTCACAGGACGCCGTTGTTACAAGTTATTCGCAAAACTAACTTTTTCAAACTTTTTCAAACTTTTTGTTGTACCCTTAAATGTAATAAAATCGAATTGTAATTAATTCAAACAAAATGCACATATATCTATTCTTTAGGATGTAGAGAAACGGAAAAAACCCCTCCTGAGCCTCACAGGACGCCGTTGATTCAAGTTATTCGCAAAACTAACTTTTTCAAACTTTTTCAAACTTGTTCCTGTACCCTTAAATGTAATAAAATCGAATTGTAATTAATTCAAACAAAATGCACATATATCTATTCTTTAGGATGTAGAGAAACGGAAAAAACCCCTTGGAACCTCAGAGGACGCCGTTGTTTCAAGTTATTCGCAAAACTAACTTTTTCAAACTTTTTCAAACTTGTTCCTGTACCCTTAAATGTAATAAAATCGAATTGTAATTAATTCAAACAAAATGCACATATATCTATTCTTTAGGATGTAGAGAAACGGAAAAAACCCCTTGGAACCTCAGAGGACGCCGTTGTTTCAAGTTATTCGCAAAACTAACTTTTTCAAACTTTTTCAAACTTTTTGTTGTACCCTTAAATGTAATAAAATCGAATTGTAATTAATTCAAACAAAATGCACATATATCTATTCTTTAGGATGTAGAGAAACGGAAAAAACCCCTCCTGAGCTCACAGGTCGCCGTTGATTCAAGTTAGTCGCAAAACTAACTTTTTCAAACTTTTTCAAACTTGTTCCTGTACCCTTAAATGTAATAAAATCGAATTGTAATTAATTCAAACAAAATGCACATATATCTATTCTTTAGGATGTAGAGAAACGGAAAAAACCCCTTGGAACCTCAGAGGACGCCGTTGTTTCAAGTTATTCGCAAAACTAACTTTTTCAAACTTTTTCAAACTTGTTCCTGTACCCTTAAATGTAATAAAATCGAATTGTAATTAATTCAAACAAAATGCACATATATCTATTCTTTAGGATGTAGAGAAACGGAAAAAACCCCTCCTGGAGCCTCACAGGACGCCGTTGATTCAAGTTATTCGCAAAACTAACTTTTTCAAACTTTTTCAAACTTTTTCCTGTACTCCCATATGAACCAAAACGATAGTCCTCAAATCTCGATGCCACCAGCATAGATCGAAAGAGCGTGTCTGAAAACATAGAAAAACCAAGTTTGAGTTCAATCGGATCGGCCGAATTTATTTTACAAACGTTTAAAGCTGAAAAAACGACTTACCACGTGACTTTTCTCATAAATTGACGAAAGGCGAATGTCCTCAAATCTCGATGCCACCAGCATAGATCGAAAGAGCGTGTCTGAAAACATAGAAAAACCAAGTTTGGGTTCAATCGGATCGGCGGAATTTATTTTACAAGGTTTTAATTAACTCTTTAATTATTTTCCATTACTTTCATATGAAGGTTTTCTTTTAGTTGAGGCAAATAATAGACATACTCGAACCGAATACACAAACTGAATTTCAAATACCTACCGAATATTCGGCGCATTCCTAGTAAATACAAAATCCAAAATTTGTCCTCCAACTTTATCCATTCTATATCAGGATTATGTAGAAATGACCGTGGCATTAAAAACTCAGCCAGCTGCGCTTCATAGGGAATAATAACCAACATTACATTTTCAACCCGATTACCTTTAATAATAATATGCTAAAAACACTTCACTCAATATAAATATCACACTTTCTCACATTCAAACAAACAAAAATCTCATTCTTCATTGGAAAACCACACAAATTCTCAATTCTTTTATAAAAACAACGGCAACGGTTAATATAAAATGGCAACGCTGTATTCTCATCTCGGCCTTACGCTCCTCCTCCTCCTCCTCTCAAGGATGACGTCGCCAGACCGAAGTCAACGCGTCTACATTTTCATTTCCCGCCTTTGTGTTGACGAATAGAGAAATCCCAGTAGTTGACCGCAATCACCCAATATATTTATTAATTATAAGAAAAAATATCCGATTCTGATTTACCTAAACACTGTAATTTATTTTAATATTCAATGCCCTTTACATAAAGAAAAAATTTAACTGAGAAATATTAAATTTCGCCCTTACTCTTATAGATTTTTTAAGTAAAAAAAAAAGATTAAAATGAATATCTTGCCATTTAATTATACATTGGGAGAAATACAAGGAAAAACAAACACTATCATAAATTTCCTAAACTCAATTCTGTAAAAATAAATACATAAGAAATCGAAATCACTCAGAATAAAACAAAATGAACATAGATATATTCATTAGGAAGCAGAGAAACGGAAAAAACCCCTCCTGAGCTCACAGGACGCCGTCGATTGGAGTTATTCGCAAAACTAACTTTTTCAAACTTTTTCAAACTTTTTCCTGTACCCTTAAATGTAATAAAATCGAATTGTAATTAATTCAAACAAAATGCACATATATCTATTCTTTAGGATGTAGAGAAACGGAAAAAACCCCTTGGAACCTCAGAGGACGCCGTTGTTTCAAGTTATTCGCAAAACTAACTTTTTCAAACTTTTTCAAACTTTTTGTTGTACCCTTAAATGTAATAAAATCGAATTGTAATTAATTCAAACAAAATGCACATATATCTATTCTTTAGGATGTAGAGAAACGGAAAAAACCCCTTGGAACCTCAGAGGACGCCGTTGTTTCAAGTTATTCGCAAAACTAACTTTTTCAAACTTTTTCAAACTTTTTGTTGTACCCTTAAATGTAATAAAATCGAATTGTAATTAATTCAAACAAAATGCACATATATCTATTCTTTAGGATGTAGAGAAACGGAAAAAACCCCTTGGAACCTCAGAGGACGCCGTTGTTTCAAGTTATTCGCAAAACTAACTTTTTCAAACTTTTTCAAACTTGTTCCTGTACCCTTAAATGTAATAAAATCGAATTGTAATTAATTCAAACAAAATGCACATATATCTATTCTTTAGGATGTAGAGAAACGGAAAAAACCCCTCCTGGAACCTCAGAGGACGCCGTTGTTTCAAGTTAGTCGCAAAACTAACTTTTTCAAACTTTTTCAAACTTGTTCCTGTACCCTTAAATGTAATAAAATCGAATTGTAATTAATTCAAACAAAATGCACATATATCTATTCTTTAGGATGTAGAGAAACGGAAAAAACCCCTTGGAACCTCAGAGGACGCCGTTGTTTCAAGTTATTCGCAAAACTAACTTTTTCAAACTTTTTCAAACTTTTTGTTGTACCCTTAAATGTAATAAAATCCAATTGTAATTAATTCAAACAAAATGCACATATATCTATTCTTTAGGATGTAGAGAAACGGAAAAAACCCCTCCTGAGCTCACAGGTCGCCGTTGATTCAAGTTAGTCGCAAAACTAACTTTTTCAAACTTTTTCAAACTTTTTCCTGTACCCTTAAATGTAATAAAATCGAATTGTAATTAATTCAAACAAAATGCACATATATCTATTCTTTAGGATGTAGAGAAACGGAAAAAACCCCTTGGAACCTCAGAGGACGCCGTTGTTTCAAGTTATTCGCAAAACTAACTTTTTCAAACTTTTTCAAACTTTTTCCTGTACCCTTAAATGTAATAAAATCGAATTGTAATTAATTCAAACAAAATGCACATATATCTATTCTTTAGGATGTAGAGAAACGGAAAAAACCCCTCCTGAGCTCACAGGACGCCGTTGATTCAAGTTAGTCGCAAAACTAACTTTTTCAAACTTTTTCAAACTTTTTGTTGTACCCTTAAATGTAATAAAATCGAATTGTAATTAATTCAAACAAAATGCACATATATCTATTCTTTAGGATGTAGAGAAACGGAAAAAACCCCTTGGAACCTCAGAGGACGCCGTTGTTTCAAGTTATTCGCAAAACTAACTTTTTCAAACTTTTTCAAACTTGTTCCTGTACCCTTAAATGTAATAAAATCGAATTGTAATTAATTCAAACAAAATGCACATATATCTATTCTTTAGGATGTAGAGAAACGGAAAAAACCCCTTGGAACCTCAGAGGACGCCGTTGATTCAAGTTATTCGCAAAACTAACTTTTTCAAACTTTTTCAAACTTGTTCCTGTACCCTTAAATGTAATAAAATCGAATTGTAATTAATTCAAACAAAATGCACATATATCTATTCTTTAGGATGTAGAGAAACGGAAAAAACCCCTTGGAACCTCAGAGGACGCCGTTGTTTCAAGTTATTCGCAAAACTAACTTTTTCAAACTTTTTCAAACTTTTTGTTGTACCCTTAAATGTAATAAAATCGAATTGTAATTAATTCAAACAAAATGCACATATATCTATTCTTTAGGATGTAGAGAAACGGAAAAAACCCCTCCTGAGCTCACAGGTCGCCGTTGATTCAAGTTATTCGCAAAACTAACTTTTTCAAACTTTTTCAAACTTGTTCCTGTACCCTTAAATGTAATAAAATCGAATTGTAATTAATTCAAACAAAATGCACATATATCTATTCTTTAGGATGTAGAGAAACGGAAAAAACCCCTCCTGGAGCCTCACAGGACGCCGTTGATTCAAGTTATTCGCAAAACTAACTTTTTCAAACTTTTTCAAACTTGTTCCTGTACCCTTAAATGTAATAAAATCGAATTGTAATTAATTCAAACAAAATGCACATATATCTATTCTTTAGGATGTAGAGAAACGGAAAAAACCCCTTGGAACCTCAGAGGACGCCGTTGTTTCAAGTTATTCGCAAAACTAACTTTTTCAAACTTTTTCAAACTTTTTCCTGTACTCCCATATGAACCAAAACGATAGTCCTCAAATCTCGATGCCACCAGCATAGATCGAAAGAGCGTGTCTGAAAACATAGAAAAACCAAGTTTGAGTTCAATCGGATCGGCCGAATTTATTTTACAAACGTTTAAAGCTGAAAAAACGACTTACCACGTGACTTTTCTCATAAATTGACGAAAGGCGAATGTCCTCAAATCTCGATGCCACCAGCATAGATCGAAAGAACGTGTCTGAAAACATAGAAAAACCAAGTTTGAGTTCAATCGGATCGGCGGAATTTATTTTACAAGGTTTTAATTAACTCTTTAATTATTTTCCATTACTTTCATATGAAGGTTTTCTTTTAGTTGAGGCAAATAATAGACATACTCGAACCGAATACACAAACTGAATTTCAAATACCTACCGAATATTCGGCGCATTCCTAGTAAATACAAAATCCAAAATTTGTCCTCCAACTTTATCCATTCTATATCAGGATTCTCTAGAAATGACCGTGGCATTAAAAACTCAGCCAGCTGCGCTTCATAGGGAATAATAACCAACATTACATTTTCAACCCGATTACCTTTAATAATAATATGCTAAAAACACTTCACTCAATATAAATATCACACTTTCTCACATTCAAACAAACAAAAATCTCATTCTTCATTGGAAAACCACACAAATTCTCAATTCTTTTATAAAAACAACGGCAACGGTTAATATAAAATGGCAACGCTGTATTCTCATCTCGGCCTTACGCTCCTCCTCCTCCTCTCAAGGATGACGTCGCCAGACCGAAGTCAACGCGTCTACATTTTCATTTCCCGCCTTTGTGTTGACGAATAGAGAAATCCCAGTAGTTGACCGCAATCACCCAATATATTTATTAATTATAAGAAAAAATATCCGATTCTGATTTACCTAAACACTGTAATTTATTTTAATATTCAATGCCCTTTACATAAAGAAAAAATTTAACTGAGAAATATTAAATTTCGCCCTTACTCTTATAGATTTTTTAAGTAAAAAAAAAAGATTAAAATGAATATCTTGCCATTTAATTATACATTGGGAGAAATACAAGGAAAAACAAACACTATCATAAATTTCCTAAACTCAATTCTGTAAAAATAAATACATAAGAAATCCAAATCACTCAGAATAAAACAAAATGAACATAGATATATTCTTTAGGAAGTAGAGAAACGGAAAAAACCCCTCCTGAGCTCACAGGACGCCGTTGATTCAAGTTATTCGTAAAACTAACTTTTTCAAACTTTTTCAAACTTGTTCCTGTACCCTTAAATGTAATAAAATCGAATTGTAATTAATTCAAACAAAATGCACATATATCTATTCTTTAGGATGTAGAGAAACGGAAAAAACCCCTCCTGAGCTCACAGGACGCCGTTGATTCAAGTTATTCGCAAAACTAACTTTTTCAAACTTTTTCAAACTTTTTGTTGTACCCTTAAATGTAATAAAATCGAATTGTAATTAATTCAAACAAAATGCACATATATCTATTCTTTAGGATGTAGAGAAACGGAAAAAACCCCTCCTGGAACCTCACAGGACGCCGTTGTTACAAGTTATTCGCTAAAACTAACTTTTTCAAACTTTTTCAAACTTTTTCCTGTACCCTTAAATGTAATAAAATCGAATTGTAATTAATTCAAACAAAATGCACATATATCTATTCTTTAGGATGTAGAGAAACGGAAAAAACCCCTCCTGAGCTCACAGGACGCCGTTGATTCAAGTTAGTCGCAAAACTAACTTTTTCAAACTTTTTCAAACTTTTTCCTGTACCCTTAAATGTAATAAAATCGAATTGTAATTAATTCAAACAAAATGCACATATATCTATTCTTTAGGATGTAGAGAAACGGAAAAAACCCCTCCTGAGCTCACAGGTCGCCGTTGATTCAAGTTAGTCGCAAAACTAACTTTTTCAAACTTTTTCAAACTTGTTCCTGTACTCTTAAATGTAATAAAATCGAATTGTAATTAATTCAAACAAAATGCACATATATCTATTCTTTAGGATGTAGAGAAACGGAAAAAACCCCTTGGAACCTCAGAGGACGCCGTTGTTTCAAGTTATTCGCAAAACTAACTTTTTCAAACTTTTTCAAACTTTTTCCTGTTGTACCCTTAAATGTAATAAAATCGAATTGTAATTAATTCAAACAAAATGCACATATATCTATTCTTTAGGATGTAGAGAAACGGAAAAAACCCCTTGGAACCTCAGAGGACGCCGTTGTTTCAAGTTATTCGCAAAACTAACTTTTTCAAACTTTTTCAAACTTGTTCCTGTACCCTTAAATGTAATAAAATCGAATTGTAATTAATTCAAACAAAATGCACATATATCTATTCTTTAGGATGTAGAGAAACGGAAAAAACCCCTCCTGAGCTCACAGGTCGCCGTTGATTCAAGTTAGTCGCAAAACTAACTTTTTCAAACTTTTTCAAACTTGTTCCTGTACCCTTAAATGTAATAAAATCGAATTGTAATTAATTCAAACAAAATGCACATATATCTATTCTTTAGGATGTAGAGAAACGGAAAAAACCCCTCCTGGAGCCTCACAGGACGCCGTTGATTCAAGTTATTCGCAAAACTAACTTTTTCAAACTTTTTCAAACTTTTTGTTGTACCCTTAAATGTAATAAAATCGAATTGTAATTAATTCAAACAAAATGCACATATATCTATTCTTTAGGATGTAGAGAAACGGAAAAAACCCCTCCTGAGCTCACAGGACGCCGTTGTTTCAAGTTATTCGCAAAACTAACTTTTTCAAACTTTTTCAAACTTGTTCCTGTACCCTTAAATGTAATAAAATCGAATTGTAATTAATTC
This sequence comes from Brueelia nebulosa, assembly GCA_028293925.1. Classification (NCBI taxonomy): domain Eukaryota; kingdom Metazoa; phylum Arthropoda; class Insecta; order Psocodea; family Philopteridae; genus Brueelia; species Brueelia nebulosa. The sequence continues at coordinate 312,601 of JAQIBA010000011.1, forward strand.
AAACAAAATGCACATATATCTATTCTTTAGGATGTAGAGAAACGGAAAAAACCCCTTGGAACCTCAGAGGACGCCGTTGTTTCAAGTTAGTCGCAAAACTAACTTTTTCAAACTTTTTCAAACTTGTTCCTGTACCCTTAAATGTAATAAAATCGAATTGTAATTAATTCAAACAAAATGCACATATATCTATTCTTTAGGATGTAGAGAAACGGAAAAAACCCCTTGGAACCTCAGAGGACGCCGTTGATTCAAGTTATTCGCAAAACTAACTTTTTCAAACTTTTTCAAACTTTTTGTTGTACCCTTAAATGTAATAAAATCGAATTGTAATTAATTCAAACAAAATGCACATATATCTATTCTTTAGGATGTAGAGAAACGGAAAAAACCCCTCCTGAGCTCACAGGTCGCCGTTGATTCAAGTTAGTCGCAAAACTAACTTTTTCAAACTTTTTCAAACTTTTTCCTGTACCCTTAAATGTAATAAAATCGAATTGTAATTAATTCAAACAAAATGCACATATATCTATTCTTTAGGATGTAGAGAAACGGAAAAAACCCCTCCTGAGCTCACAGGACGCCGTTGATTCAAGTTATTCGCAAAACTAACTTTTTCAAACTTTTTCAAACTTTTTGTTGTACCCTTAAATGTAATAAAATCGAATTGTAATTAATTCACACAAAATGCACATATATCTATTCTTTAGGATGTAGAGAAACGGAAAAAACCCCTTGGAACCTCAGAGGACGCCGTTGTTTCAAGTTATTCGCAAAACTAACTTTTTCAAACTTTTTCAAACTTTTTCTTGTACCCTTAAATGTAATAAAATCGAATTGTAATTAATTCAAACAAAATGCACATATATCTATTCTTTAGGATGTAGAGAAACGGAAAAAACCCCTCCTGAGCTCACAGGACGCCGTTGATTCAAGTTAGTCGCAAAACTAACTTTTTCAAACTTTTTCAAACTTGTTCCTGTACCCTTAAATGTAATAAAATCGAATTGTAATTAATTCAAACAAAATGCACATATATCTATTCTTTAGGATGTAGAGAAACGGAAAAAACCCCTTGGAACCTCAGAGGACGCCGTTGTTTCAAGTTATTCGTAAAACTAACTTTTTCAAACTTTTTCAAACTTTTTCCTGTACCCTTAAATGTAATAAAATCGAATTGTAATTAATTCAAACAAAATGCACATATATCTATTCTTTAGGATGTAGAGAAACGGAAAAAACCCCTCCTGAGCTCACAGGTCGCCGTTGATTCAAGTTAGTCGCAAAACTAACTTTTTCAAACTTTTTCAAACTTTTTGTTGTACCCTTAAATGTAATAAAATCGAATTGTAATTAATTCAAACAAAATGCACATATATCTATTCTTTAGGATGTAGAGAAACGGAAAAAACCCCTTGGAACCTCAGAGGACGCCGTTGTTTCAAGTTAGTCGCAAAACTAACTTTTTCAAACTTTTTCAAACTTTGTTCCTGTACCCTTAAATGTAATAAAATCGAATTGTAATTAATTCAAACAAAATGCACATATATCTATTCTTTAGGATGTAGAGAAACGGAAAAAACCCCTTGGAACCTCAGAGGACGCCGTTGTTTCAAGTTATTCGCAAAACTAACTTTTTCAAACTTTTTCAAACTTGTTCCTGTACCCTTAAATGTAATAAAATCGAATTGTAATTAATTCAAACAAAATGCACATATATCTATTCTTTAGGATGTAGAGAAACGGAAAAAACCCCTTGGAACCTCAGAGGACGCCGTTGATTCAAGTTATTCGCAAAACTAACTTTTTCAAACTTTTTCAAACTTTTTGTTGTACCCTTAAATGTAATAAAATCGAATTGTAATTAATTCAAACAAAATGCACATATATCTATTCTTTAGGATGTAGAGAAACGGAAAAAACCCCTCCTGAGCTCACAGGACGCCGTTGATTCAAGTTAGTCGCAAAACTAACTTTTTCAAACTTTTTCAAACTTGTTCCTGTACCCTTAAATGTAATAAAATCGAATTGTAATTAATTCAAACAAAATGCACATATATCTATTCTTTAGGATGTAGAGAAACGGAAAAAACCCCTCCTGAGCTCACAGGTCGCCGTTGATTCAAGTTAGTCGCAAAACTAACTTTTTCAAACTTTTTCAAACTTGTTCCTGTACCCTTAAATGTAATAAAATCGAATTGTAATTAATTCAAACAAAATGCACATATATCTATTCTTTAGGATGTAGAGAAACGGAAAAAACCCCTCCTGAGCTCACAGGACGCCGTTGATTCAAGTTATTCGTAAAACTAACTTTTTCAAACTTTTTCAAACTTTTTCCTGTACTCCCATATGAACCAAAACGATAGTCCTCAAATCTCGATGCCACCAGCATAGATCGAAAGAGCGTGTCTGAAAACATAGAAAAACCAAGTTTGAGTTCAATCGGATCGGCCGAATTTATTTTACAAACGTTTAAAGCTGAAAAAACGACTTACCACGTGACTTTTCTCATAAATTGACGAAAGGCGAATGTCCTCAAATCTCGATGCCACCAGCATAGATCGAAAGAGCGTGTCTGAAAACATAGAAAAACCAAGTTTGGGTTCAATCGGATCGGCGGAATTTATTTTACAAGGTTTTAATTAACTCTTTAATTATTTTCCATTACTTTCATATGAAGGTTTTCTTTTAGTTGAGGCAAATAATAGACATACTCGAACCGAATACACAAACTGAATTTCAAATACCTACCGAATATTCGGCGCATTCCTAGTAAATACAAAATCCAAAATTTGTCCTCCAACTTTATCCATTCTATATCAGGATTATGTAGAAATGACCGTGGCATTAAAAACTCAGCCAGCTGCGCTTCATAGGGAATAATAACCAACATTACATTTTCAACCCGATTACCTTTAATAATAATATGCTAAAAACACTTCACTCAATATAAATATCACACTTTCTCACATTCAAACAAACAAAAATCTCATTCTTCATTGGAAAACCACACAAATTCTCAATTCTTTTATAAAAACAACGGCAACGGTTAATATAAAATGGCAACGCTGTATTCTCATCTCGGCCTTACGCTCCTCCTCCTCCTCTCAAGGATGACGTCGCCAGACCGAAGTCAACGCGTCTACATTTTCATTTCCCGCCTTTGTGTTGACGAATAGAGAAATCCCAGTAGTTGACCGCAATCACCCAATATATTTATTAATTATAAGAAAAAATATCCGATTCTGATTTACCTAAACACTGTAATTTATTTTAATATTCAATGCCCTTTACATAAAGAAAAAATTTAACTGAGAAATATTAAATTTCGCCCTTACTCTTATAGATTTTTTAAGTAAAAAAAAAAGATTAAAATGAATATCTTGCCATTTAATTATACATTGGGAGAAATACAAGGAAAAACAAACACTATCATAAATTTCCTAAACTCAATTCTGTAAAAATAAATACATAAGAAATCGAAATCACTCAGAATAAAACAAAATGAACATAGATATATTCATTAGGAAGCAGAGAAACGGAAAAAACCCCTCCTGAGCTCACAGGACGCCGTCAATTGGAGTTATTCGTAAAACAAACTTTTTCAAACTTTTTCAAACTTGTTCCTGTACCCTTAAATGTAATAAAATCGAATTGTAATTAATTCAAACAAAATGCACATATATCTATTCTTTAGGATGTAGAGAAACGGAAAAAACCCCTCCTGAGCTCACAGGACGCCGTTGATTCAAGTTAGTCGCAAAACTAACTTTTTCAAACTTTTTCAAACTTGTTCCGTACCCTTAAATGTAATAAAATCGAATTGTAATTAATTCACACAAAATGCACATATATCTATTCTTTAGGATGTAGAGAAACGGAAAAAACCCCTTGGAACCTCAGAGGACGCCGTTGTTTCAAGTTATTCGCAAAACTAACTTTTTCAAACTTTTTCAAACTTTTTCCTGTACCCTTAAATGTAATAAAATCGAATTGTAATTAATTCAAACAAAATGCACATATATCTATTCTTTAGGATGTAGAGAAACGGAAAAAACCCCTCCTGAGCTCACAGGACGCCGTTGTTTCAAGTTAGTCGCAAAACTAACTTTTTCAAACTTTTTCAAACTTGTTCCTGTACCCTTAAATGTAATAAAATCGAATTGTAATTAATTCAAACAAAATGCACATATATCTATTCTTTAGGATGTAGAGAAACGGAAAAAACCCCTCCTGAGCTCACAGGACGCCGTTGTTTCAAGTTATTCGCAAAACTAACTTTTTCAAACTTTTTCAAACTTGTTCCTGTACCCTTAAATGTAATAAAATCGAATTGTAATTAATTCAAACAAAATGCACATATATCTATTCTTTAGGATGTAGAGAAACGGAAAAAACCCCTCCTGAGCTCACAGGACGCCGTTGTTTCAAGTTATTCGCAAAACTAACTTTTTCAAACTTTTTCAAACTTTTTGTTGTACCCTTAAATGTAATAAAATCGAATTGTAATTAACTCAAACAAAATGCACATATATCTATTCTTTAGGATGTAGAGAAACGGAAAAAACCCCTTGGAACCTCAGAGGACGCCGTTGTTTCAAGTTATTCGCAAAACTAACTTTTTCAAACTTTTTCAAACTTGTTCCTGTACCCTTAAATGTAATAAAATCGAATTGTAATTAACTCAAACAAAATGCACATATATCTATTCTTTAGGATGTAGAGAAACGGAAAAAACCCCTCCTGAGCTCACAGGTCGCCGTTGATTCAAGTTAGTCGCAAAACTAACTTTTTCAAACTTTTTCAAATTTGTTCCTGTACCCTTAAATGTAATAAAATCGAATTGTAATTAACTCAAACAAAATGCACATATATCTATTCTTTAGGATGTAGAGAAACGGAAAAAACCCCTCCTGAGCTCACAGGTCGCCGTTGATTCAAGTTAGTCGCAAAACTAACTTTTTCAAACTTTTTCAAACTTTTTGTTGTACCCTTAAATGTAATAAAATCGAATTGTAATTAATTCAAACAAAATGCACATATATCTATTCTTTAGGATGTAGAGAAACGGAAAAAACCCCTTGGAACCTCAGAGGACGCCGTTGTTTCAAGTTATTCGCAAAACTAACTTTTTCAAACTTTTTCAAACTTGTTCCTGTACCCTTAAATGTAATAAAATCGAATTGTAATTAATTCAAACAAAATGCACATATATCTATTCTTTAGGATGTAGAGAAACGGAAAAAACCCCTTGGAACCTCAGAGGACGCCGTTGTTTCAAGTTAGTCGCAAAACTAACTTTTTCAAACTTTTTCAAACTTGTTCCTGTACCCTTAAATGTAATAAAATCGAATTGTAATTAATTCACACAAAATGCACATTAGGGTGTCCCTTATTTTTCGAAGTTTTTATTTTACAACGCACACCCCCTAATTTTGTTCATTTGATTGTAAAACACTAAAAAAAATTTTTTTACGTAATTTGAAGGACTGGAACCCGTGCCTGTAGGAACCTATAGGAATACCCCTTATGCGCGGTGCACGCCCACTGTTATTCTCATGCAGTTTCGTTTTGTCCTTTAATTAATGCGAATTCTTTCTTTATTCTAAAATGTCAGGAGAGCTAAGAAGTGAAAAAAAATATATTTTCTTGGTTGGTGGTGTAAATCATCAAATAACGGGTGCGAAATTACCCTTCGATCGCCAACTTCTCGCAGTTTTATTTTTTATCGTTCGCGAAGTTAAATAAGGGCGAATATTGTCATTCGGAAGTGCCTTTTATTCTGGGAAAAGGCCAGAATACCAACTAGAGCTGCTCTGTGCTGCTCTGTGTAAGAAAGCTTGTGGATTTACATAAGGTCTGGCGAGGCCTCCAAGAAGACCCCGGCATGCTCTTTAATAAGCGCCAAGTGAATGAGTTTAAGAAAAATTTAGATAATTTATTTGATATTTTAGAAAAAATTTGATACTTTAGAAAAAACCTGAAAAAAGAAACCTTTGGTGATTCCGGAAAGAGATACAGTGTGTCCCATCGAAAGAAGAGATGTCTGTCACTCTGTATGCTATGTGGTACTTCGTCCCTTATATTATTTTATGCTTACTATAATTATATTTTTCTTGCTTTAGGAAAATATTTGAGCAATTTTGTATCCCAAAAGAGCAATGAGTTATTTTGTCGTTTAAAAATTGACGCCAGTTTTCTTGAAGAAGACGTATCTTTATGGGATGGGAATGCAGCATATGTGGAGGCCAAAAAGAATGTTTGAAAGCACCGATTGGCATGACTGAAAGAGCCGTTAAACTGTTTCAGGATTTCCATGGCCTAAAAACGGCATATGAGGAACAAAAAGAGTTCCCATTAAGCTGCGTAGGAGAACACAGAAAAATTTAGCCAAACTGTAAAAAAGGAGACTTTAAAAAGAAAATATTCTAAGTAATAATATACCAATTTTTGATACTAATAAAGTAAATTTTCATTGGAACTAATATTTTCGGCAACATTTACCCGTTTTATCAATACTGAAATGATTTTCTTAGAAATTAAGAAGTGGTCGAAAAACATATGTTTTGTAAAACTTTGAGGCTCTACAGGCACGGGTTAAACTAAACGTATCAAGTTAAAATTTTATATTTGAGTAAAGACTAGTATATAGAACAAAATTAGGGGGTGTGCGTTTTGATAATCTTAAAAAAATTTTTTTCGCCATTATAAGGGACACCCTAATGCACATATATCTATTCTTTAGGATGTAGAGAAACGGAAAAAACCCCTCCTGAGCTCACAGGACGCCGTTGTTTCAAGTTATTCGCAAAACTAACTTTTTCAAACTTTTTCAAACTTGTTCCTGTACCCTTAAATGTAATAAAATCGAATTGTAATTAATTCAAACAAAATGCACATATATCTATTCTTTAGGATGTAGAGAAACGGAAAAAACCCCTCCTGAGCTCACAGGACGCCGTTGATTCAAGTTATTCGCAAAACTAACTTTTTCAAACTTTTTCAAACTTGTTCCTGTACCCTTAAATGTAATAAAATCGAATTGTAATTAATTCAAACAAAATGCACATATATCTATTCTTTAGGATGTAGAGAAACGGAAAAAACCCCTTGGAACCTCAGAGGACGCCGTTGTTTCAAGTTATTCGCAAAACTAACTTTTTCAAACTTTTTCAAACTTGTTCCTGTACCCTTAAATAGTAATAAAATCGAATTGTAATTAATTCAAACAAAATGCACATATATCTATTCTTTAGGATGTAGAGAAACGGAAAAAACCCCTCCTGAGCTCACAGGACGCCGTTGATTCAAGTTATTCGCAAAACTAACTTTTTCAAACTTTTTCAAACTTGTTCCTGTACCCTTAAATGTAATAAAATCGAATTGTAATTAATTCAAACAAAATGCACATATATCTATTCTTTAGGATGTAGAGAAACGGAAAAAACCCCTCCTGAGCTCACAGGTCGCCGTTGATTCAAGTTATTCGCAAAACTAACTTTTTCAAACTTTTTCAAACTTGTTCCTGTACCCTTAAATGTAATAAAATCGAATTGTAATTAATTCAAACAAAATGCACATATATCTATTCTTTAGGATGTAGAGAAACGGAAAAAACCCCTTGGAACCTCAGAGGACGCCGTTGTTTCAAGTTATTCGCAAAACTAACTTTTTCAAACTTTTTCAAACTTGTTCCTGTACCCTTAAATATAATAAAATCGCATTGTAATTAATTCAAACAAAATGCACATATATCTATTCTTTAGGATGTAGAGAAACGGAAAAAACCCCTCCTGAGCTCACAGGTCGCCGTTGATTCAAGTTAGTCGCAAAACTAACTTTTTCAAACTTTTTCAAACTTTTTGTTGTACCCTTAAATGTAATAAAATCGAATTGTAATTAATTCACACAAAATGCACATATATCTATTCTTTAGGATGTAGAGAAACGGAAAAAACCCCTCCTGAGCTCACAGGTCGCCGTTGATTCAAGTTAGTCGCAAAACTAACTTTTTCAAACTTTTTCAAACTTGTTCCTGTACCCTTAAATGTAATAAAATCGAATTGTAATTAATTCAAACAAAATGCACATATATCTATTCTTTAGGATGTAGAGAAACGGAAAAAACCCCTCCTGAGCTCACAGGTCGCCGTTGATTCAAGTTAGTCGCAAAACTAACTTTTTCAAACTTTTTCAAACTTGTTCCTGTACCCTTAAATGTAATAAAATCGAATTGTAATTAATTCAAACAAAATGCACATATATCTATTCTTTAGGATGTAGAGAAACGGAAAAAACCCCTCCTGAGCTCACAGGTCGCCGTTGTTTCAAGTTATTCGCAAAACTAACTTTTTCAAACTTTTTCAAACTTTTTCCTGTACTCCCATATGAACCAAAACGATAGTCCTCAAATCTCGATGCCACCAGCATAGATCGAAAGAGCGTGTCTGAAAACATAGAAAAACCAAGTTTGAGTTCAATCGGATCGGCCGAATTTATTTTACAAACGTTTAAAGCTGAAAAAACGACTTACCACGTGACTTTTCTCATAAATTGACGAAAGGCGAATGTCCTCAAATCTCGATGCCACCAGCATAGATCGAAAGAGCGTGTCTGAAAACATAGAAAAACCAAGTTTGGGTTCAATCGGATCGGCGGAATTTATTTTACAAGGTTTTAATTAACTCTTTAATTATTTTCCATTACTTTCATATGAAGGTTTTCTTTTAGTTGAGGCAAATAATAGACATACTCGAACCGAATACACAAACTGAATTTCAAATACCTACCGAATATTCGGCGCATTCCTAGTAAATACAAAATCCAAAATTTGTCCTCCAACTTTATCCATTCTATATCAGGATTATGTAGAAATGACCGTGGCATTAAAAACTCAGCCAGCTGCGCTTCATAGGGAATAATAACCAACATTACATTTTCAACCCGATTACCTTTAATAATAATATGCTAAAAACACTTCACTCAATATAAATATCACACTTTCTCACATTCAAACAAACAAAAATCTCATTCTTCATTGGAAAACCACACAAATTCTCAATTCTTTTATAAAAACAACGGCAACGGTTAATATAAAATGGCAACGCTGTATTCTCATCTCGGCCTTACGCTCCTCCTCCTCCTCTCAAGGATGACGTCGCCAGACCGAAGTCAACGCGTCTACATTTTCATTTCCCGCCTTTGTGTTGACGAATAGAGAAATCCCAGTAGTTGACCGCAATCACCCAATATATTTATTAATTATAAGAAAAAATATCCGATTCTGATTTACCTAAACACTGTAATTTATTTTAATATTCAATGCCCTTTACATAAAGAAAAAATTTAACTGAGAAATATTAAATTTCGCCCTTACTCTTATAGATTTTTTAAGTAAAAAAAAAAGATTAAAATGAATATCTTGCCATTTAATTATACATTGGGAGAAATACAAGGAAAAACAAACACTATCATAAATTTCCTAAACTGAATTCTGTAAAAATAAATACATAAGAAATCGAAATCACTCAGAATAAAACAAAATGAACATAGATATATTCATTAGGAAGCAGAGAAACGGAAAAAACCCCTCCTGAGCTCACAGGACGCCGTTGATTCAAGTTATTCGTAAAACTAACTTTTTCAAACTTTTTCAAACTTGTTCCTGTACCCTTAAATGTAATAAAATCGAATTGTAATTAATTCAAACAAAATGCACATATATCTATTCTTTAGGATGTAGAGAAACGGAAAAAACCCCTCCTGAGCTCACAGGTCGCCGTTGTTTCAAGTTATTCGCAAAACTAACTTTTTCAAACTTTTTCAAACTTTTTGTTGTACCCTTAAATGTAATAAAATCGAATTGTAATTAATTCAAACAAAATGCACATATATCTATTCTTTAGGATGTAGAGAAACGGAAAAAACCCCTCCTGAACCTCAGAGGACACCGTTGTTTCAAGTTATTCGCAAAACTAACTTTTTCAAACTTTTTCAAACTTTTTCCTGTACCCTTAAATGTAATAAAATCGAATTGTAATTAATTCAAACAAAATGCACATATATCTATTCTTTAGGATGTAGAGAAACGGAAAAAACCCCTCCTGAGCTCACAGGTCGCCGTTGATTCAAGTTATTCGCAAAACTAACTTTTTCAAACTTTTTCAAACTTGTTCCTGTACCCTTAAATGTAATAAAATCGAATTGTAATTAATTCAAACAAAATGCACATATATCTATTCTTTAGGATGTAGAGAAACGGAAAAAACCCCTTGGAACCTCAGAGGACGCCGTTGTTTCAAGTTATTCGCAAAACTAACTTTTTCAAACTTTTTCAAACTTTTTGTTCCTGTACCCTTAAATGTAATAAAATCGAATTGTAATTAATTCAAACAAAATGCACATATATCTATTCTTTAGGATGTAGAGAAACGGAAAAAACCCCTTGAACCTCAGAGGACGCCGTTGTTGCAGTTATTCGCAAAACTAACTTTTTCAAACTTTTTCAAACTTGTTCCTGTACCCTTAAATGTAATAAAATCGAATTGTAATTAATTCAAACAAAATGCACATATATCTATTCTTTAGGATGTAGAGAAACGGAAAAAACCCCTCCTGAGCTCACAGGTCGCCGTTGATTCAAGTTAGTCGCAAAACTAACTTTTTCAAACTTTTTCAAACTTGTTCCTGTACCCTTAAATGTAATAAAATCGAATTGTAATTAATTCAAACAAAATGCACATATATCTATTCTTTAGGATGTAGAGAAACGGAAAAAACCCCTCCTGAGCTCACAGGTCGCCGTTGATTCAAGTTAGTCGCAAAACTAACTTTTTCAAACTTTTTCAAACTTGTTCCTGTACCCTTAAATGTAATAAAATCGAATTGTAATTAATTCAAACAAAATGCACATATATCTATTCTTTAGGATGTAGAGAAACGGAAAAAACCCCTCCTGAGCTCACAGGTCGCCGTTGATTCAAGTTATTCGCAAAACTAACTTTTTCAAACTTTTTCAAACTTGTTCCTGTACCCTTAAATGTAATAAAATCGAATTGTAATTAATTCAAACAAAATGCACATATATCTATTCTTTAGGATGTAGAGAAACGGAAAAAACCCCTCCTGAGCTCACAGGTCGCCGTTGATTCAAGTTATTCGCAAAACTAACTTTTTCAAACTTTTTCAAACTTGTTCCTGTACCCTTAAATGTAATAAAATCGAATTGTAATTAATTCAAACAAAATGCACATATATCTATTCTTTAGGATGTAGAGAAACGGAAAAAACCCCTCCTGGAGCCTCACAGGACGCCGTTGTTTCAAGTTATTCGCAAAACTAACTTTTTCAAACTTTTTCAAACTTTTTGTTCCTGTACCCTTAAATGTAATAAAATCGAATTGTAATTAATTCAAACAAAATGCACATATATCTATTCTTTAGGATGTAGAGAAACGGAAAAAACCCCTCCTGAGCTCACAGGTCGCCGTTGATTCAAGTTATTCGCAAAACTAACTTTTTCAAACTTTTTCAAACTTTGTTCCTGTACCCTTAAATGTAATAAAATCGAATTGTAATTAATTCAAACAAAATGCACATATATCTATTCTTTAGGATGTAGAGAAACGGAAAAAACCCCTTGGAACCTCAGAGGACGCCGTTGTTTCAAGTTATTCGCAAAACTAACTTTTTCAAACTTTTTCAAACTTGTTCCTGTACCCTTAAATATAATAAAATCGCATTGTAATTAATTCAAACAAAATGCACATATATCTATTCTTTAGGATGTAGAGAAACGGAAAAAACCCCTTGGAACCTCAGAGGACGCCGTTGTTTCAAGTTATTCGCAAAACTAACTTTTTCAAACTTTTTCAAACTTTTTCAAACTTGTTCCTGTACCCTTAAATGTAATAAAATCCAATTGTAATTAATTCACACAAAATGCACATATATCTATTCTTTAGGATGTAGAGAAACGGAAAAAACCCCTCCTGAGCTCACAGGTCGCCGTTGATTCAAGTTAGTCGCAAAACTAACTTTTTCAAACTTTTTCAAATTTGTTCCTGTACCCTTAAATGTAATAAAATCGAATTGTAATTAACTCAAACAAAATGCACATATATCTATTCTTTAGGATGTAGAGAAACGGAAAAAACCCCTTGGAACCTCAGAGGACGCCGTTGTTTCAAGTTATTCGCAAAACTAACTTTTTCAAACTTTTTCAAACTTGTTCCTGTACCCTTAAATGTAATAAAATCGCATTGTAATTAATTCAAACAAAATGCACATATATCTATTCTTTAGGATGTAGAGAAACGGAAAAAACCCCTTGGAACCTCAGAGGACGCCGTTGTTTCAAGTTATTCGCAAAACTAACTTTTTCAAACTTTTTCAAACTTTTTGTTGTACCCTTAAATGTAATAAAATCGCATTGCAATTAATTCAAACAAAATGCACATATATCTATTCTTTAGGATGTAGAGAAACGGAAAAAACCCCTTGGAACCTCAGAGGACGCCGTTGTTTCAAGTTATTCGCAAAACTAACTTTTTCAAACTTTTTCAAACTTTGTTCCAGTACCCTTAAATGTAATAAAATCGAATTGTAATTAATTCACACAAAATGCACATATATCTATTCTTTAGGATGTAGAGAAACGGAAAAAACCCCTCCTGAGCTCACAGGTCGCCGTTGATTCAAGTTAGTCGCAAAACTAACTTTTTCAAACTTTGTCAAACTTTGTTCCTGTACCCTTAAATGTAATAAAATCGAATTGTAATTAACTCAAACAAAATGCACATATATCTATTCTTTAGGATGTAGAGAAACGGAAAAAACCCCTCCTGAGCTCACAGGTCGCCGTTGATTCAAGTTAGTCGCAAAACTAACTTTTTCAAACTTTTTCAAACTTTTTGTTGTACCCTTAAATGTAATAAAATCGAATTGTAATTAATTCAAACAAAATGCACATATATCTATTCTTTAGGATGTAGAGAAACGGAAAAAACCCCTTGGAACCTCAGAGGACGCCGTTGTTTCAAGTTATTCGCAAAACTAACTTTTTCAAACTTTTTCAAACTTGTTCCTGTACCCTTAAATGTAATAAAATCGAATTGTAATTAATTCAAACAAAATGCACATATATCTATTCTTTAGGATGTAGAGAAACGGAAAAAACCCCTCCTGAGCTCACAGGTCGCCGTTGATTCAAGTTAGTCGCAAAACTAACTTTTTCAAACTTTTTCCTGTACCCTTAAATGTAATAAAATCGAATTGTAATTAATTCAAACAAAATGCACATATATCTATTCTTTAGGATGTAGAGAAACGGAAAAAACCCCTCCTGAGCTCACAGGTCGCCGTTGATTCAAGTTAGTCGCAAAACTAACTTTTTCAAACTTTGTCAAATTTGTTCCTGTACCCTTAAATGTAATAAAATCGAATTGTAATTAACTCAAACAAAATGCACATATATCTATTCTTTAGGATGTAGAGAAACGGAAAAAACCCCTCCTGAGCTCACAGGTCGCCGTTGATTCAAGTTAGTCGCAAAACTAACTTTTTCAAACTTTTTCAAACTTGTTCCTGTACCCTTAAATGTAATAAAATCGAATTGTAATTAATTCACACAAAATGCACATATATCTATTCTTTAGGATGTAGAGAAACGGAAAAAACCCCTCCTGAGCTCACAGGTCGCCGTTGATTCAAGTTAGTCGCAAAACTAACTTTTTCAAACTTTTTCAAACTTGTTCCTGTACCCTTAAATGTAATAAAATCGAATTGTAATTAATTCAAACAAAATGCACATATATCTATTCTTTAGGATGTAGAGAAACGGAAAAAACCCCTTGGAACCTCAGAGGACGCCGTTGTTTCAAGTTATTCGCAAAACTAACTTTTTCAAACTTTTTCAAACTTTTTCCTGTACTCCCATATGAACCAAAACGATAGTCCTCAAATCTCGATGCCACCAGCATAGATCGAAAGAGCGTGTCTGAAAACATAGAAAAACCAAGTTTGAGTTCAATCGGATCGGCCGAATTTATTTTACAAACGTTTAAAGCTGAAAAAACGACTTACCACGTGACTTTTCTCATAAATTGACGAAAGGCGAATGTCCTCAAATCTCGATGCCACCAGCATAGATCGAAAGAGCGTGTCTGAAAACATAGAAAAACCAAGTTTGGGTTCAATCGGATCGGCGGAATTTATTTTACAAGGTTTTAATTAACTCTTTAATTATTTTCCATTACTTTCATATGAAGGTTTTCTTTTAGTTGAGGCAAATAATAGACATACTCGAACCGAATACACAAACTGAATTTCAAATACCTACCGAATATTCGGCGCATTCCTAGTAAATACAAAATCCAAAATTTGTCCTCCAACTTTATCCATTCTATATCAGGATTATGTAGAAATGACCGTGGCATTAAAAACTCAGCCAGCTGCGCTTCATAGGGAATAATAACCAACATTACATTTTCAACCCGATTACCTTTAATAATAATATGCTAAAAACACTTCACTCAATATAAATATCACACTTTCTCACATTCAAACAAACAAAAATCTCATTCTTCATTGGAAAACCACACAAATTCTCAATTCTTTTATAAAAACAACGGCAACGGTTAATATAAAATGGCAACGCTGTATTCTCATCTCGGCCTTACGCTCCTCCTCCTCCTCCTCTCAAGGATTACGTCACCAGACCGAAGTCAACGCGTCTACATTTTCATTTCCCGCCTTTGTGTTGACGAATAGAGAAATCCCAGTAGTTGACCGCAATCACCCAATATATTTATTAATTATAAGAAAAAATATCCGATTCTGATTTACCTAAACACTGTAATTTATTTTAATATTCAATGCCCTTTACATAAAGAAAAAATTTAACTGAGAAATATTAAATTTCGCCCTTACTCTTATAGATTTTTTAAGTAAAAAAAAAAGATTAAAATGAATATCTTGCCATTTAATTATACATTGGGAGAAATACAAGGAAAAACAAACACTATCATAAATTTCCTAAACTCAATTCTGTAAAAATAAATACATAAGAAATCGAAATCACTCAGAATAAAACAAAATGAACATAGATATATTCATTAGGAAGCAGAGAAACGGAAAAAACCCCTCCTGAGCTCACAGGACGCCGTCAATTGGAGTTATTCGTAAAACAAACTTTTTCAAACTTTTTCAAACTTGTTCCTGTACCCTTAAATGTAATAAAATCGAACTGTAATTAACTCAAACAAAATGCACATATATCTATTCTTTAGGATGTAGAGAAACGGAAAAAACCCCTCCTGAGCTCACAGGTCGCCGTTGATTCAAGTTAGTCGCAAAACTAACTTTTTCAAACTTTTTGTTGTACCCTTAAATGTAATAAAATCGAATTGTAATTAATTCACACAAAATGCACATATATCTATTCTTTAGGATGTAGAGAAACGGAAAAAACCCCTTGGAACCTCAGAGGACGCCGTTGTTACAAGTTATTCCTAAAACTAACTTTTTCAAACTTTTTCAAACTTTTTCCTGTACTCTTAAAAGTAATAAAATCGAATTGTAATTAACTCAAACAAAATGCACATATATCTATTCTTTAGGATGTAGAGAAACGGAAAAAACCCCTCCTGAGCTCACAGGTCGCCGTTGATTCAAGTTAGTCGCAAAACTAACTTTTTCAAACTTTTTCAAACTTTTTCCTGTACTCTTAAAAGTAATAAAATCGAATTGTAATTAATTCACACAAAATGCACATATATCTATTCTTTAGGATGTAGAGAAACGGAAAAAACCCCTCCTGAGCTCACAGGTCGCCGTTGATTCAAGTTAGTCGCAAAACTAACTTTTTCAAACTTTTTCAAACTTTTTCCTGTACTCTTAAAAGTAATAAAATCGAATTGTAATTAATTCACACAAAATGCACATATATCTATTCTTTAGGATGTAGAGAAACGGAAAAAACCCCTCCTGAGCTCACAGGTCGCCGTTGATTCAAGTTAGTCGCAAAACTAACTTTTTCAAACTTTTTCAAACTTTTTCCTGTACTCTTAAAAGTAATAAAATCGAATTGTAATTAATTCACACAAAATGCACATATATCTATTCTTTAGGATGTAGAGAAACGGAAAAAACCCCTCCTGAGCTCACAGGTCGCCGTTGATTCAAGTTAGTCGCAAAACTAACTTTTTCAAACTTTTTCAAATTTGTTCCTGTACCCTTAAATGTAATAAAATCGCATTGTAATTAATTCAAACAAAATGCACATATATCTATTCTTTAGGATGTAGAGAAACGGAAAAAACCCCTTGGAACCTCAGAGGACGCCGTTGTTTCAAGTTATTCGCAAAACTAACTTTTTCAAACTTTTTCAAACTTTTTCAAACTTGTTCCTGTACCCTTAAATGTAATAAAATCGAATTGTAATTAACTCAAACAAAATGCACATATATCTATTCTTTAGGATGTAGAGAAACGGAAAAAACCCCTTGGAACCTCAGAGGACGCCGTTGTTTCAAGTTATTCGCAAAACTAACTTTTTCAAACTTTTTCAAACTTGTTCCTGTACCCTTAAATGTAATAAAATCGAACTGTAATTAACTCAAACAAAATGCACATATATCTATTCTTTAGGATGTAGAGAAACGGAAAAAACCCCTCCTGAGCTCACAGGTCGCCGTTGATTCAAGTTAGTCGCAAAACTAACTTTTTCAAACTTTTTCAAACTTGTTCCTGTACCCTTAAATGTAATAAAATCGAATTGTAATTAATTCAAACAAAATGCACATATATCTATTCTTTAGGATGTAGAGAAACGGAAAAAACCCCTTGGAACCTCAGAGGACGCCGTTGTTTCAAGTTAGTCGCAAAACTAACTTTTTCAAACTTTTTCAAACTTGTTCCTGTACCCTTAAATGTAATAAAATCGAATTGTAATTAACTCAAACAAAATGCACATATATCTATTCTTTAGGATGTAGAGAAACGGAAAAAACCCCTCCTGAGCTCACAGGTCGCCGTTGTTTCAAGTTATTCGCAAAACTAACTTTTTCAAACTTTTTCAAACTTGTTCCTGTACCCTTAAATGTAATAAAATCGCATTGTAATTAATTCAAACAAAATGCACATATATCTATTCTTTAGGATGTAGAGAAACGGAAAAAACCCCTCCTGGAGCCTCACAGGACGCCGTTGTTTCAAGTTATTCGCAAAACTAACTTTTTCAAACTTTTTCAAACTTGTTCCTGTACCCTTAAATGTAATAAAATCGAATTGTAATTAATTCAAACAAAATGCACATATATCTATTCTTTAGGATGTAGAGAAACGGAAAAAACCCCTTGGAACCTCAGAGGACGCCGTTGTTTCAAGTTATTCGCAAAACTAACTTTTTCAAACTTTTTCAAACTTGTTCCGTACCCTTAAATGTGATAAAATCGAATTGTAATTAACTCAAACAAAATGCACATATATCTATTCTTTAGGATGTAGAGAAACGGAAAAAACCCCTCCTGGAGCCTCACAGGACGCCGTTGATTCAAGTTATTCGCAAAACTAACTTTTTCAAACTTTTTCAAACTTTTTGTTCCTGTACCCTTAAATGTAATAAAATCGAATTGTAATTAATTCACACAAAATGCACATATATCTATTCTTTAGGATGTAGAGAAACGGAAAAAACCCCTCCTGAGCTCACAGGTCGCCGTTGATTCAAGTTAGTCGCAAAACTAACTTTTTCAAACTTTTTCAAACTTGTTCCTGTACCCTTAAATGTAATAAAATCGAATTGTAATTAACTCAAACAAAATGCACATATATCTATTCTTTAGGATGTAGAGAAACGGAAAAAACCCCTCCTGGAGCCTCACAGGTCGCCGTTGATTCAAGTTAGTCGCAAAACTAACTTTTTCAAACTTTTTCAAACTTTTTGTTGTACCCTTAAATGTAATAAAATCGAATTGTAATTAATTCAAACAAAATGCACATATATCTATTCTTTAGGATGTAGAGAAACGGAAAAAACCCCTTGGAACCTCAGAGGACGCCGTTGTTTCAAGTTATTCGCAAAACTAACTTTTTCAAACTTTTTCAAACTTTTTCCTGTACCCTTAAATGTAATAAAATCGAATTGTAATTAACTCAAACAAAATGCACATATATCTATTCTTTAGGATGTAGAGAAACGGAAAAAACCCCTTGGAACCTCAGAGGACGCCGTTGTTTCAAGTTATTCGCAAAACTAACTTTTTCAAACTTTTTCAAACTTGTTCCTGTACCCTTAAATGTAATAAAATCGAATTGTAATTAATTCAAACAAAATGCACATATATCTATTCTTTAGGATGTAGAGAAACGGAAAAAACCCCTTGGAACCTCAGAGGACGCCGTTGTTTCAAGTTATTCGCATAACTAACTTTTTCAAACTTTTTCAAACTTTTTCAAACTTGTTCCTGTACCCTTAAATGTAATAAAATCGAATTGTAATTAATTCAAACAAAATGCACATATATCTATTCTTTAGGATGTAGAGAAACGGAAAAAACCCCTCCTGAGCTCACAGGTCGCCGTTGATTCAAGTTATTCGCAAAACTAACTTTTTCAAACTTTTTCAAACTTTTTCCTGTACTCTTAAATGTAATAAAATCGAATTGTAATTAATTCACACAAAATGCACATATATCTATTCTTTAGGATGTAGAGAAACGGAAAAAACCCCTTGGAACCTCAGAGGACGCCGTTGTTTCAAGTTATTCGCAAAACTAACTTTTTCAAACTTTTTCAAACTTTTTCCTGTACCCTTAAATGTAATAAAATCGAATTGTAATTAATTCACACAAAATGCACATATATCTATTCTTTAGGATGTAGAGAAACGGAAAAAACCCCTCCTGGAGCCTCACAGGACGCCGTTGTTTCAAGTTAGTCGCAAAACTAACTTTTTCAAACTTTTTCAAACTTGTTCCTGTACCCTTAAATGTAATAAAATCGAATTGTAATTAATTCAAACAAAATGCACATATATCTATTCTTTAGGATGTAGAGAAACGGAAAAAACCCCTTGGAACCTCAGAGGACGCCGTTGTTTCAAGTTATTCGCAAAACTAACTTTTTCAAACTTTTTCAAACTTGTTCCTGTACCCTTAAATGTAATAAAATCGAATTGTAATTAATTCAAACAAAATGCACATATATCTATTCTTTAGGATGTAGAGAAACGGAAAAAACCCCTTGGAACCTCAGAGGACGCCGTTGTTTCAAGTTATTCGCAAAACTAACTTTTTCAAACTTTTTCAAACTTGTTCCTGTACCCTTAAATGTAATAAAATCGAATTGTAATTAATTCAAACAAAATGCACATATATCTATTCTTTAGGATGTAGAGAAACGGAAAAAACCCCTCCTGAGCTCACAGGTCGCCGTTGATTCAAGTTAGTCGCAAAACTAACTTTTTCAAACTTTTTCAAACTTGTTCCTGTACCCTTAAATGTAATAAAATCGAATTGTAATTAATTCAAACAAAATGCACATATATCTATTCTTTAGGATGTAGAGAAACGGAAAAAACCCCTTGGAACCTCAGAGGACGCCGTTGATTCAAGTTAGTCGCAAAACTAACTTTTTCAAACTTTTTCAAACTTGTTCCTGTACCCTTAAATGTAATAAAATCGAATTGTAATTAATTCAAACAAAATGCACATATATCTATTCTTTAGGATGTAGAGAAACGGAAAAAACCCCTTGGAACCTCAGAGGACGCCGTTGTTCAAGTTAGTCGCAAAACTAACTTTTTCAAACTTTTTCAAACTTTGTTCCTGTACCCTTAAATGTAATAAAATCGAATTGTAATTAATTCAAACAAAATGCACATATATCTATTCTTTAGGATGTAGAGAAACGGAAAAAACCCCTTGGAACCTCAGAGGACGCCGTTGTTTCAAGTTATTCGCAAAACTAACTTTTTCAAACTTTTTCAAACTTTTTCCTGTACTCCCATATGAACCAAAACGATAGTCCTCAAATCTCGATGCCACCAGCATAGATCGAAAGAGCGTGTCTGAAAACATAGAAAAACCAAGTTTGAGTTCAATCGGATCGGCCGAATTTATTTTACAAACGTTTAAAGCTGAAAAAACGACTTACCACGTGACTTTTCTCATAAATTGACGAAAGGCGAATGTCCTCAAATCTCGATGCCACCAGCATAGATCGAAAGAGCGTGTCTGAAAACATAGAAAAACCAAGTTTGGGTTCAATCGGATCGGCGGAATTTATTTTACAAGGTTTTAATTAACTCTTTAATTATTTTCCATTACTTTCATATGAAGGTTTTCTTTTAGTTGAGGCAAATAATAGACATACTCGAACCGAATACACAAACTGAATTTCAAATACCTACCGAATATTCGGCGCATTCCTAGTAAATACAAAATCCAAAATTTGTCCTCCAACTTTATCCATTCTATATCAGGATTATGTAGAAATGACCGTGGCATTAAAAACTCAGCCAGCTGCGCTTCATAGGGAATAATAACCAACATTACATTTTCAACCCGATTACCTTTAATAATAATATGCTAAAAACACTTCACTCAATATAAATATCACACTTTCTCACATTCAAACAAACAAAAATCTCATTCTTCATTGGAAAACCACACAAATTCTCAATTCTTTTATAAAAACAACGGCAACGGTTAATATAAAATGGCAACGCTGTATTCTCATCTCGGCCTTACGCTCCTCCTCCTCCTCTCAAGGATGACGTCGCCAGACCGAAGTCAACGCGTCTACATTTTCATTTCCCGCCTTTGTGTTGACGAATAGAGAAATCCCAGTAGTTGACCGCAATCACCCAATATATTTATTAATTATAAGAAAAAATATCCGATTCTGATTTACCTAAACACTGTAATTTATTTTAATATTCAATGCCCTTTACATAAAGAAAAAATTTAACTGAGAAATATTAAATTTCGCCCTTACTCTTATAGATTTTTTAAGTAAAAAAAAAAGATTAAAATGAATATCTTGCCATTTAATTATACATTGGGAGAAATACAAGGAAAAACAAACACTATCATAAATTTCCTAAACTCAATTCTGTAAAAATAAATACATAAGAAATCGAAATCACTCAGAATAAAACAAAATGAACATAGATATATTCATTAGGAAGCAGAGAAACGGAAAAAACCCCTCCTGAGCTCACAGGACGCCGTCAATTGGAGTTATTCGTAAAACAAACTTTTTCAAACTTTTTCAAACTTGTTCCTGTACCCTTAAATGTAATAAAATCGAATTGTAATTAACTCAAACAAAATGCACATATATCTATTCTTTAGGATGTAGAGAAACGGAAAAAACCCCTCCTGAGCTCACAGGTCGCCGTTGATTCAAGTTATTCGCAAAACTAACTTTTTCAAACTTTTTCAAACTTGTTCCTGTACCCTTAAATGTAATAAAATCGAATTGTAATTAATTCACACAAAATGCACATATATCTATTCTTTAGGATGTAGAGAAACGGAAAAAACCCCTTGGAACCTCAGAGGACGCCGTTGTTACAAGTTATTCGCAAAACTAACTTTTTCAAACTTTTTCAAACTTGTTCCTGTACCCTTAAATGTAATAAAATCGAATTGTAATTAATTCAAACAAAATGCACATATATCTATTCTTTAGGATGTAGAGAAACGGAAAAACCCCTTGGAACCTCACAGGACGCCGTTGTTTCAAGTTATTCGCAAAACTAACTTTTTCAAACTTTTTCAAACTTGTTCCTGTACCCTTAAATGTAATAAAATCGCATTGTAATTAATTCAAACAAAATGCACATATATCTATTCTTTAGGATGTAGAGAAACGGAAAAAACCCCTCCTGAGCTCACAGGTCGCCGTTGTTTCAAGTTATTCGCAAAACTAACTTTTTCAAACTTTTTCAAACTTGTTCCTGTACCCTTAAATGTAATAAAATCGAATTGTAATTAATTCAAACAAAATGCACATATATCTATTCTTTAGGATGTAGAGAAACGGAAAAAACCCCTTGGAACCTCAGAGGACGCCGTTGTTTCAAGTTATTCGCAAAACTAACTTTTTCAAACTTTTTCAAACTTGTTCCGTACCCTTAAATGTAATAAAATCGAATTGTAATTAATTCAAACAAAATGCACATATATCTATTCTTTAGGATGTAGAGAAACGGAAAAAACCCCTTGGAACCTCAGAGGACGCCGTTGTTTCAAGTTATTCGCAAAACTAACTTTTTCAAACTTTTTCAAACTTTGTTCCTGTACCCTTAAATGTAATAAAATCGAATTGTAATTAATTCACACAAAATGCACATATATCTATTCTTTAGGATGTAGAGAAACGGAAAAAACCCCTTGGAACCTCAGAGGACGCCGTTGTTTCAAGTTAGTCGCAAAACTAACTTTTTCAAACTTTTTCAAACTTGTTCCTGTACCCTTAAATGTAATAAAATCGAATTGTAATTAATTCAAACAAAATGCACATATATCTATTCTTTAGGATGTAGAGAAACGGAAAAAACCCCTTGGAACCTCAGAGGACGCCGTTGATTCAAGTTAGTCGCAAAACTAACTTTTTCAAACTTTTTCAAATTTTCTGTACCCTTAAATGTAATAAAATCGAATTGTAATTAATTCAAACAAAATGCACATATATCTATTCTTTAGGATGTAGAGAAACGGAAAAAACCCCTTGGAACCTCAGAGGACGCCGTTGTTTCAAGTTATTCGCAAAACTAACTTTTTCAAACTTTTTCAAACTTTTTGTTGTACCCTTAAATGTAATAAAATCGAATTGTAATTAATTCAAACAAAATGCACATATATCTATTCTTTAGGATGTAGAGAAACGGAAAAAACCCCTTGGAACCTCAGAGGACGCCGTTGTTACAAGTTATTCGCAAAACTAACTTTTTCAAACTTTTTCAAACTTTTTGTTGTACCCTTAAATGTAATAAAATCGAATTGTAATTAATTCAAACAAAATGCACATATATCTATTCTTTAGGATGTAGAGAAACGGAAAAAACCCCTCCTGAGCTCACAGGACGCCGTTGATTCAAGTTATTCGCAAAAACAAACTTTTTCAAACTTTTTCAAACTTGTTCCTGTACCCTTAAATGTAATAAAATCGAATTGTAATTAATTCAAACAAAATGCACATATATCTATTCTTTAGGATGTAGAGAAACGGAAAAAACCCCTCCTGAGCTCACAGGTCGCCGTTGATTCAAGTTATTCGCAAAACTAACTTTTTCAAACTTTTTCAAACTTTTTCCTGTACTCTTAAATGTAATAAAATCGAATTGTAATTAATTCACACAAAATGCACATATATCTATTCTTTAGGATGTAGAGAAACGGAAAAAACCCCTTGGAACCTCAGAGGACGCCGTTGTTTCAAGTTATTCGCAAAACTAACTTTTTCAAACTTTTTCAAACTTTTTCCTGTACCCTTAAATGTAATAAAATCGAATTGTAATTAATTCACACAAAATGCACATATATCTATTCTTTAGGATGTAGAGAAACGGAAAAAACCCCTTGGAACCTCAGAGGACGCCGTTGTTTCAAGTTATTCGCAAAACTAACTTTTTCAAACTTTTTCAAACTTGTTCCTGTACCCTTAAATGTAATAAAATCGAATTGTAATTAATTCAAACAAAATGCACATATATCTATTCTTTAGGATGTAGAGAAACGGAAAAAACCCCTTGGAACCTCAGAGGACGCCGTTGTTTCAAGTTATTCGCAAAACTAACTTTTTCAAACTTTTTCAAACTTGTTCCTGTACCCTTAAATGTAATAAAATCGAATTGTAATTAATTCAAACAAAATGCACATATATCTATTCTTTAGGATGTAGAGAAACGGAAAAAACCCCTTGGAACCTCAGAGGACGCCGTTGTTACAAGTTATTCGCAAAACTAACTTTTTCAAACTTTTTCAAACTTGTTCCTGTACCCTTAAATGTAATAAAATCGAATTGTAATTAATTCAAACAAAATGCACATATATCTATTCTTTAGGATGTAGAGAAACGGAAAAAACCCCTCCTGGAGCCTCACAGGACGCCGTTGTTTCAAGTTAGTCGCAAAACTAACTTTTTCAAACTTTTTCAAACTTGTTCCTGTACCCTTAAATGTAATAAAATCGAATTGTAATTAATTCAAACAAAATGCACATATATCTATTCTTTAGGATGTAGAGAAACGGAAAAAACCCCTTGGAACCTCAGAGGACGCCGTTGATTCAAGTTAGTCGCAAAACTAACTTTTTCAAACTTTTTCAAACTTGTTCCTGTACCCTTAAATGTAATAAAATCGAATTGTAATTAATTCAAACAAAATGCACATATATCTATTCTTTAGGATGTAGAGAAACGGAAAAAACCCCTTGGAACCTCAGAGGACGCCGTTGTTTCAAGTTAGTCGCAAAACTAACTTTTTCAAACTTTTTCAAACTTGTTCCTGTACCCTTAAATGTAATAAAATCGAATTGTAATTAATTCAAACAAAATGCACATATATCTATTCTTTAGGATGTAGAGAAACGGAAAAAACCCCTCCTGAGCTCACAGGACGCCGTTGATTCAAGTTATTCGCAAAACTAACTTTTTCAAACTTTTTCAAACTTTTTCCTGTACTCCCATATGAACCAAAACGATAGTCCTCAAATCTCGATGCCACCAGCATAGATCGAAAGAGCGTGTCTGAAAACATAGAAAAACCAAGTTTGAGTTCAATCGGATCGGCCGAATTTATTTTACAAACGTTTAAAGCTGAAAAAACGACTTACCACGTGACTTTTCTCATAAATTGACGAAAGGCGAATGTCCTCAAATCTCGATGCCACCAGCATAGATCGAAAGAGCGTGTCTGAAAACATAGAAAAACCAAGTTTGGGTTCAATCGGATCGGCGGAATTTATTTTACAAGGTTTTAATTAACTCTTTAATTATTTTCCATTACTTTCATATGAAGGTTTTCTTTTAGTTGAGGCAAATAATAGACATACTCGAACCGAATACACAAACTGAATTTCAAATACCTACCGAATATTCGGCGCATTCCTAGTAAATACAAAATCCAAAATTTGTCCTCCAACTTTATCCATTCTATATCAGGATTATGTAGAAATGACCGTGGCATTAAAAACTCAGCCAGCTGCGCTTCATAGGGAATAATAACCAACATTACATTTTCAACCCGATTACCTTTAATAATAATATGCTAAAAACACTTCACTCAATATAAATATCACACTTTCTCACATTCAAACAAACAAAAATCTCATTCTTCATTGGAAAACCACACAAATTCTCAATTCTTTTATAAAAACAACGGCAACGGTTAATATAAAATGGCAACGCTGTATTCTCATCTCGGCCTTACGCTCCTCCTCCTCCTCTCAAGGATGACGTCGCCAGACCGAAGTCAACGCGTCTACATTTTCATTTCCCGCCTTTGTGTTGACGAATAGAGAAATCCCAGTAGTTGACCGCAATCACCCAATATATTTATTAATTATAAGAAAAAATATCCGATTCTGATTTACCTAAACACTGTAATTTATTTTAATATTCAATGCCCTTTACATAAAGAAAAAATTTAACTGAGAAATATTAAATTTCGCCCTTACTCTTATAGATTTTTTAAGTAAAAAAAAAAGATTAAAATGAATATCTTGCCATTTAATTATACATTGGGAGAAATACAAGGAAAAACAAACACTATCATAAATTTCCTAAACTCAATTCTGTAAAAATAAATACATAAGAAATCGAAATCACTCAGAATAAAACAAAATGAACATAGATATATTCATTAGGAAGCAGAGAAACGGAAAAAACCCCTCCTGAGCTCACAGGACGCCGTCAATTGGAGTTATTCGTAAAACAAACTTTTTCAAACTTTTTCAAACTTGTTCCTGTACCCTTAAATGTAATAAAATCGAATTGTAATTAACTCAAACAAAATGCACATATATCTATTCTTTAGGATGTAGAGAAACGGAAAAAACCCCTTGGAACCTCAGAGGACGCCGTTGTTTCAAGTTAGTCGCAAAACTAACTTTTTCAAACTTTTTCAAACTTGTTCCGTACCCTTAAATGTAATAAAATCGAATTGTAATTAATTCAAACAAAATGCACATATATCTATTCTTTAGGATGTAGAGAAACGGAAAAAACCCCTTGGAACCTCAGAGGACGCCGTTGTTTCAAGTTATTCCTAAAACTAACTTTTTCAAACTTTTTCAAACTTGTTCCTGTACCGTTAAATGTAATAAAATCGAATTGTAATTAACTCAAACAAAATGCACATATATCTATTCTTTAGGATGTAGAGAAACGGAAAAAACCCCTCCTGAGCTCACAGGTCGCCGTTGATTCAAGTTAGTCGCAAAACTAACTTTTTCAAACTTTTTCAAACTTGTTCCTGTACCCTTAAATGTAATAAAATCGAATTGTAATTAATTCACACAAAATGCACATATATCTATTCTTTAGGATGTAGAGAAACGGAAAAAACCCCTTGGAACCTCAGAGGACGCCGTTGTTTCAAGTTAGTCGCAAAACTAACTTTTTCAAACTTTTTCAAACTTGTTCCTGTACCCTTAAATGTAATAAAATCGCATTGTAATTAATTCAAACAAAATGCACATATATCTATTCTTTAGGATGTAGAGAAACGGAAAAAACCCCTCCTGGAGCCTCACAGGTCGCCGTTGATTCAAGTTAGTCGCAAAACTAACTTTTTCAAACTTTTTCAAACTTTTTCCTGTACCCTTAAATGTAATAAAATCGAATTGTAATTAATTCACACAAAATGCACATATATCTATTCTTTAGGATGTAGAGAAACGGAAAAAACCCCTCCTGGAGCCTCACAGGTCGCCGTTGATTCAAGTTAGTCGCAAAACTAACTTTTTCAAACTTTTTCAAACTTTGTTCCTGTACCCTTAAATGTAATAAAATCGCATTGTAATTAATTCAAACAAAATGCACATATATCTATTCTTTAGGATGTAGAGAAACGGAAAAAACCCCTTGGAACCTCAGAGGACGCCGTTGTTTCAAGTTATTCGCAAAACTAACTTTTTCAAACTTTTTCAAACTTTTTCAAACTTGTTCCTGTACCCTTAAATGTAATAAAATCGAATTGTAATTAACTCAAACAAAATGCACATATATCTATTCTTTAGGATGTAGAGAAACGGAAAAAACCCCTTGGAACCTCAGAGGACGCCGTTGTTTCAAGTTATTCGCAAAACTAACTTTTTCAAACTTTTTCAAACTTGTTCCTGTACCCTTAAATGTAATAAAATCGAATTGTAATTAACTCAAACAAAATGCACATATATCTATTCTTTAGGATGTAGAGAAACGGAAAAAACCCCTCCTGGAGCCTCACAGGTCGCCGTTGATTCAAGTTAGTCGCAAAACTAACTTTTTCAAACTTTTTCAAACTTTGTTCCTGTACCCTTAAATGTAATAAAATCGAATTGTAATTAACTCAAACAAAATGCACATATATCTATTCTTTAGGATGTAGAGAAACGGAAAAAACCCCTCCTGAGCTCACAGGTCGCCGTTGATTCAAGTTAGTCGCAAAACTAACTTTTTCAAACTTTTTCAAACTTGTTCCTGTACCCTTAAATGTAATAAAATCGCATTGTAATTAATTCAAACAAAATGCACATATATCTATTCTTTAGGATGTAGAGAAACGGAAAAAACCCCTTGGAACCTCAGAGGACGCCGTTGTTTCAAGTTATTCGCAAAACTAACTTTTTCAAACTTTTTCAAACTTTTTCAAACTTGTTCCTGTACCCTTAAATGTAATAAAATCGAATTGTAATTAATTCAAACAAAATGCACATATATCTATTCTTTAGGATGTAGAGAAACGGAAAAAACCCCTCCTGAGCTCACAGGTCGCCGTTGATTCAAGTTAGTCGCAAAACTAACTTTTTCAAACTTTTTCAAACTTGTTCCTGTACCCTTAAATGTAATAAAATCGCATTGTAATTAATTCACAACAAAATGCACATATATCTATTCTTTAGGATGTAGAGAAACGGAAAAAACCCCTTGGAACCTCAGAGGACGCCGTTGTTTCAAGTTATTCGCAAAACTAACTTTTTCAAACTTTTTCAAACTTTTTCAAACTTGTTCCTGTACCCTTAAATGTAATAAAATCGAATTGTAATTAACTCAAAAAAAATGCACATATATCTATTCTTTAGGATGTAGAGAAACGGAAAAAACCCCTTGGAACCTCAGAGGACGCCGTTGTTTCAAGTTAGTCGCAAAACTAACTTTTTCAAACTTTTTCAAACTTGTTCCTGTACCCTTAAATGTAATAAAATCGAATTGTAATTAACTCAAACAAAATGCACATATATCTATTCTTTAGGATGTAGAGAAACGGAAAAAACCCCTTGGAACCTCAGAGGACGCCGTTGTTTCAAGTTATTCGCTAAAACTAACTTTTTCAAACTTTTTCAAACTTGTTCCTGTACCCTTAAATGTAATAAAATCGAATTGTAATTAACTCAAACAAAATGCACATATATCTATTCTTTAGGATGTAGAGAAACGGAAAAAACCCCTCCTGAGCTCACAGGTCGCCGTCGATTCGAGTTAGTCGCAAAACTAACTTTTTCAAACTTTTTCAAACTTGTTCCTGTACCCTTAAATGTAATAAAATCGAACTGTAATTAACTCAAACAAAATGCACATATATCTATTCTTTAGGATGTAGAGAAACGGAAAAAACCCCTCCTGAGCTCACAGGTCGCCGTTGATTCAAGTTAGTCGCAAAACTAACTTTTTCAAACTTTTTCAAACTGTTGTACCCTTAAATGTAATAAAATCGAATTGTAATTAATTCACACAAAATGCACATATATCTATTCTTTAGGATGTAGAGAAACGGAAAAAACCCCTTGGAACCTCAGAGGACGCCGTTGTTTCAAGTTATTCGCTAAAACTAACTTTTTCAAACTTTTTCAAACTTGTTTCCTGTACCCTTAAATGTAATAAAATCGAATTGTAATTAACTCAAACAAAATGCACATATATCTATTCTTTAGGATGTAGAGAAACGGAAAAAACCCCTCCTGAGCTCACAGGTCGCCGTTGATTCAAGTTAGTCGCAAAACTAACTTTTTCAAACTTTTTCAAACTTTTTCCTGTACTCTTAAAAGTAATAAAATCGAATTGTAATTAATTCACACAAAATGCACATATATCTATTCTTTAGGATGTAGAGAAACGGAAAAAACCCCTCCTGAGCTCACAGGTCGCCGTTGATTCAAGTTAGTCGCAAAACTAACTTTTTCAAACTTTTTCAAACTTTTTCCTGTACTCTTAAAAGTAATAAAATCGAATTGTAATTAATTCACACAAAATGCACATATATCTATTCTTTAGGATGTAGAGAAACGGAAAAAACCCCTCCTGAGCTCATTGGTCGCCGTTGATTCAAGTTAGTCGCAAAACTAACTTTTTCAAACTTTTTCAAATTTGTTCCTGTACCCTTAAATGTAATAAAATCGCATTGTAATTAATTCAAACAAAATGCACATATATCTATTCTTTAGGATGTAGAGAAACGGAAAAAACCCCTTGGAACCTCAGAGGACGCCGTTGTTTCAAGTTATTCGCAAAACTAACTTTTTCAAACTTTTTCAAACTTTTTCAAACTTGTTCCTGTACTCTTAAAAGTAATAAAATCGAATTGTAATTAATTCACACAAAATGCACATATATCTATTCTTTAGGATGTAGAGAAACGGAAAAAACCCCTTGGAACCTCAGAGGACGCCGTTGTTTCAAGTTATTCGCAAAACTAACTTTTTCAAACTTTTTCAAACTTTTTCAAACTTTTTCCTGTACTCTTAAAAGTAATAAAATCGAATTGTAATTAATTCACACAAAATGCACATATATCTATTCTTTAGGATGTAGAGAAACGGAAAAAACCCCTCCTGAGCTCACAGGTCGCCGTTGATTCAAGTTAGTCGCAAAACTAACTTTTTCAAACTTTTTCAAATTTGTTCCTGTACCCTTAAATGTAATAAAATCGCATTGTAATTAATTCAAACAAAATGCACATATATCTATTCTTTAGGATGTAGAGAAACGGAAAAAACCCCTTGGAACCTCAGAGGACGCCGTTGTTTCAAGTTATTCGCAAAACTAACTTTTTCAAACTTTTTCAAACTTTTTCAAACTTGTTCCTGTACCCTTAAATGTAATAAAATCGAATTGTAATTAACTCAAACAAAATGCACATATATCTATTCTTTAGGATGTAGAGAAACGGAAAAAACCCCTTGGAACCTCAGAGGACGCCGTTGTTTCAAGTTATTCGCAAAACTAACTTTTTCAAACTTTTTCAAACTTGTTCCTGTACCCTTAAATGTAATAAAATCGAATTGTAATTAACTCAAACAAAATGCACATATATCTATTCTTTAGGATGTAGAGAAACGGAAAAAACCCCTCCTGAGCTCACAGGTCGCCGTTGATTCAAGTTAGTCGCAAAACTAACTTTTTCAAACTTTTTCAAATTTGTTCCTGTACCCTTAAATGTAATAAAATCGAATTGTAATTAACTCAAACAAAATGCACATATATCTATTCTTTAGGATGTAGAGAAACGGAAAAAACCCCTCCTGAGCTCACAGGTCGCCGTTGATTCAAGTTAGTCGCAAAACTAACTTTTTCAAACTTTTTCAAATTTGTTCCTGTACCCTTAAATGTAATAAAATCGCATTGTAATTAATTCAAACAAAATGCACATATATCTATTCTTTAGGATGTAGAGAAACGGAAAAAACCCCTTGGAACCTCAGAGGACGCCGTTGTTTCAAGTTATTCGCAAAACTAACTTTTTCAAACTTTTTCAAACTTTTTCAAACTTGTTCCTGTACCCTTAAATGTAATAAAATCGAATTGTAATTAATTCAAACAAAATGCACATATATCTATTCTTTAGGATGTAGAGAAACGGAAAAAACCCCTCCTGAGCTCACAGGTCGCCGTTGATTCAAGTTAGTCGCAAAACAAACTTTTTCAAACTTTTTCAAACTTGTTCCTGTACCCTTAAATGTAATAAAATCGCATTGTAATTAATTCAAACAAAATGCACATATATCTATTCTTTAGGATGTAGAGAAACGGAAAAAACCCCTTGGAACCTCAGAGGACGCCGTTGTTTCAAGTTATTCGCAAAACTAACTTTTTCAAACTTTTTCAAACTTTTTCAAACTTGTTCCTGTACCCTTAAATGTAATAAAATCGAATTGTAATTAACTCAAAAAAAATGCACATATATCTATTGTTTAGGATGTAGAGAAACGGAAAAAACCCCTTGGAACCTCAGAGGACGCCGTTGTTTCAAGTTATTCGCAAAACTAACTTTTTCAAACTTTTTCAAACTTGTTCCTGTACCCTTAAATGTAATAAAATCGAATTGTAATTAACTCAAACAAAATGCACATATATCTATTCTTTAGGATGTAGAGAAACGGAAAAAACCCCTTGGAACCTCAGAGGACGCCGTTGTTTCAAGTTATTCGCAAAACTAACTTTTTCAAACTTTTTCAAACTTGTTCCTGTACCCTTAAATGTAATAAAATCGAATTGTAATTAACTCAAACAAAATGCACATATATCTATTCTTTAGGATGTAGAGAAACGGAAAAAACCCCTCCTGAGCTCACAGGTCGCCGTCAATTGGAGTTATTCGTAAAACAAACTTTTTCAAACTTTTTCAAACTTGTTCCTGTACCCTTAAATGTAATAAAATCGAACTGTAATTAACTCAAACAAAATGCACATATATCTATTCTTTAGGATGTAGAGAAACGGAAAAAACCCCTCCTGAGCTCACAGGTCGCCGTTGATTCAAGTTAGTCGCAAAACAAACTTTTTCAAACTTTTTCAAACTTGTTCCTGTACCCTTAAATGTAATAAAATCGCATTGTAATTAATTCAAACAAAATGCACATATATCTATTCTTTAGGATGTAGAGAAACGGAAAAAACCCCTTGGAACCTCAGAGGACGCCGTTGTTTCAAGTTATTCGCAAAACTAACTTTTTCAAACTTTTTCAAACTTGTTCCTGTACCCTTAAATGTAATAAAATCGAATTGTAATTAACTCAAACAAAATGCACATATATCTATTCTTTAGGATGTAGAGAAACGGAAAAAACCCCTCCTGAGCTCACAGGTCGCCGTTGATTCAAGTTAGTCGCAAAACTAACTTTTTCAAACTTTTTCAAATTTGTTCCTGTACCCTTAAATGTAATAAAATCGAATTGTAATTAACTCAAACAAAATGCACATATATCTATTCTTTAGGATGTAGAGAAACGGAAAAAACCCCTCCTGAGCTCACAGGTCGCCGTTGATTCAAGTTAGTCGCAAAACTAACTTTTTCAAACTTTTTCAAATTTGTTCCTGTACCCTTAAATGTAATAAAATCGCATTGTAATTAATTCAAACAAAATGCACATATATCTATTCTTTAGGATGTAGAGAAACGGAAAAAACCCCTTGGAACCTCAGAGGACGCCGTTGTTTCAAGTTATTCGCAAAACTAACTTTTTCAAACTTTTTCAAACTTTTTCAAACTTGTTCCTGTACCCTTAAATGTAATAAAATCGAATTGTAATTAACTCAAACAAAATGCACATATATCTATTCTTTAGGATGTAGAGAAACGGAAAAAACCCCTTGGAACCTCAGAGGACGCCGTTGTTTCAAGTTATTCGCAAAACTAACTTTTTCAAACTTTTTCAAACTTGTTCCTGTACCCTTAAATGTAATAAAATCGAATTGTAATTAACTCAAACAAAATGCACATATATCTATTCTTTAGGATGTAGAGAAACGGAAAAAACCCCTCCTGAGCTCACAGGTCGCCGTTGATTCAAGTTAGTCGCAAAACTAACTTTTTCAAACTTTTTCAAATTTGTTCCTGTACTCTTAAAAGTAATAAAATCGAATTGTAATTAACTCAAACAAAATGCACATATATCTATTCTTTAGGATGTAGAGAAACGGAAAAAACCCCTCCTGAGCTCACAGGTCGCCGTTGATTCAAGTTAGTCGCAAAACTAACTTTTTCAAACTTTTTCAAACTTTTTCCTGTACTCTTAAAAGTAATAAAATCGAATTGTAATTAATTCACACAAAATGCACATATATCTATTCTTTAGGATGTAGAGAAACGGAAAAAACCCCTCCTGAGCTCACAGGTCGCCGTTGATTCAAGTTAGTCGCAAAACTAACTTTTTCAAACTTTTTCAAACTTTTTCCTGTACTCTTAAAAGTAATAAAATCGAATTGTAATTAATTCACACAAAATGCACATATATCTATTCTTTAGGATGTAGAGAAACGGAAAAAACCCCTCCTGAGCTCACAGGTCGCCGTTGATTCAAGTTAGTCGCAAAACTAACTTTTTCAAACTTTTTCAAATTTGTTCCTGTACCCTTAAATGTAATAAAATCGCATTGTAATTAATTCAAACAAAATGCACATATATCTATTCTTTAGGATGTAGAGAAACGGAAAAAACCCCTTGGAACCTCAGAGGACGCCGTTGTTTCAAGTTATTCGCAAAACTAACTTTTTCAAACTTTTTCAAACTTTTTCAAACTTGTTCCTGTACCCTTAAATGTAATAAAATCGAATTGTAATTAACTCAAACAAAATGCACATATATCTATTCTTTAGGATGTAGAGAAACGGAAAAAACCCCTTGGAACCTCAGAGGACGCCGTTGTTTCAAGTTATTCGCAAAACTAACTTTTTCAAACTTTTTCAAACTTGTTCCTGTACCCTTAAATGTAATAAAATCGAATTGTAATTAACTCAAACAAAATGCACATATATCTATTCTTTAGGATGTAGAGAAACGGAAAAAACCCCTCCTGAGCTCACAGGTCGCCGTTGATTCAAGTTAGTCGCAAAACTAACTTTTTCAAACTTTTTCAAATTTGTTCCTGTACCCTTAAATGTAATAAAATCGAATTGTAATTAACTCAAACAAAATGCACATATATCTATTCTTTAGGATGTAGAGAAACGGAAAAAACCCCTCCTGAGCTCACAGGTCGCCGTTGATTCAAGTTAGTCGCAAAACTAACTTTTTCAAACTTTTTCCTGTACCCTTAAATGTAATAAAATCGAATTGTAATTAATTCAAACAAAATGCACATATATCTATTCTTTAGGATGTAGAGAAACGGAAAAAACCCCTTGGAACCTCAGAGGACGCCGTTGTTTCAAGTTATTCGCAAAACTAACTTTTTCAAACTTTTTCAAACTTTTTCAAACTTGTTCCTGTACCCTTAAATGTAATAAAATCGAATTGTAATTAATTCAAACAAAATGCACATATATCTATTCTTTAGGATGTAGAGAAACGGAAAAAACCCCTCCTGAGCTCACAGGTCGCCGTTGATTCAAGTTAGTCGCAAAACAAACTTTTTCAAACTTTTTCAAACTTGTTCCTGTACCCTTAAATGTAATAAAATCGCATTGTAATTAATTCAAACAAAATGCACATATATCTATTCTTTAGGATGTAGAGAAACGGAAAAAACCCCTTGGAACCTCAGAGGACGCCGTTGTTTCAAGTTATTCGCAAAACTAACTTTTTCAAACTTTTTCAAACTTTTTCAAACTTGTTCCTGTACCCTTAAATGTAATAAAATCGAATTGTAATTAACTCAAAAAAAATGCACATATATCTATTGTTTAGGATGTAGAGAAACGGAAAAAACCCCTTGGAACCTCAGAGGACGCCGTTGTTTCAAGTTATTCGCAAAACTAACTTTTTCAAACTTTTTCAAACTTGTTCCTGTACCCTTAAATGTAATAAAATCGAATTGTAATTAACTCAAACAAAATGCACATATATCTATTCTTTAGGATGTAGAGAAACGGAAAAAACCCCTCCTGAGCTCACAGGTCGCCGTTGATTCAAGTTAGTCGCAAAACTAACTTTTTCAAACTTTTTCAAATTTGTTCCTGTACCCTTAAATGTAATAAAATCGAATTGTAATTAACTCAAACAAAATGCACATATATCT
Source organism: Brueelia nebulosa (assembly GCA_028293925.1). Taxonomy (NCBI): domain Eukaryota; kingdom Metazoa; phylum Arthropoda; class Insecta; order Psocodea; family Philopteridae; genus Brueelia; species Brueelia nebulosa. The sequence goes on from JAQIBA010000011.1 coordinate 347,766, forward strand.
ATTCTTTAGGATGTAGAGAAACGGAAAAAACCCCTCCTGAGCTCACAGGTCGCCGTTGATTCAAGTTAGTCGCAAAACTAACTTTTTCAAACTTTTTCAAATTTGTTCCTGTACCCTTAAATGTAATAAAATCGCATTGTAATTAATTCAAACAAAATGCACATATATCTATTCTTTAGGATGTAGAGAAACGGAAAAAACCCCTTGGAACCTCAGAGGACGCCGTTGTTTCAAGTTATTCGCAAAACTAACTTTTTCAAACTTTTTCAAACTTTTTCAAACTTGTTCCTGTACCCTTAAATGTAATAAAATCGAATTGTAATTAATTCAAACAAAATGCACATATATCTATTCTTTAGGATGTAGAGAAACGGAAAAAACCCCTCCTGAGCTCACAGGTCGCCGTTGATTCAAGTTAGTCGCAAAACAAACTTTTTCAAACTTTTTCAAACTTTTTGTTGTACCCTTAAATGGAATAAAATCGCATTGTAATTAATTCAAACAAAATGCACATATATCTATTCTTTAGGATGTAGAGAAACGGAAAAAACCCCTTGGAACCTCAGAGGACGCCGTTGTTTCAAGTTATTCGCAAAACTAACTTTTTCAAACTTTTTCAAATTTGTTCCTGTACCCTTAAATGTAATAAAATCGCATTGTAATTAATTCAAACAAAATGCACATATATCTATTCTTTAGGATGTAGAGAAACGGAAAAAACCCCTTGGAACCTCAGAGGACGCCGTTGTTTCAAGTTATTCGCAAAACTAACTTTTTCAAACTTTTTCAAACTTTTTCAAACTTGTTCCTGTACCCTTAAATGTAATAAAATCGAATTGTAATTAATTCAAACAAAATGCACATATATCTATTCTTTAGGATGTAGAGAAACGGAAAAAACCCCTCCTGAGCTCACAGGTCGCCGTTGATTCAAGTTAGTCGCAAAACAAACTTTTTCAAACTTTTTCAAACTTGTTCCTGTACCCTTAAATGTAATAAAATCGCATTGTAATTAATTCAAACAAAATGCACATATATCTATTCTTTAGGATGTAGAGAAACGGAAAAAACCCCTTGGAACCTCAGAGGACGCCGTTGTTTCAAGTTATTCGCAAAACTAACTTTTTCAAACTTTTTCAAACTTTTTCAAACTTGTTCCTGTACCCTTAAATGTAATAAAATCGAATTGTAATTAACTCAAAAAAAATGCACATATATCTATTGTTTAGGATGTAGAGAAACGGAAAAAACCCCTTGGAACCTCAGAGGACGCCGTTGTTTCAAGTTATTCGCAAAACTAACTTTTTCAAACTTTTTCAAACTTGTTCCTGTACCCTTAAATGTAATAAAATCGAATTGTAATTAACTCAAACAAAATGCACATATATCTATTCTTTAGGATGTAGAGAAACGGAAAAAACCCCTCCTGAGCTCACAGGTCGCCGTTGATTCAAGTTAGTCGCAAAACTAACTTTTTCAAACTTTTTCAAATTTGTTCCTGTACCCTTAAATGTAATAAAATCGAATTGTAATTAACTCAAACAAAATGCACATATATCTATTCTTTAGGATGTAGAGAAACGGAAAAAACCCCTCCTGAGCTCACAGGTCGCCGTTGATTCAAGTTAGTCGCAAAACTAACTTTTTCAAACTTTTTCAAATTTGTTCCTGTACCCTTAAATGTAATAAAATCGCATTGTAATTAATTCAAACAAAATGCACATATATCTATTCTTTAGGATGTAGAGAAACGGAAAAAACCCCTTGGAACCTCAGAGGACGCCGTTGTTTCAAGTTATTCGCAAAACTAACTTTTTCAAACTTTTTCAAACTTTTTCAAACTTGTTCCTGTACCCTTAAATGTAATAAAATCGAATTGTAATTAATTCAAACAAAATGCACATATATCTATTCTTTAGGATGTAGAGAAACGGAAAAAACCCCTCCTGAGCTCACAGGTCGCCGTTGATTCAAGTTAGTCGCAAAACAAACTTTTTCAAACTTTTTCAAACTTTTTGTTGTACCCTTAAATGGAATAAAATCGCATTGTAATTAATTCAAACAAAATGCACATATATCTATTCTTTAGGATGTAGAGAAACGGAAAAAACCCCTTGGAACCTCAGAGGACGCCGTTGTTTCAAGTTATTCGCAAAACTAACTTTTTCAAACTTTTTCAAACTTGTTCCTGTACCCTTAAATGTAATAAAATCGAATTGTAATTAATTCAAACAAAATGCACATATATCTATTCTTTAGGATGTAGAGAAACGGAAAAAACCCCTCCTGAGCTCACAGGTCGCCGTTGATTCAAGTTAGTCGCAAAACTAACTTTTTCAAACTTTTTCAAATTTGTTCCTGTACCCTTAAATGTAATAAAATCGCATTGTAATTAATTCAAACAAAATGCACATATATCTATTCTTTAGGATGTAGAGAAACGGAAAAAACCCCTTGGAACCTCAGAGGACGCCGTTGTTTCAAGTTATTCGCAAAACTAACTTTTTCAAACTTTTTCAAACTTGTTCCTGTACCCTTAAATGTAATAAAATCGAATTGTAATTAATTCAAACAAAATGCACATATATCTATTCTTTAGGATGTAGAGAAACGGAAAAAACCCCTCCTGAGCTCACAGGTCGCCGTTGATTCAAGTTAGTCGCAAAACTAACTTTTTCAAACTTTTTCAAATTTTTTGTTGTACCCTTAAATGTAATAAAATCGAATTGTAATTAATTCAAACAAATTGCACATATATCTATTCTTTAGGATGTAGAGAAACGGAAAAAACCCCTTGGAACCTCAGAGGACGCCGTTGTTTCAAGTTATTCGCAAAACTAACTTTTTCAAACTTTTTCAAACTTTTTCCTGTACTCTTAAAAGTAATAAAATCGAATTGTAATTAATTCACACAAAATGCACATATATCTATTCTTTAGGATGTAGAGAAACGGAAAAAACCCCTTGGAACCTCAGAGGACGCCGTTGTTTCAAGTTATTCGCAAAACTAACTTTTTCAAACTTTTTCAAACTTTTTCCTGTACTCCCATATGAACCAAAACGATAGTCCTCAAATCTCGATGCCACCAGCATAGATCGAAAGAGCGTGTCTGAAAACATAGAAAAACCAAGTTTGGGTTCAATCGGATCGGCGGAATTTATTTTACAAGGTTTTAATTAACTCTTTAATTATTTTCCATTACTTTCATATGAAGGTTTTCTTTTAGTTGAGGCAAATAATAGACATACTCGAACCGAATACACAAACTGAATTTCAAATACCTACCGAATATTCGGCGCATTCCTAGTAAATACAAAATCCAAAATTTGTCCTCCAACTTTATCCATTCTATATCAGGATTATGTAGAAATGACCGTGGCATTAAAAACTCAGCCAGCTGCGCTTCATAGGGAATAATAACCAACATTACATTTTCAACCCGATTACCTTTAATAATAATATGCTAAAAACACTTCACTCAATATAAATATCACACTTTCTCACATTCAAACAAACAAAAATCTCATTCTTCATTGGAAAACCACACAAATTCTCAATTCTTTTATAAAAACAACGGCAACGGTTAATATAAAATGGCAACGCTGTATTCTCATCTCGGCCTTACGCTCCTCCTCCTCCTCCTCTCAAGGATTACGTCACCAGACCGAAGTCAACGCGTCTACATTTTCATTTCCCGCCTTTGTGTTGACGAATAGAGAAATCCCAGTAGTTGACCGCAATCACCCAATATATTTATTAATTATAAGAAAAAATATCCGATTCTGATTTACCTAAACACTGTAATTTATTTTAATATTCAATGCCCTTTACATAAAGAAAAAATTTAACTGAGAAATATTAAATTTCGCCCTTACTCTTATAGATTTTTTAAGTAAAAAAAAAAGATTAAAATGAATATCTTGCCATTTAATTATACATTGGGAGAAATACAAGGAAAAACAAACACTATCATAAATTTCCTAAACTCAATTCTGTAAAAATAAATACATAAGAAATCGAAATCACTCAGAATAAAACAAAATGAACATAGATATATTCATTAGGAAGCAGAGAAACGGAAAAAACCCCTCCTGAGCTCACAGGACGCCGTCAATTGGAGTTATTCGTAAAACAAACTTTTTCAAACTTTTTCAAACTTGTTCCTGTACCCTTAAATGTAATAAAATCGAACTGTAATTAACTCAAACAAAATGCACATATATCTATTCTTTAGGATGTAGAGAAACGGAAAAAACCCCTCCTGAGCTCACAGGTCGCCGTTGATTCAAGTTAGTCGCAAAACTAACTTTTTCAAACTTTTTGTTGTACCCTTAAATGTAATAAAATCGAATTGTAATTAATTCACACAACATGCACATATATCTATTCTTTAGGATGTAGAGAAACGGAAAACACCCCTTGGAACCTCAGAGGACGCCGTTGTTTCAAGTTATTCGCAAAACTAACTTTTTCAAACTTTTTCAAACTTTTTCAAACTTGTTCCTGTACCCTTAAATGTAATAAAATCGAATTGTAATTAATTCAAACAAAATGCACATATATCTATTCTTTAGGATGTAGAGAAACGGAAAAAACCCCTCCTGAGCTCACAGGTCGCCGTTGATTCAAGTTAGTCGCAAAACAAACTTTTTCAAACTTTTTCAAACTTGTTCCTGTACCCTTAAATGTAATAAAATCGCATTGTAATTAATTCAAACAAAATGCACATATATCTATTCTTTAGGATGTAGAGAAACGGAAAAAACCCCTTGGAACCTCAGAGGACGCCGTTGTTTCAAGTTATTCGCAAAACTAACTTTTTCAAACTTTTTCAAACTTGTTCCTGTACCCTTAAATGTAATAAAATCGAATTGTAATTAATTCAAACAAAATGCACATATATCTATTCTTTAGGATGTAGAGAAACGGAAAAAACCCCTCCTGAGCTCACAGGTCGCCGTTGATTCAAGTTAGTCGCAAAACAAACTTTTTCAAACTTTTTCAAACTTGTTCCTGTACCCTTAAATGTAATAAAATCGCATTGTAATTAATTCAAACAAAATGCACATATATCTATTCTTTAGGATGTAGAGAAACGGAAAAAACCCCTTGGAACCTCAGAGGACGCCGTTGTTTCAAGTTATTCGCAAAACTAACTTTTTCAAACTTTTTCAAACTTTTTCAAACTTGTTCCTGTACCCTTAAATGTAATAAAATCCAATTGTAATTAATTCACACAAAATGCACATATATCTATTCTTTAGGATGTAGAGAAACGGAAAAAACCCCTTGGAACCTCAGAGGACGCCGTTGTTTCAAGTTAGTCGCAAAAATAACTTTTTCAAACTTTTTCAAACTTTTTCCTGTACTCTTAAAAGTAATAAAATCGAATTATAATTAATTCACACAAAATGCACATATATCTATTCTTTAGGATGTAGAGAAACGGAAAAAACCCCTCCTGAGCTCACAGGTCGCCGTTGATTCAAGTTAGTCGCAAAACTAACTTTTTCAAACTTTTTCCTGTACCCTTAAATGTAATAAAATCGAATTGTAATTAATTCAAACAAAATGCACATATATCTATTCTTTAGGATGTAGAGAAACGGAAAAAACCCCTCCTGAGCTCACAGGTCGCCGTTGATTCAAGTTAGTCGCAAAACTAACTTTTTCAAACTTTTTCAAATTTGTTCCTGTACCCTTAAATGTAATAAAATCGCATTGTAATTAATTCAAACAAAATGCACATATATCTATTCTTTAGGATGTAGAGAAACGGAAAAAACCCCTTGGAACCTCAGAGGACGCCGTTGTTTCAAGTTATTCGCAAAACTAACTTTTTCAAACTTTTTCAAACTTTTTCAAACTTGTTCCTGTACCCTTAAATGTAATAAAATCCAATTGTAATTAATTCACACAAAATGCACATATATCTATTCTTTAGGATGTAGAGAAACGGAAAAAACCCCTTGGAACCTCAGAGGACGCCGTTGTTTCAAGTTAGTCGCAAAAATAACTTTTTCAAACTTTTTCAAACTTTTTCCTGTACCCTTAAATATAATAAAATCGCATTGTAATTAATTCACACAAAATGCACATATATCTATTCTTTAGGATGTAGAGAAACGGAAAAAACCCCTCCTGAGCTCACAGGTCGCCGTTGATTCAAGTTAGTCGCAAAAATAACTTTTTCAAACTTTTTCAAACTTTTTCCTGTACTCTTAAAAGTAATAAAATCGAATTGTAATTAATTCACACAAAATGCACATATATCTATTCTTTAGGATGTAGAGAAACGGAAAAAACCCCTCCTGAGCTCACAGGTCGCCGTTGATTCAAGTTAGTCGCAAAACTAACTTTTTCAAACTTTTTCAAACTATTTCCTGTACTCTTAAAAGTAATAAAATCGAATTGTAATTAATTCACACAAAATGCACATATATCTATTCTTTAGGATGTAGAGAAACGGAAAAAACCCCTCCTGAGCTCACAGGTCGCCGTTGATTCAAGTTAGTCGCAAAACTAACTTTTTCAAACTTTTTCAAATTTGTTCCTGTACCCTTAAATGTAATAAAATCGAATTGTAATTAATTCAAACAAAATGCACATATATCTATTCTTTAGGATGTAGAGAAACGGAAAAAACCCCTTGGAACCTCAGAGGACGCCGTTGTTTCAAGTTATTCGCAAAACTAACTTTTTCAAACTTTTTCAAACTTTTTCATGTACCCTTAAATGTAATAAAATCGAATTGTAATTAATTCACACAAAATGCACATATATCTATTCATTAGGAAGCAGAGAAACGGAAAAAACCCCTCCTGAGCTCACAGGACGCCGTCAATTGGAGTTATTCGTAAAACAAACTTTTTCAAACTCTTTCAAACTTTTTGTTGTACCCTTAAATGTAATAAAATCGAATTGTAATTAATTCAAACAAAATGCACATATATCTATTCCTTAGGATGTAGAGAAACGGAAAAAACCCCTCCTGAGCTCACAGGTCGCCGTTGATTCAAGTTAGTCGCAAAACTAACTTTTTCAAACTTTTTCCTGTACCCTTAAATGTAATAAAATCGAATTGTAATTAATTCAAACAAAATGCACATATATCTATTGTTTAGGATGTAGAGAAACGGAAAAAACCCCTCCTGAGCTCACAGGTCGCCGTTGATTCAAGTTAGTCGCAAAACTAACTTTTTCAAACTTTTTCAAACTTGTTCCTGTACCCTTAAATGTAATAAAATCGAATTGTAATTAATTCAAACAAAATGCACATATATCTATTCTTTAGGATATAGAGAAACGGAAAAAACCCCTCCTGAGCTCACAGGTCGCCGTTGATTCAAGTTAGTCGCAAAACTAACTTTTTCAAACTTGTTCCAGTACCCTTAAATATAATAAAATCGAATTGTAATTAATTCACACAAAATGCACATATATCTATTCTTTAGGATGTAGAGAAACGGAAAAAACCCCTTGGAACCTCAGAGGACGCCGTTGTTTCAAGTTATTCGCAAAACTAACTTTTTCAAACTTTTTCAAACTTTTTCAAACTTGTTCCTGTACCCTTAAATGTAATAAAATCGAATTGTAATTAATTCACACAAAATGCACATATATCTATTCATTAGGATGTAGAGAAACGGAAAAAACCCCTTGGAACCTCAGAGGACGCCGTTGTTTCAAGTTATTCGCAAAACTAACTTTTTCAAACTTTTTCAAACTTTTTGTTGTACCCTTAAATGTAATAAAATCGCATTGTAATAAATTCAAACAAAATGCACATATATCTATTCTTTAGGATGTAGAGAAACGGAAAAAACCCCTTGGAACCTCAGAGGACGCCGTTGTTTCAAGTTATTCGCAAAACTAACTTTTTCAAACTTGTTCCAGTACCCTTAAATATAATAAAATCGAATTGTAATTAATTCACACAAAATGCACATATATCTATTCTTTAGGATGTAGAGAAACGGAAAAAACCCCTCCTGAGCTCACAGGTCGCCGTTGATTCAAGTTAGTCGCAAAACTAACTTTTTCAAACTTTTTCCTGTACCATTAAATGTAATAAAATCGAATTGTAATTAATTCAAACAAAATGCACATATATCTATTCTTTAGGATGTAGAGAAACGGAAAAAACCCCTTGGAACCTCAGAGGACGCCGTTGTTTCAAGTTAGTCGCAAAACTAACTTTTTCAAACTTGTTCCAGTACCCTTAAATATAATAAAATCGAATTGTAATTAATTCACACAAAATGCACATATATCTATTCTTTAGGATGTAGAGAAACGGAAAAAACCCCTCCTGAGCTCACAGGTCGCCGTTGATTCAAGTTAGTCGCAAAACTAACTTTTTCAAACTTTTTCCTGTACCATTAAATGTAATAAAATCGAATTGTAATTAATTCAAACAAAATGCACATATATCTATTCTTTAGGATGTAGAGAAACGGAAAAAACCCCTTGGAACCTCAGAGGACGCCGTTGTTTCAAGTTATTCGCAAAACTAACTTTTTCAAACTTTTTCAAACTTTTTCATGTACCCTTAAATGTAATAAAATCGAATTGTAATTAATTCACACAAAATGCACATATATCTATTCATTAGGAAGCAGAGAAACGGAAAAAACCCCTCCTGAGCTCACAGGACGCCGTCAATTGGAGTTATTCGTAAAACAAACTTTTTCAAACTTTTTCAAACTTTTTGTTGTACCCTTAAATGTAATAAAATCGAATTGTAATTAATTCAAACAAAATGCACATATATCTATTCTTTAGGATGTAGAGAAACGGAAAAAACCCCTCCTGAGCTCACAGGTCGCCGTTGATTCAAGTTATTCGCAAAACTAACTTTTTCAAACTTTTTCAAACTTTTTGTTGTACCCTTAAATGTAATAAAATCGCATTGTAATTAATTCAAACAAAATGCACATATATCTATTCTTTAGGATGTAGAGAAACGGAAAAAACCCCTTGGAACCTCAGAGGACGCCGTTGTTTCAAGTTATTCGCAAAACTAACTTTTTCAAACTTTTTCAAACTTTTTCATGTACCCTTAAATGTAATAAAATCGAATTGTAATTAATTCACACAAAATGCACATATATCTATTCATTAGGAAGCAGAGAAACGGAAAAAACCCCTCCTGAGCTCACAGGACGCCGTCAATTGGAGTTATTCGTAAAACAAACTTTTTCAAACTTTTTCAAACTTTTTCATGTACCCTTAAATGTAATAAAATCGAATTGTAATTAATTCAAACAAAATGCACATATATCTATTCTTTAGGATGTAGAGAAACGGAAAAAACCCCTTGGAACCTCAGAGGACGCCGTTGTTTCAAGTTATTCCTAAAACTAACTTTTTCAAACTTTTTCAAATTTTTTGTTGTACCCTTAAATGTAATAAAATCGAATTGTAATTAATTCACACAAAATGCACATATATCTATTCTTTAGGATGTAGAGAAACGGAAAAAACCCCTTGGAACCTCAGAGGACGCCGTTGTTTCAAGTTATTCGCAAAACTAACTTTTTCAAACTTTTTCAAACTTTTTCATGTACCCTTAAATGTAATAAAATCCAATTGTAATTAATTCAAACAAAATGCACATATATCTATTCTTTAGGATGTAGAGAAACGGAAAAAACCCCTTGGAACCTCAGAGGACGCCGTTGTTTCAAGTTATTCGCAAAACTAACTTTTTCAAACTTTTTCAAACTTTTTCATGTACCCTTAAATGTAATAAAATCGAATTGTAATTAATTCACACAAAATGCACATATATCTATTCTTTAGGATGTAGAGAAACGGAAAAAACCCCTTGGAACCTCAGAGGACGCCGTTGTTTCAAGTTATTCGCAAAACTAACTTTTTCAAACTTTTTCAAACTTTTTGTTGTACCCTTAAATGTAATAAAATCGCATTGTAATTAATTCAAACAAAATGCACATATATCTATTCTTTAGGATGTAGAGAAACGGAAAAAACCCCTTGGAACCTCAGAGGACGCCGTTGTTTCAAGTTATTCGCAAAACTAACTTTTTCAAACTTTTTCAAACTTTTTCATGTACCCTTAAATGTAATAAAATCGAATTGTAATTAATTCACACAAAATGCACATATATCTATTCATTAGGAAGCAGAGAAACGGAAAAAACCCCTCCTGAGCTCACAGGACGCCGTCAATTGGAGTTATTCGTAAAACAAACTTTTTCAAACTTTTTCAAACTTTTTGTTGTACCCTTAAATGTAATAAAATCGAATTGTAATTAATTCAAACAAAATGCACATATATCTATTCTTTAGGATGTAGAGAAACGGAAAAAACCCCTCCTGAGCTCACAGGTCGCCGTTGATTCAAGTTAGTCGCAAAACTAACTTTTTCAAACTTTTTCCTGTACCCTTAAATGTAATAAAATCGAATTGTAATTAATTCAAACAAAATGCACATATATCTATTGTTTAGGATGTAGAGAAACGGAAAAAACCCCTCCTGAGCTCACAGGTCGCCGTTGATTCAAGTTAGTCGCAAAACTAACTTTTTCAAACTTTTTCAAACTTGTTCCTGTACCCTTAAATGTAATAAAATCGAATTGTAATTAATTCAAACAAAATGCACATATATCTATTCTTTAGGATATAGAGAAACGGAAAAAACCCCTCCTGAGCTCACAGGTCGCCGTTGATTCAAGTTAGTCGCAAAACTAACTTTTTCAAACTTGTTCCAGTACCCTTAAATATAATAAAATCGAATTGTAATTAATTCACACAAAATGCACATATATCTATTCTTTAGGATGTAGAGAAACGGAAAAAACCCCTCCTGAGCTCACAGGTCGCCGTTGATTCAAGTTAGTCGCAAAACTAACTTTTTCAAACTTTTTCCTGTACCATTAAATGTAATAAAATCGAATTGTAATTAATTCAAACAAAATGCACATATATCTATTCTTTAGGATGTAGAGAAACGGAAAAAACCCCTTGGAACCTCAGAGGACGCCGTTGTTTCAAGTTATTCGCAAAACTAACTTTTTCAAACTTTTTCAAACTTTTTCAAACTTGTTCCTGTACCCTTAAATGTAATAAAATCGAATTGTAATTAATTCACACAAAATGCACATATATCTATTCATTAGGATGTAGAGAAACGGAAAAAACCCCTTGGAACCTCAGAGGACGCCGTTGTTTCAAGTTATTCGCAAAACTAACTTTTTCAAACTTTTTCAAACTTTTTGTTGTACCCTTAAATGTAATAAAATCGCATTGTAATAAATTCAAACAAAATGCACATATATCTATTCTTTAGGATGTAGAGAAACGGAAAAAACCCCTTGGAACCTCAGAGGACGCCGTTGTTTCAAGTTATTCGCAAAACTAACTTTTTCAAACTTGTTCCAGTACCCTTAAATATAATAAAATCGAATTGTAATTAATTCACACAAAATGCACATATATCTATTCTTTAGGATGTAGAGAAACGGAAAAAACCCCTCCTGAGCTCACAGGTCGCCGTTGATTCAAGTTAGTCGCAAAACTAACTTTTTCAAACTTTTTCCTGTACCATTAAATGTAATAAAATCGAATTGTAATTAATTCAAACAAAATGCACATATATCTATTCTTTAGGATGTAGAGAAACGGAAAAAACCCCTTGGAACCTCAGAGGACGCCGTTGTTTCAAGTTAGTCGCAAAACTAACTTTTTCAAACTTGTTCCAGTACCCTTAAATATAATAAAATCGAATTGTAATTAATTCACACAAAATGCACATATATCTATTCTTTAGGATGTAGAGAAACGGAAAAAACCCCTCCTGAGCTCACAGGTCGCCGTTGATTCAAGTTAGTCGCAAAACTAACTTTTTCAAACTTTTTCCTGTACCATTAAATGTAATAAAATCGAATTGTAATTAATTCAAACAAAATGCACATATATCTATTCTTTAGGATGTAGAGAAACGGAAAAAACCCCTTGGAACCTCAGAGGACGCCGTTGTTTCAAGTTATTCGCAAAACTAACTTTTTCAAACTTTTTCAAACTTTTTCATGTACCCTTAAATGTAATAAAATCGAATTGTAATTAATTCACACAAAATGCACATATATCTATTCATTAGGAAGCAGAGAAACGGAAAAAACCCCTCCTGAGCTCACAGGACGCCGTCAATTGGAGTTATTCGTAAAACAAACTTTTTCAAACTTTTTCAAACTTTTTGTTGTACCCTTAAATGTAATAAAATCGAATTGTAATTAATTCAAACAAAATGCACATATATCTATTCTTTAGGATGTAGAGAAACGGAAAAAACCCCTCCTGAGCTCACAGGTCGCCGTTGATTCAAGTTAGTCGCAAAACTAACTTTTTCAAACTTTTTCAAACTTGTTCCTGTACCCTTAAATGTAATAAAATCGAATTGTAATTAATTCAAACAAAATGCACATATATCTATTCTTTAGGATATAGAGAAACGGAAAAAACCCCTCCTGAGCTCACAGGTCGCCGTTGATTCAAGTTAGTCGCAAAACTAACTTTTTCAAACTTGTTCCAGTACCCTTAAATATAATAAAATCGAATTGTAATTAATTCACACAAAATGCACATATATCTATTCTTTAGGATGTAGAGAAACGGAAAAAACCCCTCCTGAGCTCACAGGTCGCCGTTGATTCAAGTTAGTCGCAAAACTAACTTTTTCAAACTTTTTCCTGTACCATTAAATGTAATAAAATCGAATTGTAATTAATTCAAACAAAATGCACATATATCTATTCTTTAGGATGTAGAGAAACGGAAAAAACCCCTTGGAACCTCAGAGGACGCCGTTGTTTCAAGTTAGTCGCAAAACTAACTTTTTCAAACTTGTTCCAGTACCCTTAAATATAATAAAATCGAATTGTAATTAATTCACACAAAATGCACATATATCTATTCTTTAGGATGTAGAGAAACGGAAAAAACCCCTCCTGAGCTCACAGGTCGCCGTTGATTCAAGTTAGTCGCAAAACTAACTTTTTCAAACTTTTTCCTGTACCATTAAATGTAATAAAATCGAATTGTAATTAATTCAAACAAAATGCACATATATCTATTCTTTAGGATGTAGAGAAACGGAAAAAACCCCTTGGAACCTCAGAGGACGCCGTTGTTTCAAGTTATTCGCAAAACTAACTTTTTCAAACTTTTTCAAACTTTTTCATGTACCCTTAAATGTAATAAAATCGAATTGTAATTAATTCACACAAAATGCACATATATCTATTCATTAGGAAGCAGAGAAACGGAAAAAACCCCTCCTGAGCTCACAGGACGCCGTCAATTGGAGTTATTCGTAAAACAAACTTTTTCAAACTTTTTCAAACTTTTTGTTGTACCCTTAAATGTAATAAAATCGAATTGTAATTAATTCAAACAAAATGCACATATATCTATTCTTTAGGATGTAGAGAAACGGAAAAAACCCCTCCTGAGCTCACAGGTCGCCGTTGATTCAAGTTAGTCGCAAAACTAACTTTTTCAAACTTTTTCAAACTTGTTCCTGTACCCTTAAATGTAATAAAATCGAATTGTAATTAATTCAAACAAAATGCACATATATCTATTCTTTAGGATATAGAGAAACGGAAAAAACCCCTCCTGAGCTCACAGGTCGCCGTTGATTCAAGTTAGTCGCAAAACTAACTTTTTCAAACTTGTTCCAGTACCCTTAAATATAATAAAATCGAATTGTAATTAATTCACACAAAATGCACATATATCTATTCTTTAGGATGTAGAGAAACGGAAAAAACCCCTCCTGAGCTCACAGGTCGCCGTTGATTCAAGTTAGTCGCAAAACTAACTTTTTCAAACTTTTTCCTGTACCATTAAATGTAATAAAATCGAATTGTAATTAATTCAAACAAAATGCACATATATCTATTCTTTAGGATGTAGAGAAACGGAAAAAACCCCTTGGAACCTCAGAGGACGCCGTTGTTTCAAGTTATTCGCAAAACTAACTTTTTCAAACTTTTTCAAACTTTTTCAAACTTGTTCCTGTACCCTTAAATGTAATAAAATCGAATTGTAATTAATTCACACAAAATGCACATATATCTATTCATTAGGATGTAGAGAAACGGAAAAAACCCCTTGGAACCTCAGAGGACGCCGTTGTTTCAAGTTATTCGCAAAACTAACTTTTTCAAACTTTTTCAAACTTTTTGTTGTACCCTTAAATGTAATAAAATCGCATTGTAATAAATTCAAACAAAATGCACATATATCTATTCTTTAGGATGTAGAGAAACGGAAAAAACCCCTTGGAACCTCAGAGGACGCCGTTGTTTCAAGTTATTCGCAAAACTAACTTTTTCAAACTTGTTCCAGTACCCTTAAATATAATAAAATCGAATTGTAATTAATTCACACAAAATGCACATATATCTATTCTTTAGGATGTAGAGAAACGGAAAAAACCCCTCCTGAGCTCACAGGTCGCCGTTGATTCAAGTTAGTCGCAAAACTAACTTTTTCAAACTTTTTCCTGTACCATTAAATGTAATAAAATCGAATTGTAATTAATTCAAACAAAATGCACATATATCTATTCTTTAGGATGTAGAGAAACGGAAAAAACCCCTTGGAACCTCAGAGGACGCCGTTGTTTCAAGTTAGTCGCAAAACTAACTTTTTCAAACTTGTTCCAGTACCCTTAAATATAATAAAATCGAATTGTAATTAATTCACACAAAATGCACATATATCTATTCTTTAGGATGTAGAGAAACGGAAAAAACCCCTCCTGAGCTCACAGGTCGCCGTTGATTCAAGTTAGTCGCAAAACTAACTTTTTCAAACTTTTTCCTGTACCATTAAATGTAATAAAATCGAATTGTAATTAATTCAAACAAAATGCACATATATCTATTCTTTAGGATGTAGAGAAACGGAAAAAACCCCTTGGAACCTCAGAGGACGCCGTTGTTTCAAGTTATTCGCAAAACTAACTTTTTCAAACTTTTTCAAACTTTTTCATGTACCCTTAAATGTAATAAAATCGAATTGTAATTAATTCACACAAAATGCACATATATCTATTCATTAGGAAGCAGAGAAACGGAAAAAACCCCTCCTGAGCTCACAGGACGCCGTCAATTGGAGTTATTCGTAAAACAAACTTTTTCAAACTTTTTCAAACTTTTTGTTGTACCCTTAAATGTAATAAAATCGAATTGTAATTAATTCAAACAAAATGCACATATATCTATTCTTTAGGATGTAGAGAAACGGAAAAAACCCCTCCTGAGCTCACAGGTCGCCGTTGATTCAAGTTAGTCGCAAAACTAACTTTTTCAAACTTTTTCCTGTACCCTTAAATGTAATAAAATCGAATTGTAATTAATTCAAACAAAATGCACATATATCTATTCTTTAGGATGTAGAGAAACGGAAAAAACCCCTCCTGAGCTCACAGGTCGCCGTTGATTCAAGTTAGTCGCAAAACTAACTTTTTCAAACTTTTTCAAACTTGTTCCTGTACCCTTAAATGTAATAAAATCGAATTGTAATTAATTCAAACAAAATGCACATATATCTATTCTTTAGGATGTAGAGAAACGGAAAAAACCCCTCCTGAGCTCACAGGTCGCCGTTGATTCAAGTTAGTCGCAAAACTAACTTTTTCAAACTTTTTCCTGTACCCTTAAATGTAATAAAATCGAATTGTAATTAATTCAAACAAAATGCACATATATCTATTCTTTAGGATGTAGAGAAACGGAAAAAACCCCTCCTGAGCTCACAGGTCGCCGTTGATTCAAGTTAGTCGCAAAACTAACTTTTTCAAACTTTTTCAAACTTGTTCCTGTACCCTTAAATGTAATAAAATCGAATTGTAATTAATTCACACAAAATGCACATATATCTATTCATTAGGATGTAGAGAAACGGAAAAAACCCCTTGGAACCTCAGAGGACGCCGTCAATTGGAGTTATTCGTAAAACAAATTTTTTCAAACTTTTTCAAACTTTTTCCTGTACCCTTAAATGTAATAAAATCGAATTGTAATTAATTCAAACAAAATGCACATATATCTATTCTTTAGGATGTAGAGAAACGGAAAAAACCCCTCCTGAGCTCACAGGTCGCCGTTGATTCAAGTTAGTCGCAAAACTAACTTTTTCAAACTTTTTCCTGTACCCTTAAATGTAATAAAATCGAATTGTAATTAATTCAAACAAAATGCACATATATCTATTCTTTAGGATGTAGAGAAACGGAAAAAACCCCTCCTGAGCTCACAGGTCGCCGTTGATTCAAGTTAGTCGCAAAACTAACTTTTTCAAACTTTTTCCTGTACCCTTAAATGTAATAAAATCGAATTGTAATTAATTCAAACAAAATGCACATATATCTATTCTTTAGGATGTAGAGAAACAAAAAAAACCCCTCCTGAGCTCACAGGACGCCGTCAATTTTAGTTATTCGTAAAACAAACTTTTTCAAACTTTTTCAAACTTTTTGTTGTACCCTTAAATGTAATAAAATCGAATTGTAATTAATTCAAACAAAATGCACATATATCTATTCTTTAGGATGTAGAGAAACGGAAAAAACCCCTTGGAACCTCAGAGGACGCCGTTGTTACAAGTTATTCGCAAAACTAACTTTTTCAAACTTTTTCAAACTTTTTCCTGTACTCTTAAAAGTAATAAAATCGAATTGTAATTAATTCACACAAAATGCACATATATCTATTCTTTAGGATGTAGAGAAACGGAAAAAACCCCTTGGAACCTCAGAGGACGCCGTTGTTACAAGTTATTCGCAAAACTAACTTTTTCAAACTTTTTCAAACTTTTTCATGTACCCTTAAATGTAATAAAATCGAATTGTAATTAATTCACACAAAATGCACATATATCTATTCATTAGGAAGCAGAGAAACGGAAAAAACCCCTCCTGAGCTCACAGGACGCCGTCAATTGGAGTTATTCATAAAACTAACTTTTTCAAACTTTTTCAAACTTTTTCATGTACCCTTAAATGTAATAAAATCGAATTGTAATTAATTCACACAAAATGCACATATATCTATTCATTAGGATGTAGAGAAACGGAAAAAACCCCTTGGAACCTCAGAGGACGCCGTTGTTTCAAGTTATTCGCAAAACTAACTTTTTCAAACTTTTTCAAATTTGTTCCTGTACCCTTAAATGTAATAAAATCGCATTGTAATTAATTCAAACAAAATGCACATATATCTATTCTTTAGGATGTAGAGAAACGGAAAAAACCCCTCCTGAGCTCACAGGTCGCCGTTGATTCAAGTTAGTCGCAAAACTAACTTTTTCAAACTTTTTCCTGTACCCTTAAATGTAATAAAATCGAATTGTAATTAATTCAAACAAAATGCACATATATCTATTCTTTAGGATGTAGAGAAACGGAAAAAACCCCTTGGAACCTCAGAGGACGCCGTTGTTTCAAGTTATTCGCAAAACTAACTTTTTCAAACTTGTTCCTGTACCCTTAAATGTAATAAAATCGAATTGTAATTAATTCACACAAAATGCACATATATCTATTCATTAGGATGTAGAGAAACGGAAAAAACCCCTTGGAACCTCAGAGGACGCCGTTGTTTCAAGTTATTCGCAAAACTAACTTTTTCAAACTTTTTCAAACTTTTTGTTGTACCCTTAAATGTAATAAAATCGCATTGTAATAAATTCAAACAAAATGCACATATATCTATTCTTTAGGATGTAGAGAAACGGAAAAAACCCCTTGGAACCTCAGAGGACGCCGTTGTTTCAAGTTATTCGCAAAACTAACTTTTTCAAACTTTTTCAAACTTGTTCCTGTACCCTTAAATGTAATAAAATCGAATTGTAATTAATTCAAACAAAATGCACATATATCTATTCTTTAGGATGTAGAGAAACGGAAAAAACCCCTTGGAACCTCAGAGGACGCCGTTGTTTCAAGTTATTCGCAAAACTAACTTTTTCAAACTTTTTCATGTACCCTTAAATGTAATAAAATCGAATTGTAATTAATTCAAACAAAATGCACATATATCTATTCTTTAGGATGTAGAGAAACGGAAAAAACCCCTCCTGAGCTCACAGGTCGCCGTTGATTCAAGTTAGTCGCAAAACTAACTTTTTCAAAATTTTTCCTGTACCCTTAAATGTAATAAAATCGAATTGTAATTAATTCAAACAAAATGCACATATATCTATTCTTTAGGATGTAGAGAAACGGAAAAAACCCCTCCTGAGCTCACAGGTCGCCGTTGATTCAAGTTAGTCGCAAAACTAACTTTTTCAAACTTTTTCAAACTTGTTCCTGTACCCTTAAATGTAATAAAATCGAATTGTAATTAATTCAAACAAAATGCACATATATCTATTCTTTAGGATGTAGAGAAACGGAAAAAACCCCTCCTGAGCTCACAGGTCGCCGTTGATTCAAGTTAGTCGCAAAACTAACTTTTTCAAACTTTTTCAAATTTGTTCCTGTACCCTTAAATGTAATAAAATCGCATTGTAATTAATTCAAACAAAATGCACATATATCTATTCTTTAGGATGTAGAGAAACGGAAAAAACCCCTGGGAACCTCAGAGGACGCCGTTGTTTCAAGTTATTCGCAAAACTAAGTTTTTCAAACTTTTTTAAACTTGTTCCTGTACCCTTAAATGTAATAAAATCCAATTGTAATTAATTCAAACAAAATGCACATATATCTATTCTTTAGGATGTAGAGAAACGGAAAAAACCCCTCCTGAGCTCACAGGACGCCGTCAATTGGAGTTATTCGTAAAACAAACTTTTTCAAACTTTTTCAAACTTGTTCCTGTACCCTTAAATGTAATAAAATCGAATTGTAATTAATTCACACAAAATGCACATATATCTATTCTTTAGGATGTAGAGAAACGGAAAAAACCCCTTGGAACCTCAGAGGACGCCGTTGATTCAAGTTAGTCGCAAAACTAACTTTTTCAAACTTTTTCAAACTTGTTCCTGTACCCTTAAATGTAATAAAATCGAATTGTAATTAATTCAAACAAAATGCACATATATCTATTCTTTAGGATGTAGAGAAACGGAAAAAACCCCTTGGAACCTCAGAGGACGCCGTTGTTACAAGTTATTCCTAAAACTAACTTTTTCAAACTTTTTCAAACTTTTTTCTGTACTCCCAAATGTACCAAAAATCGAAATCTTTCGGAATAAAACAAAATACACATACATCTATTTTTTAGGAAGTAGAGAAACGGAAAAAACCCGTCGGAACCTCAGCTGACACCGTTGTTTAATGTTATTCGTAAAACAAACTATTTCAAACTTTTTCAAACTTTTTTCTGTACTCCCAAATGTACCAAAAATCGAAATGTGATTAATTAAAACAAAATGCACATACATCTATTCTTTAGGAGGTAGAGAAACGGAAAAAACCACTCCTGAGCTCAGATGATGCCGTTGTTTAAAGTTATTCGTAAAACAAACTATTTCAAACTTTTTCAAACTTTTTTCTGTACTCCCAAATGTACCAAAAATCGAAATCTTTCGGAATAAAACAAAATACACATACATCTATTTTTTAGGAAGTAGAGAAACGGAAAAAACCCGTCGGAACCTCAGCTGACACCGTTGTTTAATGTTATTCGTAAAACAAACTATTTCAAACTTTTTCAAACTTTTTTCTGTACTCCCAAATGTACCAAAAATCGAAATCTTTCGGAATAAAACAAAATACGCATACATCTATTTTTTAGGAAGTAGAGTAACGGAAAAAACCCGTCGGAACCTCAGCTGACGCCGTTGTTTAAAGTAATTCGTAAAACAAACTATTTCACACTTTTTCAAACTTTTTTCTGTACTCCCAAATGTACCAAAAATCGAAATCTTTCAGAATAAAACAAAATACACATACATCTATTCTTTAGGAAGTAGAGAAACGGAAAAAACCCCTCCTGAGCTCAGAGGACGCCGTTGTTTCAAGTTATTCGTAAAACTAACTTTTTCAAACTTTTTCAAACTTTTTTCTGTACTCCCAAATGTACCAAAAATCGAAATCTTTCGGAATAAAACAAAATACACATACATCTATTTTTTAGGAAGTAGAGAAACGGAAAAAACCCCTCCTGAGCTCACAGGACGCCGTCAATTGGAGTTTTTCGTAAAACAAACTTTTTCAAACTTTTTCAAACTTGTTCCTGTACCCTTAAATGTAATAAAATCGAATTGTAATTAATTCACACAAAATGCACATATATCTATTCTTTAGGATGTAGAGAAACGGAAAAAACCCCTTGGAACCTCAGAGGACGCCGTTGATTCAAGTTAGTCGCAAAACTAACTTTTTCAAACTTTTTCAAACTTGTTCCTGTACCCTTAAATGTAATAAAATCGAATTGTAATTAATTCAAACAAAATGCACATATATCTATTCTTTAGGATGTAGAGAAACGGAAAAAACCCCTTGGAACCTCAGAGGACGCCGTTGTTACAAGTTATTCCTAAAACTAACTTTTTCAAACTTTTTCAAACTTTTTTCTGTACTCCCAAATGTACCAAAAATCGAAATGTGATTAATTAAAACAAAATGCACATACATCTATTCTTTAGGAAGTAGAGAAACAGAAAAAACCCCTCCTGAGCTCAGGTGACGCCGTTGCTTAAAGTTATTCGTAAAACTAACTTTTTCAAACTTTTTCAAACTTTTTTCTGTACTCCCAAATGTACCAAAAATCGAAATGTGATTAATTAAAACAAAATGCACATACATCTATTCTTTAGGAGGTAGAGAAACGGAAAAAACCACTCCTGAGCTCAGATGATGCCGTTGTTTAAAGTTATTCGTAAAACAAACTATTTCAAACTTTTTCAAACTTTTTTCTGTACTCCCAAATGTACCAAAAATCGAAATCTTTCGGAATAAAACAAAATACACATACATCTATTTTTTAGGAAGTAGAGAAACGGAAAAAACCCGTCGGAACCTCAGCTGACACCGTTGTTTAATGTTATTCGTAAAACAAACTATTTCAAACTTTTTCAAACTTTTTTCTGTACTCCCAAATGTACCAAAAATCGAAATCTTTCGGAATAAAACAAAATACGCATACATCTATTTTTTAGGAAGTAGAGTAACGGAAAAAACCCGTCGGAACCTCAGCTGACGCCGTTGTTTAAAGTTATTCGTAAAACAAACTATTTCAAACTTTTTCAAACTTTTTTCTGTACTCCCAAATGTACCAAAAATCGAAATCTTTCAGAATAAAACAAAATACACATACATCTATTCTTTAGGAAGTAGAGAAACGGAAAAAACCCCTCCTGAGCTCAGAGGACGCCGTTGTTTCAAGTTATTCGTAAAACTAACTTTTTCAAACTTTTTCAAACTTTTTTCTGTAGTCCCAAATGTACCAAAAATCGAAATGTGATTAATTAAAACAAAATGCACATACATCTATTCTTTAGGAAGTAGAGAAACGGAAAAAACCCGTCGGAACCTCAGCTGACGCCGTTGTTTAAAGTTATTCGTAAAACTAACTTTTTCAAACTTTTTCAAACTTTTTTCTGTACTCTCAAATGTACCAGAAATCGAAATATAATGAATTAAAAGAACATGCGCATAGATCTATTCTTTAGGATGTAGAGAAACTGTATGAACCCCTCCTGAGCTCAGAATTCGCCGTTGTTTACTTTTTTCAAGCATGAAAACTTTTCAAAACTTCATTCGTTTCTATATAAAAACCTTCTAAGTTTAAACACAGGTGTGGGTCAATGCTTATACTTCTACTATATACTGGCAATACTATACTTTCATACCTTTGTAATGATTTGATTGATATATGTTTATTACAAGAAATAAATATTTTGAATTGAAATTTAATTGCTTTATTTTCTTTGATTAATTCCATATTTTATTAATTAACCATTTAATTATTTTCCATTACTTTCATATGAAGGTTTTCTTTTAGTTCAGGCAAATAATAGACATACTCGAACCGAATACACAAACTGAATATCAAATACCTACCGAATATTCGGCGCATCCGTAGTAAATACAAAATCCAAAAGTTGTCCTCCAATTTTATCCAGGCTATATCAGGATGATATAGAAATGACCGTTGCACTAAAAACTCAGCCAGCTGCGCTTCATAGGAAATAATAACCAACATTACATTTTCAACCCGATTACTGTTAATAATAATATGCTAAAAACACTTCACTCAATATAAATATCACACTTTCCCACATTCAAACAAACAAAAATCTCATTCTTCATTGGAAAACCACACAAATTCTCAATTCTTTTATAAAAACAACGGCAACGGTTAATATAAAATGGCAACGCTGTATTCTCATCTCGGCCTTACGCTCCTCCTCCTCCTCTCAAGGATGACGTCGCCAGACCGAAGTAAACTTGTTTACATTTTCATTTCCGGCCTTTACATTGACGAATAGAGAAATCCCAGTAATTGACCGCATTCACCCATTCAAAAAATATCCAATTCTAGTTTACCTAAACACTGTAATTAATTTTAAAATTCAATATCCTTTACAAAAAGAAAAAATTTAACTGAGAAATATTACATTTCGCACTTACTCTTATAGATTTCCTAACTAAAAAAAAGAGATTAAAATGAATAAATTGCCATTAAATTATACATTGTGAGAAATACAAGGAAAAACACGCTATCAAAATTTTCCTAAACTCAATTCTTTCCAACTGTATACATAAAAAATCGAAATCTATCAGAATAAAACAAAATACACATAGATCTATTCTTTAGGAAGTAGAGAAACGGAAAAAACCCGTCGGAACCTCAGGTGACGCCGTTGTTTAGAGTTATTCGTAAAACTAACTTTTTCAAACTTTTTCAAACTTTTTTCTGTACTCCCAAATGTACCAAAAATCGAAATCTATCAGAATAAAACAACATGCACATAGATCTATTCTTTAGGAAGTAGAGAAACGGAAAAAACCCCTCCTGAGCTCAGAGGACGCCGTTGTTTCAAGTTATTCGTAAAACTAACTTTTTCAAACTTGTTCAAACTTTTTTCTGTACTCCCAAATGTACCAAAAATCGAAATCTATCAGAATAAAGCAAAAGGCATATAATTAAATATATGCTTATAACAAAATATAATATAATAACAGTAATAAATAATATCGATTGCGAGTGAAGTGTGTGTGAAGTTTTGAATTGATTCCCGCCCAGCGAACGCGCAGGTCAGGTTGTCAATCCTGGATGGACGGCAGTTCGGTGTTTACTATTCAAGGTGAGTCACCACACAGACAACTACTGAATTTCCTATATTTTATCAACGTATGACAGTGTTGTCATTTCTTACATGAAAAAATTTTGATAAGTTGAAGGAATTGGGGTTTGTTTTCGAAGGGCGTGGGCCGCACAAATTTTTCTGATTATGACTAAAATTTAACAAAATTAAATGAAAAACATCAAAAACAACGTTTGAATCACCAACAGGCATTAAAAAAATGATAAACTTAAAGGCGTAAGGGATTGTGAAATTGTTGGTAAAAAGTTCACTGCAAGGACTAATGTTCAAATTTGGCAACATCCAACTTTGCGGTCCTCTAGCTTCCTTAAATGACGAATTGGTGAGTAATTCCAATTCAGCCTTATTCTATGATTCTTCTACTTTAAAAAACACTAATTACTTGTAAAAAAATCCTTTTATTTCTATTAATAATAAATCGATTTCGAAGAGCGTGCAAAATTTTCTAAATCGGCCCATTTTCAGAGGCTTCGATTTATTCGAATGATAAAATTTTTTCAGATAAATTATATATGCCCTGTATCGTTAGATCCTGTAAAATAAGCCTAGAAAAATTTGCCCAAATCAAGCAGTGTTTCATAGAAAAAAAAATCCTTTTGCACATGTTCCCAAATGAGAACATTGGTGCGAAAAGGTTAATTTGAAAGCTGAAAAAAATGGGTCAGGGGAATAAAACATTTTTCACTAAACTAATAAATATGTGGAAATGAAAATTAATATAGTGAATAATTAAATCAGGAACGCATATATTTTTTTAGAATAAATAAGAAGAATGGGTATGTGCGAAAGACCAATGGCTTTTCTCTATTGACTAAAGAAGTGCCGGAAAAATGAATCCGTCTAGATTTTTACAATCTTTTATTAAACGGTTTTTTTAACTCGTACCAGCAGGGTGACCGATTTTTTCATAAGAAGAAGAAGAAGAAAATAAAGAATAGCAAATAATGGCAGCCATCATTAATGTTCAAAACTTAAGAAGACAAAAAAAGTATAAAGCAGCCCATTACGACAGCGGTCATTTAACACTTTCAATGTGACAGCGGGGTTGGTGGCTGAATTTCAGAGTAAGAAGATAGGGCTTGTATCAGAATTGCATTTTAAAAGAAAACCGACATACACAATAATAATCACTTGCAAATGATATCTTTTAAAAGTTCATAAAAAATTCTTCTTACAGTAACATATTCAACGGAACAAAATTCCCGGTTTCAAACAATGTAACCACACAATGTTTTGGCGATTGCCATGTGTGTTATTTTTATAATAATTGTAATATGCACAATAATTAATTAGTTTTGTCTCCTCGAGTTTAAAAAGTTAAAAAATATAAAGGACAAAAAAGCGTTCGTAAGTTACAATTATTTATGTTAAAAATGGACTAAAGGAAAAAATAATAAAAAATTTGTACTCATATCAATGAATGCACACAGATTAAATTAAAACAAAACATATTTTATTCAAATAAAAGATGACGGAGTCTTTTAAAAAACGTATCAATAGTGATTTCTACATTTAATGCACTCAGCCCTCTTTTATTTACAGAAAATCTTTATTCTTATATTACAGAAATATTCCCGCCGATCCGATTGAGCTCAAACTTGGTTTTCCTGTGTTTTCAGACACGCTCTTTCCAACTATGTTGGTGGCATCGAGATTTGAGGACTTTCGATTTTCGTCAATTTCTGAAAAAAGTGCAAAGGTAGCTACCTGTGCCTTGTTTTTTCAACTTTAAACTTGGATAAAATAATTTCTGCCGATCCGATTGAACTCAAACTTGGTTTTCCTGTGTTTTCAGACACGCTCTTTCCAACTATGTTGGTGGCATCGAGATTTGAGGACTTTCGATTTTCAGGATTTTTCGAAAAAAGTGCAAAGGTAGCTACCTGTGCCTTGTTTTTTCAACTTTAAACCCTTGTAAAATAATTTCTGCCGATCCGATTGAACTCAAACTTGGTTTTCCTGTGTTTTCAGACACGCTCTTTCCAACTATGTTGGTGGCATCGAGATTTGAGGACTTTCGATTTTCAGGCATTTTCTCGAAAAAAGTGCAAAGGTAGCTACCTGTGCCTTGTTTTTTCAACTTTAAACCCTTGATAAAATAATTTCCGCCGATCCGATTGAACTCAAACTTGGTTTTCCTGTGTTTTCAGACACGCTCTTTCCAACTATGTTGGTGGCATCGAGATTTGAGGACTTTCGATTTTCGTCATTTTTCTGAAAAAAGTGCAAAGGTAGCTACCTGTGCCTTGTTTTTTCAACTTTAAACTTGGATAAAATAATTTCTGCCGATCCGATTGAACTCAAACTTGGTTTTCCTGTGTTTTCAGACACGCTCTTTCCAACTATGTTGGTGGCATCGAGATTTGAGGACTTTCGATTTTCAGGATTTTTCGAAAAAAGTGCAAAGGTAGCTACCTGTGCCTTGTTTTTTCAACTTTAAACTTGGATAAAATAATTTCCGCCCATCTGATTGAACTCAAACTTGGTTTTCCTGATGTTTTAAGACACGCTCTTTCCAACTATGTTGGTGGCATCGAGATTTGAGGACTTTCGATTTTCGCAATTTCTGAAAAAAGTGCAAAGGTAGCTACCTGTGCCTTGTTTTTTCAACTTTAAACCCTTGTAAAATAATTTCTGCCGATCCGATTGAACTCAAACTTGGTTTTCCTGTGTTTTCAGACACGCTCTTTCCAACTATGTTGGTGGCATCGAGATTTGAGGACTTTCGATTTTCAGGATTTTTCGAAAAAAGTGCAAAGGTAGCTACCTGTGCCTTGTTTTTTCAACTTTAAACTTGGATAAAATAATTTCTGCCGATCCGATTGAACTCAAACTTGGTTTTCCTGTGTTTTCAGACACGCTCTTTCCAACTATGTTGGTGGCATCGAGATTTGAGGACTTTCGATTTTCGTCAATTTCTGAAAAAAGTGCAAAGGTAGCTACCTGTGCCTTGTTTTTTCAACTTTAAACCCTTGTAAAATAATTTCTGCCGATCCGATTGAACTCAAACTTGGTTTTCCTGTGTTTTCAGACACGCTCTTTCCAACTATGTTGGTGGCATCGAGATTTGAGGACTTTCGATTTTCAGGATTTTTCGAAAAAAGTGCAAAGGTAGCTACCTGTGCCTTGTTTTTTCAACTTTAAACCCTTGTAAAATAATTTCTGCCGATCCGATTGAACTCAAACTTGGTTTTCCTGTGTTTTCAGACACGCTCTTTCCAACTATGTTGGTGGCATCGAGATTTGAGGACTTTCGATTTTCAGGATTTTTCGAAAAAAGTGCAAAGGTAGCTACCTGTGCCTTGTTTTTTCAACTTTAAACCCTTGATAAAATAATTTCTGCCGATCCGATTGAACTCAAACTTGGTTTTCCTGTGTTTTCAGACACGCTCTTTCCAACTATGTTGGTGGCATCGAGATTTGAGGACTTTCGATTTTCAGGATTTTTCGAAAAAAGTGCAAAGGTAGCTACCTGTGCCTTGTTTTTTCAACTTTAAACCCTTGTAAAATAATTTCTGCCGATCCGATTGAACTCAAACTTGGTTTTCCTGTGTTTTCAGACACGCTCTTTCCAACTATGTTGGTGGCATCGAGATTTGAGGACTTTCGATTTTCAGGATTTTTCTAAAAAAGTGCAAAGGTAGCTACCTGTGCCTTGTTTTTTCAACTTTAAACTTGGATAAAATAATTTCCGCCCATCTGATTGAACTCAAACTTGGTTTTCCTGTGTTTTCAGACACGCTCTTTCCAACTATGTTGGTGGCATCGAGATTTGAGGACTTTCGATTTTCGTCAATTTCTGAAAAAAGTGCAAAGGTAGCTACCTGTGCCTTGTTTTTTCAACTTTAAACCCTTGTAAAATAATTTCCGCCGATCCGATTGAACTCAAACTTGGTTTTCCTGTGTTTTCAGACACGCTCTTTCCAACTATGTTGGTGGCATCGAGATTTGAGGACTTTCGATTTTCAGGCATTTTCTCGAAAAAAGTGCAAAGGTAGCTACCTGTGCCTTGTTTTTTCAACTTTAAACTTGGATAAAATAATTTCTGCCGATCCGATTGAACTCAAACTTGGTTTTCCTGTGTTTTCAGACACGCTCTTTCCAACTATGTTGGTGGCATCGAGATTTGAGGACTTTCGATTTTCAGGATTTTTCGAAAAAAGTGCAAAGGTAGCTACCTGTGCCTTGTTTTTTCAACTTTAAACTTGGATAAAATAATTTCTGCCGATCCGATTGAACTCAAACTTGGTTTTCCTGTGTTTTCAGACACGCTCTTTCCAACTATGTTGGTGGCATCGAGATTTGAGGACTTCCGATTTTCATGATTTTTCTAAAAAAGTGCCACAGGTAGCTACCTGTGCCTTGTTTTTTCAACTTTAAACCCTTGGATAAAATAATTTCCGCCCATCCGATTGAACTCAAACTTGGTTTTCCTGTGTTTTCAGACACGCTCTTTCCAACTATGTTGGTGGCATCGAGATTTGAGGACTTTCGATTTTCAGGCATTTTCTCGAAAAAAGTGCAAAGGTAGCTACCTGTGCCTTGTTTTTTCAACTTTAAACTTGGATAAAATAATTTCTGCCGATCCGATTGAACTCAAACTTGGTTTTCCTGTGTTTTCAGACACGCTCTTTCCAACTATGTTGGTGGCATCGAGATTTGAGGACTTTCGATTTTCAGGATTTTTCTGAAAAAAGTGCAAAGGTAGCTACCTGTGCCTTGTTTTTTCAACTTTAAACTTGGATAAAATAATTTCCGCCGATCCGATTGAACTCAAACTTGGTTTTCCTGTGTTTTCAGACACGCTCTTTCCAACTATGTTGGTGGCATCGAGATTTGAGGACTTTCGATTTTCGTCAATTTCTGAAAAAAGTGCAAAGGTAGCTACCTGTGCCTTGTTTTTTCAACTTTAAACCCTTGTAAAATAATTTCTCGCCGATCCGATTGAACTCAAACTTGGTTTTCCTGTGTTTTCAGACACGCTCTTTCCAACTATGTTGGTGGCATCGAGATTTGAGGACTTTCGATTTTCGTCATTTTTCTGAAAAAAGTGCAAAGGTAGCTACCTGTGCCTTGTTTTTTCAACTTTAAACCCTTGTAAAATAATTTCCGCCGATCCGATTGAACTCAAACTTGGTTTTCCTGTGTTTTCAGACACGCTCTTTCCAACTATGTTGGTGGCATCGAGATTTGAGGACTTTCGATTTTCAGTGATTTTTCTGAAAAAAGTGCAAAGGTAGCTACCTGTGCCTTGTTTTTTCAACTTTAAACCTTGGATAAAATAATTTCCGCCCGATCCGATTGAACTCAAACTTGGTTTTCCTGTGTTTTCAGACACGCTCTTTCCAACTATGTTGGTGGCATCGAGATTTGAGGACTTTCGATTTTCGTCAATTTCTGAAAAAAGTGCAAAGGTAGCTACCTGTGCCTTGTTTTTTCAACTTTAAACTTGGATAAAATAATTTCCGCCGATCCGATTGAACTCAAACTTGGTTTTCCTGTGTTTTCAGACACGCTCTTTCCAACTATGTTGGTGGCATCGAGATTTGAGGACTTTCGATTTTCGTCAATTTCTGAAAAAAGTGCAAAGGTAGCTACCTGTGCCTTGTTTTTTCAACTTTAAACTTGGATAAAATAATTTCCGCCCATCTGATTGAACTCAAACTTGGTTTTCCTGTGTTTTCAGACACGCTCTTTCCAACTATGTTGGTGGCATCGAGATTTGAGGACTTTCGATTTTCGTCAATTTCTGAAAAAAGTGCAAAGGTAGCTACCTGTGCCTTGTTTTTTCAACTTTAAACCCTTGTAAAATAATTTCCGCCGATCCGATTGAACTCAAACTTGGTTTTCCTGTGTTTTCAGACACGCTCTTTCCA
The DNA here is from genome assembly GCA_028293925.1 of Brueelia nebulosa. Classification (NCBI taxonomy): domain Eukaryota; kingdom Metazoa; phylum Arthropoda; class Insecta; order Psocodea; family Philopteridae; genus Brueelia; species Brueelia nebulosa. The sequence goes on from JAQIBA010000011.1 coordinate 376,959, forward strand.
ACTATGTTGGTGGCATCGAGATTTGAGGACTTTCGATTTTCGTCAATTTCTGAAAAA